>JAUPFV010000004.1:168740116-169173637 GCA_036936605.1 Limnanthes douglasii subsp. nivea | reverse complement strand
AAGATTATACTAGACGCTTTGTGTTAACGGAGACTGAACTGGAAAAATGTGACGAGCAGATATCGTGTGCAGCTTTTAGACAAGGTTTGCTTCCCGATGACTTAGCAAATGAAATTACGAGGAGAATGTCGTTCACTTTTGGAGCTTTAATGGCTCAAGTTGAAGAGCATATTAAAATAGATGAGTCAACGAGGGTTTAGACTAGATTAAGTTCATTATGGGTGGTAAATTGACAAAGACACGCCATAAATCTATGAGATCACGTTAGCACTTAATTGAGATCATGCAGAAATGATACAGAAGAACACGCCAGACACGCACACGCTAGACACGCACAGCAATAACGACACATATACGCCAAACACGCACACGCTAACAACACATACAATAGACACGTTAATAATAATGACACACCAGACACACCAATCAATTTTGTATTATATTTAATAGTAAAAACACTACCTTATAAACTAATTATTATATAAATGATACATTATAATTTTAAAATATTATAAGGAATATGTTTATAATTTTATTATTACATTTTGATTATTATTATTAGTTGATTATAAATATTATAAATATTGTTATTATTTTATAAATCAAAATCCTATATTATAGTTTTAAAATATTATACGGAATATGATTATAATTTTATTATTATATTTTGATTATTATTATTTTATATTTTGTTATAAATATTATAAGTATTATTATTTTATAAACCAAATCATATATTATAATTTTATTTTGTTATAAATATTATAAGTATTATTATTTTATAAACCAAAAATCATATATTATAATTTTATTATTACATTTTGATTATTGTTATCATGATTTGGTTATAAATACTATAGTTGTTGTTATTATTTTATGAACCAAAATCATATGATTATAATTTTAAAATATTATAAGGTATATGATCATAATTTTACTATTATATTTTGATTATTATTATTATTTTATAAATATTATAATGCTGTTTTTATATAGATATTATTTACTAGTACAAGTGTTTTTATTATTCTATAAACCAAAATCATATATTATAATTTTAAAATATTACAAATATTTGTGACTATAATGTTATTATTATATTTTGATTATTATTATTGTTTTGGTATAATTATTACAAGTGTTGTTATTATTTTATAAACCAAATTCATATATTATAATTTTAAAACATTATAAGGTATGTCATTATAATTTTATTATTACACTTTGATTATTATTATGGTTTGAATATAAAAATTATAAGTGTTGTTGTATTTTGATATTATTTACCAGTACACAAGTGTTGTTATTGTTTTATAAACCAAAATTATATATTATAATTTAAAACATTATAAGGTATCTTTATTATAATTATATTATTTACACTTCGATTATTATTATATTTTTTCATTATTATTATAACTTGAATATAAAAAATTACAAGTGTTGTTGTATCTTGATATTATTTACCAGTACAAGTGCTATTATTATTTTATTAACCAAAAACATATATTATAATTTTTAAAATATTATAATGGATGTTATTATAGTTTTTTTTATTACACTTTGATTATTATTATGGTTTGAATATAAACATTATAAGTGTTTTTATTATTCTGATATTATTTACTCGTATAAGTGTTGTTATTAGATTGAAAGTTAAATATTCAATTATATTTTATTTAACCGTTCACAGTTTATACTATTTTCGGCGAGGAGTTGTAAAAATGTTTGAAAATTAAACTACAAATTCTAAAACTCTATTACAAACATCATTCATCTCATTTTTTTAGATGCAAGATATTCAAAATCACTTTATTCATCTTCATCTTCAGCTTTGTCCATTATTACTTGTTCAAGTGCACCTTTGTCTCTAAACTCTCTGTCTTGCATTATATTATCCACTGCAGTCCAATTTTTAATTACCATAAGCACTCCAAGTGTTTGGCCCGTCAATCTTATTCTCTTAGTCATGTATTGCAACCTCGCTTGACTAAAAGCACACTCACTTGCAATTGTAGAGTATTGCAAAAATCCCTTTAGTCAACCTACTAAGAATAGGAAACTCGTTAGTTTTGGTACTCCACTATTTTAAGATATCAACCAGCCCTCCGTCAATATAATTTGTTAAATTAAACTCAGTGCTCAAATATCTAGCCATCTCATTATCATCTCGAGGGGTTTCTCTAAAATCCGCTTTATCTAACATCACCATTTGTACATAGTTAGTACGATTTCTCCCTCTACCTCTATTGTTATTACCCCTTATACTTGAAGTTTTAACAATTATATTTGGTCTGACTCTTTTTCAGCATACATATTATACATTGTAAAAATATAATTGTATATTTCTTGAATATACGCTTGTGGGTCAACTATTACATTTTTAGTAAATTGTAAGGCTTTATAAAAAAACATTTAACTAGAAATTCAAATTGGGTTTTTCGTGAAAAAAAGATAAAAAAATGCACCCAACAGAATAAGCCATCCAGATTGGATGAAAATACTTTGCAAACTTCGCTTCCACGTCGGGCACCATCTTAAACATACATTATTATCTCTAAATTCATTCATATGCATGGAAAGATTAGTAATCGATAAAATGGCCAAGTGAATGTTAGGAGTATATTGTGTGGAAAATGTTTTAGTTGCATCTTTAAAAAGCTTTGAAAACCTTAACATACGAGCACAATAAACCCAATTTTGATTTTCAAGACTTCTCTCTGGATAAGTTATATTATAAAGCGCATTAATCCTTTTTAACATACATAAGCACGTGCAAGAAACATACATGTAGAATTCAATCTAGTTTCGACATCTAAAATAAGTTTTTATATGTATTCCAATTACTAATAACAAGATCTTTAAATTCTTTTTTTAATGCCCGAGGTAATGCAATATAGGACCCCTACTTTTAATAAGAGTAATATAATCTTCTGTAATCACACTTTTTGTATTTTTTGCAACTAATTGAATTACATGGCATGTACATCTAGTGTGAAACAATATAGGAAATATAGGATTGCAATCATTTTAAGCAAAACAATAACTGATATTGGTGAGGTTTATTTCTGGTTGAGGGTAATTTTGTCTAGAGTTTTGTGGTGTTTCAATGGTATTTAATGTTTGGATAGATTGTAGTGAGAGATTTGAGCTGCCTGGTTGTATTAAATTCTTCTTACCCTCATTATGATAGTGGTTGGGTATTTATACCCTTAATGGTGGGCCACATGGGTTTTCGGGTTGACTTATGGATTCAGGTCAAGTTCAAAGACCCATTAGTTTTAAGCAAGTAAGTATTTAGCTTAGTCATGAAGTGATTAAGTTTTTAATACATTAGTTCAATTCGGATGAATCAGTGGGTGGATGCTCCTCGAATTGCCCATGTCCGGTTCTCATAATGAGTGGCAACAAAATCCGGACTCATCAGATATATTCGCAGATGCATTGTCGAAAGAAATAGACATAATTTTATTTTTAATTTCAAAAGGATTGAGGCACTCAACTATACTTTCTCTAATTGCATATGCCCTATGTTTGCCAATAGATTCAAACCACACAATTCTTCTTTGGAGTATCCATTCGGGCTCCATCCAATGAAGGGTAACACACAACATATCAAAAATTACTCAATGTAGCTATATCACTAGTAAGAGAAACATTCCATGGCAAAGCTATCATAATATCAATAATGTTTCATTTTCTTTGTAAACAATATTTAAAGCTTAGCGATCGCATGCAGCTACATAGAATGCTTGTGGCTCGTGGGTTTACCCCACTATTCATCCAATTTCCATATCTCTAACTATCGCTAAAATAAAAAGGTTGTAAACTACCAACCGGATAAATCATTGTTTGTTCCCTATATGTATTTTGATTAAACTCAAAAGCAATACCGGTTTGACGGTTTATAGATGTATTTCCCTATTTATTAATTTAAAAAGGTTCAGTAAAATTGTATGACACTAAATGTCTTGCCATACCCGGTGCCATAATTTCTATTTCCAACCTTAAAAACATGTGATTTTAAGCAATAGTTACACTTAGCGGATTTTAATCCATAATGTATAAATGTCTTTTATTTTATTTGATAAAGATTATGATTTTATTTTTAGGAGAATAAAATATTTGATCTTCTATAATAAATTATAATATTATATTATATGGTTTAAAAGAATAAATTAGTTATTTTATTATATTTAATATTATAACTATACTCTCGATGTGGTTTATTTTTAGAAGATTATGTGAATAAAAAAGACCATAACTCTTCCTATAAATAAGACCTTACGAAGGATATCTAAACGGCCTCACAACACACTCTACCACTTTTCTTTCTTCTTTTATCTTTTTATTAGGGTTATGCTCACTATGTGCTAAACTTTTTTGTTCTAGGTTTTAAAACCTCTGTATATATATATTTGTTAAAGATTTAATTTTTAATTTCTTATTTATATAAATTTTTTAGTATTATCATTGATTGTAATGCCTTCAATTACTTACGGGTTCAATTGATTGATGTTGATCTAGGTTGAGACTGACAAGTAAATTCTATTTCCAAAATATAATAATACCACTCAGTTGAATGAGTAGTTCGCTACAACCATGACCGAGTGAAGTATGAACTACGTTCTTAGGTTGCATGACCAATTGTAGGATGTATGGGACTAGAGATATAACCAGCTATACAAAAGGGTTAGTTGTGTGATATCGGGAGATGATCACAATACTCTAAAATAGAACCTGACTTTGAAAAACATATGTCTAGATTTGATTTAATTAATTATTTAAAATTCTTAATAAAATATATATGCATGTTTTTAAAAACTTATAATTGTTTTAATATATATTTCAAGCTATATATACCCAATTCTGGTTTAAGTATAGCAAATTTCTTCCAAAAATACCCATTTGTAGGTATATAAGTCATTTTTTACTAACCTCCAGCCAACACTTTTTTCCTACAACTTTCTCTCACTTCCCTTACTTCTCTCACTTCTCTCTAAACTCTCAAACTCATTTCTCTCAAAACACTCCCACCTCCCTCTAACATTTTCCAGCAAGCCACCACTACTTCCTCCCCTTCTACTCCTCTTCATCCATCATGGTGCCCACCACCACCAACTACGTAAGTTCCCTAATTTAATTTTGCAAATTAATTTACTTAGATTTATGTTGGAATTTAGGATTAAGGTTAGATTTAGGTATGAATTTAGGATTTAGGTCTGAATTTAAGATAGATTAGAGTAGATTTAGGGTTGATTAGGGGTCATTTTCCAGCCTGGTTGTCGGCTAGAAAATGGCTGGCCGTCAGCGGACTGGTGGTGCGCCCAAGGCAGCATCATCGGTGCGTAGGGCTGTACCGCTCGGTACAGGCCTCCCGTACCGAGCGGTACATGGGGTATGTGCCGCTCGGTACGTGCTGTTGTGCACCTATGGTGCACAACCGAAATAAAAAAAATTTGAAGTTTTTTATTTTTTTAAATTTTTGAAAAAAATAATAATAATTTTTTCAAATTTTTAAGGAAAACGATATGAGAGTGATATGTATTTCAATTGGAAGTTCGATTTGTAGTTTTTTTTTAAAGTTTACTGATTATATCGTATGTTATTAACTTTGTTTTTTTTTGTTATTATTTCAGGTATGATGTCGTCGAGCCGCGACCCCTTCCTCGGTCTAGGGCATATCCCTCCGGATCACGGGTGACACATTCGGGGAAGAATTTGAAGATGGTACGGGCTATCTAGGATGAGAGGGTCTGCGATGCTAAACAGCAAGAGGAAAAAGAAGGCTATTGAGAAAGTAGTGGATGACAGTAGAGGTGGAGGCTCCTCAAGACATGAGACGTCACATGTACACCGATCATGACCTCCCACTACCAGTGCTCCACCCCCTACGCATACTACTACATATCCACCACCTGTTAGTGAAAGAGTGGATGCTACTGAGAACATGAGCAGGATACGATAGACGAGGAGCATATCGATGCGATACACACCAAGGATCAGCGAAAGACGTTTACATTTCTGAAATGCAGCAAGATACCTCTATTTCCTGACTACAAGGAACATGAGGCATATCACGTCTTCATCGGTCAGGTAAGTATCAAATTATTAAATGGTATCCTATGTTTTACTTTTATTTATGTTTGACTTAGTTTTTTATTTACAGGGTCGTACTTCCTTAGGCATACAAACACATTATAATATGTTTCGTATGTGGGACCTCAGTGCTCAGTCAGAAGTGCAGCGACATTTGGCGCGAACTCCTTTCGGTCCTCTCATAGCTCACTTACCTCAGTACTTCACGCATTTAGTACTTGATGAGGTATTTGTTGAGCATTGGCATCAGGAGACCAAAATGTTCCATTTCTTGTTTGGGAAATGGCGATTACTCTAGATGATGTCAGCTGCATTACAGGTCTCTCTATAGTTGGTCGGACTTTGGATGTAGTCACAGCTCTGCGTGATGAGGCATACAACTACTACGCTAGTATGTTGGGGTTGACAGTGGATGCGGTCTGTGCTGAGATACATTCCACTAGAGGCGTTGGCTTCAAGATAAAGTGGCTGCAGGAGACTTTCACCAGGGCTTGCTACATCAAGGAGACTGATGCAGACACTATCCGTCTGGTATCACGAGCATACCCGATGTTCTTATTTGGTTGCACTATTTTTGCGGATACTAGTCAGAAAAGTGTCAAGGATTACTATTTGTACGGGTTGGAGAATATGGATTCTAGTTTGTGGGACATAGCGTGGGGTACGAGTGCATTGGCATTCCTGTTCCGTGGTTTGGGTGATGCTTCGCAATCTTCACATGATCACTTTTTCTCGGGGAAATATTTTCTTGTTTTCCCCTGAACATTCTGGGCTATGTGCCAGCGGCATAACATATGCATTGTCTCTGGGAATACCACTTCTATGGCGTTCATCAGCGCTAAATCTCTGTCGGTCAGAATGACACGAGGTTCTTCAATTCCACGAACGGAAATCAACGACTTCAAAAACTCTAACACCCATTTGAAGTTGTTTAACTTCTCACCAGACATGAAAGCAAATGCCGCACACTACGTCAAACTGGTACACGTCACACCCACTATCTCAAACAATGGCATACCATATCGAATGACTTTATACGTACTATTCATGATCAACACTGTTGGAAATGTCCGCAAAAGGTCAACACTGACTGGACGGACAAAAAATATATCTGTAATGACTTGTCCATCGTCTTCGCCAGATTTATGCCATTCATAATAATTATGTGACTTAAGCTCTCCCAACAAGAACTGGAGTTGTGACCTACCTGCCTTCTTTTAAACCCTGCTTTTTTGTCGTGCATTGTAGATGGTGCACATAGAAGAAACATTATCTTCGTTCAGCTTCTTAACATCATTAAGTATATCTCTAGGGTTAGTTCCAATGTATGTCGCTCGTTCAACATATTCCATCTCTTCATCATTCAAACGGCCAGCAAAAGAATGACCGTCTAACTGTTTTGAACTCTCGTGGTTATGAATACCACATTTCACTTCTAACTTCTATTGATCTGGTTCCACCATTAACCAGAGAAGCTCAAATGGGCAGCCAATATTTTTGGTTCCTGTAGACTTCCGTTCACGGTCTTTCTCAGCTACTCTTGGAGTATACTTTCCCGACCTCTCACACTGGAAAAACATCATAGGATTTTTTTCTACTATTTACTTTGTCGGGATGACTTATGTTGATAACCAAACCATGGCGTTTTATTGTATTCGTCACCCACTTAATCAACGCTTCTTGTGTATAGAACTCGGTAGTGAAGAACAAATGACTGTAGTCAGTAGCGAAAGCTTCCTCAGTCCCATGGGCGACATCCGTCCCCTATTATACAACAACAAAACACAATAAGAAATCATGTATAATTAAAAAGGGTGTAAAAAACCTTGTTTTTTTGGAAAATTTGTGGGAACCACCATTTCAGGGGCCTAAAACCGGCCGTACACTAACCGGTGCACCACCGGTTCTAAGGCCTTGAACCGATGGTGATGGGGCCTCAGTACCGAGCAGACTAAGGCCCTAGCAACACTGATTCAAGGCCACAAAACCAATGGTGTTGGGGCCTGAGTACCGAGCGGACTGAGGCCTCAGCACCATCAGTTCCATGGCCCGAAACCAATGATGTTTGGTCAAACCAGTCAAAACCTTACCTTTTCCGGCGACGGTGGCTCCTTTTCCGACGACTGAAGCTCCTTCTCTAGTGACAATTCATCATCTTTTTTCTCCGGTAACATCAACTCCTCCACGCTAATCCCTAGTTCAGAGTGATTCATGATCGATTTTGTGTTTTTCTTTTGGAATGAGGTTGAATGTTCTTGATTGTATTTTGAAGTTTGAAGTTATTTTTAAGATTTTCAGAAAACTAGACTATTTGGATGATAAATTCACTAAAGAAGAGTCTTTGTTTGGGTATAGATAGTGAAATATGTTATTTGGTGAATTGGGTATACTTAGGATACACTTAGTAGTTGTTTTACTTAATGACAATTACGAGATTAATTGGAACGTCGAGGGTAATTTGGTAAAAAAAAGTCAAAGGAGGATTTTGGGTATACTTAAACCGAAATTGGGTATATATAGCCCTATTATTTTTTAAATTTAATTAATTGTTTCATTTTGTTGTATTTTATTTTGTAAATACCAACTCTTGATCTTCTAGATCAAAATTTAAACCTTATTGTTTCTTGTTTCTAATTAGTATATTTTTTATTAAATTGTAGATTTGAAAATAGATTTATTCCGATGGGTTCGATATTAGAGTCTTAAAATACTCATAAAACTACAACGGAAATCGTACACTTGCAATTTTTTGTATCAAGTGCCAATTACACCAATGCATTTTATGCTCAACATTGTTAGATCCCTAAAGGAATATGTTGAAGATTTTCTCAGTTTGTTTATAATACCTTTAGAAAGATAGCTACTTTGCATCCAGTATATAGATATACTCATAAGAACAGAAAATATTAGAGTTAATCTGCCTCCATAGGATAGATAAATGTTTTCTCATTCCATCACCTTGTTATTGATTTTATTTAGAAGACTATTGAAGTTACTAGCTTTGTTATTAGTATTTAGAGGTACTCCAAGATAATATGTAGGAAGATTACAAGAGTTGAATCTAGTGTTGTTGGTGATGACATTGATCCTAAGAGAGTTCATACTAGAAGCTGTTATAATTTTAGTCTTGTCTTTATTAATCACCTGCCCTCAAACCTCTTTATAAGAATGTAAAAACTTGCTAAGATGATCAATGGTAGTTTCTCTACTGTTAGTAAATATTAGAATATCATTAACAAAAGTCAAGCAAGGGATAGACATATCACTCATGTTTCTGAATTTCATAGTCTTGTAGGTGTCAAATAGCTTGTATAAACCTTTTATTAAGACCTCTTCAACTTTTATAATAAGACTAGGGGATAGAGGATCCCCTTATCTCAGGCCCCTATTGAATAACCAACACTTCACCATTAACAATAATTGAAACATAAACAGAAAAGATAAGCTTGTTGATAAGTCTGGTAAATCTAGTAGAGAATCCAAATTTATCAAGAACATTGATAAGAAAACAGTGGGTCATCTTGTCAAAAGCCTTTGACATATCAACTTGAATCATTTTATTTTTTTCTCAATAAATTTTCTATTTAGATCATAGATAAGCTCTTTGGCAATAAATATGTTTTCTTGAATATATTTACCAATAATAAAACCACCTTGACACTCAGATATTATTCTAGGAAAGATTCTAGCTAGCCCGTTGTTTATAATTTTGGAAATAATTATATTTAAAAGAGAACAAAGGCTATTTGGCTTAAATTCTTCCATCTAATAGGGTTCCCAGTGTTAGGAATTAGATAGAACCTGTGGAACATATACCTTTAGGAATGTTGTGTCCTAACATAAATGATTGCATAGCTTGACAAAGATCGTTTTTCATAATGTTCCCGCAAGTCTTGTACAAGCAAAGGTTAAAACCATCCATACCTACAACACTGTAAGGGTTCATGCGATTAATGATTTCCAGAATATCATGTTTGTAAGGAGGAAACATCAATATAGTATTATCTTCATCTATAATAATAGTAGGAATATTGCTTAATATAATGTCTTTCATTTTGGATTCCTCATCTTTCTTGTTATTATAAGGATAGTCAGTAAGAGAATATTTGAAATACCTGCAACACTGTAAGGGTTCATGCGATTAATGATTTCCAGAATATCATGTTTGTAAGGAGGAAACATCAATATAGTGTTATCTTCATCTATAATAGTAGGAATATTTCTTAATATAATGTCTTTCATTTTGGATTCCTCATCTTTCTTGTTATTATAAGGATAGTCAGTAAGAGAATATTTGAAATAGGAAACAACAGATAGGCCAATTTTTGGCATGTCAAAGATCCAGTTATTCCCATCTTTGATACTATTGATGCAGTTCTTCTTTCTTTTTTTGTTAACATAGCAATGTAACATTTTTGTGTTTCTATCCCCTTATCTAATCCAGTTAGTATAACATTTTTGTCTCCAAAAAGATTCCTCCATCTTGAGTGCTTGAAGGAGTAATGCATTAGCCTTAGATAACTCAGTCCTGGAGATCATGTTGTTGTTTTGGTGATGCTTAATTTCCAGCATTGTAAGTTCCTCCTCCAGATCCTACACTTTATAGAAAATGTTACCAAAATGAGTTTTGTTCCAAGTTTTAAGACCATTTTAAGGTCTTCTTAACTTGTGCCAAAAGGTATACATAGGGTAACAATCAAGCTGATTATTCTAATTGTTTTCCACAAAGCTAAGAAACTCTTTGTCAAAAATCCACATATTAAGAGATTTTAAACTTTGTTTTGGATTAAGACAGTATTTAGCAATAGTTGTACATAAGGGCATAAGGCCAGAACAAGTTATGGCCATATGTATAACTTTAGTTTCACCAAAATAAACAGACCAAGGACACCTGATTAGAACCCTATCCAATCTCTTCCACTTAGAGTTGTTGGACCAAATGTAATTAGAACCCGCATAACCTGTATCTTCAAGGTGACAATAGATAATTATATCATTAAAGCCATCAGTGCTATTTTGAAAAAAAGTAGAACATTCTATTTTCTCATCCATGGATGCAACAACATTAAAATCTCCCATGAGCATCCATTATTTTTTTGTAGAAGATATAGATCTAAGAGCGTTACAAAGATCCATTCTATTGATTCTTTGGCACTTAGCATAAACTATAGATATAAAGAAGAAATTAATCATATTAGCATATCTAATTTCAGAGTGAATACATTGGAGATGATCAATTGAAGTCTTGATAGTGAACTCCTCATTCTAGAACATCCAGATGTTGTTTAAAATATTAGTTTTAAAATGTTTAAAACCAATTTTATTAGCAATGTTTTCAATGTTTTCACTACCAATTAATGGCTCTTGAATAGCCACTAAATTTATTTGATCTTTGTTGATTTTATATGTACGTGTTATGCCACGTATATTCCCATTAAGCACTTTAATCATTATTAATAGTAGAAGTTTTAGGTTTACTTGTTCCCGTGAATTGAAGAGCCTTGATGATCATGCTCTTGGATTTTTTCTTTCCTTTTGCTTCCTTTATCTTATTGTTAAGAATATATTTGAAGCTTCTATCATCTTATTTTGTGATAAATGATGGTGAAGTAGGATTAAAGTCATCCTCATCTTTGCTGTAATTTGGAGAAACCTTAACACTACTCATGTTATCTGGCTTTGGAGAAGACTTCCCAGAGATTTGATTCTCATAATCTAATGTAGTGGCTATATTGTAAACAAATTCTAAGGCATTTATAGCTTTAGTGATTTCTCCATCTTTATGGGTTTTGAATCCATCTTTAGACTGTTTTGGATGATCACAGTTTTTGGCACTTTTGTCATTCTTCATGATTTTTTCAGTAGTGTCTGTTCTTTGCTGAGGAGCAATATGATAGCACTTTCTTGATTCGTCTTGAAATTCTCAGTCCATTTCAGAAGTCTCATCATTGAACTTCCAATTGTCCATACTGTTCTGGACCATATCTTGCATATGTCTATTTTTGAGTCGAATTCGAGAAGTATATGTCTAGATTCTCATATAGATTACCTCTAATCAAATTCAAATTTATGAGATTGGATAAATTGAATTGGTTGATTTTTTTTTTGGCACACCTTGAGCAAATTTTCCAATGAGTGTGCATTTAATTGAACTTTTTAGTTGATCTTACAATTTTTTTGAATATTGTATCGATATGTGATCTGCCTTTTCAATGAAACTTATGAGATCAAAGGTTGGGAAGACATTCTTTTGTTGAATCCTTCTATTTCTGCATTTTTTTATTGTAGATTCTTCTATATAAGAGTTATTTCCTTTTTGTTGCGTTTTAAATGTTGCTTGTAGGTTTGGAAATTCCTCCGTGATATGAAGATGATGAACATAGAAGAGATTATGAATCAAGAACAAATTTCTTCAGTATCTATGAGAAAAAGAGTAGAATAATAGGTTGATTTAAAGAATAGCAGAGACAAATGGGAAAATGAGCATTTATGGAGATCAAGAAAGCATCCTTAAATCTTGGAGCTTCTCCATTTCATTCTCACCGAAAAAGAATTTGAAGAATATTTATTACACATATACTGATCTGATACAGAGTAAACGCAGAGAAGCCAATATAAAAGAAACCCTAATTTTCTTTATCAAAATTTTATTCAGAAAAGTCTCCTTAAAATTAGGGTTTAAGACGCCTTAAGTAGGAATCGCCCAAATCCCCAATACAGAATATGGAAACAAAAATAAACGGAATAAAAATAATATCCTATTAAATCTGATTACATTCGGATCTGATTTCCTATCTAAAATTAATCTTTAAAATATAAAAAATAAAACTAAAAATAAAACATTTAAATAATTAAATTTAGATAGTGAGCTACCGAAAAGAATTCGACCTCGAATTCAAAACTTCAAAACGTCGAACGAATTGCAAGTTGCGGTCTCAAACCCCTCGCTATTAAAATACTAAGTATATCATCCAAGTCAGCACCAACGATGTCCCCACCATTATGCTCTGTCATCTTCCATTTGAGTCCACCAATAATAAATGGTTCCGAATAAAAAAAAATATCAGTCATAATTGAAAATTTTGGAATTATCCAAATGTAAGAATTTTCACCCGCTGACTGTTTTAATAACGTGGCTTCCTGTTTAATGACAAAAACCTCGGCTCCAAACGAGGTAAAATCATTTGAAAGATATCCATTCGGAATGTAACTAAACTCGACCAACGAGTGTAGGAAAATTGTATGATCTTCCTGTTTAGGACAAATAAATTTACCGTGTATTCCGGTAAAGAGGTCAAAGTCGTCCACATATATAATTATGGATACCAATGGCTGTGCTTTTTGAAATAACTCCCTAACAGTTGAAGTACTTTGACCAACCCATAGCCCTACCTCCAACTCTTGGGCTTTGACGCTATCAACATGCATCTTGACTTCTACCGGGAAAACAAGTGCCAAAGATGTTTTTATGGTCCCGCGCGCTAGAAATGTTGTAGGATTTGGTAGAGAAAGTACGACTTCATTGATTTCTTTGCTCAAAGACTCGACAGTAGCAAAATGTTGTAATGGGATAAACGGATTCTTCACACTCTTTAATGTTTCAAAAACAGTTTGTATGAGATCAACACAAATCGGTTTCTTACGCTTTATTATCTTTGATCGGAATTGAAAATACCATTTTACTCTCCACAATTTTTGCATGTTTGTATTTATACGCAGTAGTCCATAACTCATTTCTCCAATCTCGTTTGCTGGATGTTTGTTATGTTCCGCATGCAAACAAAGATTTTTGCAGACCAGAGGATCGAGATGCCACAAACACTGTACTAAAATCTGTATCAGCAAAAAAGATGAAAACTTATCTTCCTTCCCCACCAAATTTTATTCTTCACGAAAAAGAATTAGAACAAAAAAGACAAAATCAGCAGAGAAAGAAAATACTAAATAATTCAGTGCTAGTGATGGAACAATACTTGAGAGCCAAGTAATTTCGGTTATTATCTTTCCGTCACCACATGCAGCTACCCTGGATGTAGACAATCTGAATACACTCTTCAAGCCTCCACAACTTTTGACTTCTACTGTCTTTAATTTCTTGAGACAATTTGCATTGAATTTTCCATGGCATATTTGCTCCAAATTGATAAGATTATCAACAAAAAAACGACTCGAGGATTGGAAAAGCATCTCCAGTGCAAGACCGTTTATATGATGAGCTAACAGTATCCGCGTGGTTCATGTACAAATTGACTACCGCATCCCCTGGACCAGCAGTGAACATAACAACTTTTGCAGGTATGTTTAAACCCATAGCCAATGTTTCAGCAGCAAAGAGGACCTTCTCAAGATCTTCCTGAAAAAGAAGCACTACCAGTTCTTTGATAACAAGAATAAGACCAGAATGATGAACAACAATACTTGGTTTAAGCAGTGGCAACGCCAATTCAATAGCATGTAATCTTCTGTCTTCTTCATTTAAGCACTGTATAGCATTAGTAAACACTTGTTCTACTACCCCCTTCTCATCCTCTATATTAAAATTAAGCTTTGACATACACATTGCATGCTTCTCACACTCTCGTCTACTGAAGTTAAAGCTGATGACCGGTTGAAATTTCCATTCTATTATCATCTTAATGATTTTGTAAATGCTCGAACCACCAAAACTGCTACCTCCGTTAGCAATTCGACCATACAAAACAACCAAAAACCATGCCGCTTTTGTAGACAACTTGGCCATCATCTCATCGGATCCAGAAGGTTTTGCAGACACATCCGGTTGATTAGACCCACGAAAATAAGACATCTCATAATCTCGTCTCAGTAGAACTCCAATTGTATATGCATACCTGAGAATGATGTCACTTAACAGATTGAGAACAAAATGTACCTTAGCCAATCCTGCTGATCTCTCAGATAACGTATCCATTTTATGTGCATCGTCAACCTTTGATCTACACTTGAACTTTGTGGTAGCTTCATCAATCTCCATCAACATAAAGCAATCTTCTTGACTTTCAACACAATATTTCAAGATACTGTCGAGAAGCAGATCAAATATTTGGGTGAGATTGACAGGAATCTTCCTATGGCTTTTGGGACATTTACCTGATGTAGGTAGAATTTCGTTGCAATCTCTTTTGGACATTTCATCGAACACCATGCGTGCATCTTCGACGGAATCACACCAAGTGTACATACGATGTTT
Source organism: Limnanthes douglasii subsp. nivea (assembly GCA_036936605.1). Lineage (NCBI taxonomy): Eukaryota > Viridiplantae > Streptophyta > Magnoliopsida > Brassicales > Limnanthaceae > Limnanthes > Limnanthes douglasii. The sequence continues at coordinate 169,158,330 of JAUPFV010000004.1, read as the reverse complement.
TCTGCAGAGGAACGAGTTGTTATCAAGGCCATTGATTCGAGTATGAGTTTGAGCTTGTTCTCCATCGCTAGGGAAGACGAACTCTTGTAACTCCTCTAACTTCAACAAATCGGCCGGATATTGCAGTGGGGTAGAGAGGGGACTCTCTCTCGTCTGACTATCAATTGCATCAATTGCATCAACAAATCTTGTGTACAAAATAGTATTAGGCTTTCTCTCAATAGTATACATTGTATTTGGAATTTCCGGAGGTTTTGGTAGTGGTAAAAACAGTCGTAAATGGTATCCATGAATAGAATAATTTTCCACAAAACCATTTTTTTCTAAAGTTGGACAGGATATGTTGAATACCATAACTTTTATCCACCCGTTGAATACCATAACTTTTATCAACAACTTCAAATATTGGAAGACATAAAAATTTTGATTTCGGTATTTTTAAAGTTTTTAAAGGTTTTATTTTCTTATCATCAGCCGAATGTTTATAAATTTCCTCAGTAGAAATTTCAAGAGAGGGGATTGTTTTGTTGTTTACCTTATTGAAATAAGGAGAGACGTTTTTGGTGTTACCCAATCATCTTCGTCTTTAACAATGATTTCATCCTCATCGCCGTAAACATTATAAATCGGATCGTCTTCATCCTCATCATCGTATACATCATAAATCGGATCTTCCAATTCCCGCCAAGTTGCATAAAAAATTTCACCTTCCAGCACCTCCTCAACCTGGGAGAACCAATCAACAAACTCCTCCGCCTCAAGGCCACCATCAAAGTCAGGAATGTTAACCTTAAATCCAAGCTCCCAGCGGCGATCCGGATAAGCGTTCCGTTCTGGCCTTTCTCCAAAAGGGTTATCGGGACCTTCAACCTCCACACCGGGTTGACTGGAAGTAAGTTTAGCCATCTGACGGGCAAGATACTCGACCTGACGGTGCAGGTCAGCATTCTCGCGATGTCCGAAATCACTCGCATCTCCTTCCACAGCAACGCCGCTGCGACCTCTAGGTCTTCCTCGCACCATCTCGCAGGGCTGCCTGTGTCTGATACCAATAGCAATATGATACAGAGTAAACACAGAGAAGACAATATAGGGGAAACCCTAATTTTCTTTATCAAAAATTTATTCAAAAAAGTCTCCTTAAAATTAGGGTTTGAGGCGACTTAAGTAGGAATCGCCCAAATCCCTAATACAGAATATGGAAACAAAAATAAACGGAATAAAAATAATATCCTATTAAATCTGATTAGATTCAGATTTAATTTGCTATCTAAAATTAATCTTTAAAATATAAAAAATAAAATAAAACTAAAAATAAAACATTTAAATAATTGAATTTAGATAGTGAGCTACATCATGATCCCAACTCTCTTGCTTGTTTTTTACATAAGTATAAGATCCCTCATAGCATTACCCTCCGACTTCCTGAGCTTCGTAAAAATACTTCCTCAATCAGGAATGATAAAATAATGATATATATAGATCTCCTTTACTGGTTAGTTTTGTTTCCTTTATATCCACAACTCGTGAGGTTCTTTGAACTGCTAGATCTATGCCACATGTAGGCTATATCGAACGCTTAAAAGAATGTGATGATTAATCATCACATCCAGACTAGTCAAGACCCTTTTTCTAGGTAGATAAATTAACATCATTCAGCCGGATGATCCTCTAGCAAACTTTTCTATTCTAGAAAGAGGATTAATCGATGTATGTGATCGGCAAGCCGTTGAGGTAATAACTTAGTATTTGCTTAGATAAGGTTAGCCATGTTCGACCACTATGTTATATAAATTGTATATGTTTTTATTTTGTTTTTTATTTTGTAGATGGTGGGAAATATATTTGGGACTATACATAACTTGTTTTAGAAAAATAATATGATGTTGATAGAATTTATCACTATTCTAAAGACTCCTCTCAAGAAGCTCAAATGTGTGACAAATATCGATCCTGAATTAACTAGGGTTCATTTAGAATTAGTTGCCTCTGAAAAAATATTTTCAAAGAATAAATATGAACGATACCATGCTACAACTTAGTTCGAACAAACTCGGGGAAATCACTTTTTAGGAGAATGAGAAGAAATAATTGGGGAAAGACAAGAACAAACTGGAGGAAGCGAAGAATAAGCTTTCAGATGAGAATATACTTTTGAAGTCCAAGTTAAAAGAGATAAATGTCCAAGGCTAAGTCATTCGATGATCCTATTAATTTTATTATGGAAGTGACTCGATGTCAAGCTGCCCAAACTATGAATGAAATAACCCTCAAATTTTATGAAGTGTTTCTTGACTTGTATTTAAGGGATTTTGGAGCTATGTCCCGGTGGATGATAGGCCAAAAGAGGTCATGGTAAAAGACAAAAAAATGAAAAATGATATGAACTTCTGCAACAAGTGGGGTGAAACACGATATCTGGATTGGTTTTGGAACCGCCAATAAAGTATGAGAATGTTTTGTCTGAGTTTGAACCTTAAAATATGAAGATTAGAATGACGACTACAAGTTTGATGTTTGAAAAAAATATGTTGGTAAGTTTAGGAGTTTGTTTAAGAATCAAGATATCACACCTCACAATATCATAATATTTTTGAAATCTTGATTATGTCTACAAAGCTTATAAATCCTCATATTTATACGTGGAACAACCTCCAAGCATTAGAGATAAAAAAAAATGATAATTATTGTGGATACATTCTTTCAAATTCTCTAAAGAATCAACATTAGGAAAAATATCATCGCATACATTTGATAAATTATCTTGCTCAATAAGTAAGGTCTCAGATCTTAGAATGATAAAAACATATATATGTTTCAGAATCTTTGTAAGGACAAATCATGTTTTAAGAAATAAAATTAGATATTGTTTCTCTTTAGTTATTTGTTAACACCTTAGTGAATTTTATCTGTGGCGTTCAACCTGACTTATCAAATGGTTTTCCATCCCACTTATGGTGTTTTACTTATACCAAATTTATGCTTTTCTACGAAAATTGTCAAGTTATCATTCATTTATGATATTTCTTAGGGGACCATATAAAATTTAGTTCAAGTTTAGTTGTATTGTTGCCTGGGTTTGTATAAGTTGGTTAAATATATTTCCAAATAACAGGCTATCTCAAGGATTTGAAAACTAACAATCTTTCAAAACAGTAATGAAATCCCCCAGATACTCCGATCTTGGTATTTATCCTCCTTCTACTTCTGTTGACCTTGGGGTATATAGTACTTTGAATGATACACCTCTGAAAGAAGGGGAGGTATCCGCATATGAAGGGACAAACACAATATTGAGGAGAAATATAATACCAATACCATTTAATTCTTTTTTATGTTTATCTAACTTGCTTTCTTTTTTCTGACATCAAGTTGCCCGGAATATAAAGCATGTTTTTTTATGGCTTTAAGGTTATTGAACTCAAGTCCATGGATTAAAGAGGCAAAGTTTATAAGTTTTATTGTATGTTATGGTTTTATGTTCGACATGGTGAGCATATTTCATTACTTTATATTAGAGTTGTGTTTTTCAATTTTTTATGTTTTCTTTATGCTACAAAGTCCTGACTTCTCCCGGAGGTGATAAATCTCTATGTATGGTGCCAAACTTAAAAATTTGATTCGATTCTATCATGTGTAATATAAAATATTTGTATATCTTAGGGATAAGGTTTAGCTTACTGATTGCACAATGTTTTATTTTGTTATTGCCATCTTTTATTAGAGTAGGCCAACAACAACCTTGTAACAAAATTATTTTGTGAAGTGCCTTGTATCCACAATGAGAATTTCCTTCTCTATCGTGGAGTTCCTCTATCATAAGTTCTATTTTATTAGCCCACATGAATTAAAAAATGGTTTGGTGAGCGCTTGTTTGTATAGTGTGTCTTATATTCACACAAAATTTAATTAGTTAAATTTAATATTCATGTCTTCGGCCTTAGCCTTAGGGAGCAGCCTTTTCTTCAGATATTTGATAATATAAGTTCATCAATCCACTTCTTCCCCTTACACCAACTTAATTACTATGAATCTTGAAGGTGAAATTTTAGTTTTAAAGGTTTTGGGCAGAATGATGAAAGGTTTGTCTTGAAAGATATCTCATGGTGCTGATGTCATACATACCAAAGAAGTTAGGTCATCGACAACTACATCCTCCACCCTTGATACTTGTTAAAAAATAACATCGTAAATTAGGGTTCCTAGCGTCACTACTCTTTCATGTACTAAATGATTGAATATTTTTTAGCTTGAGCTAGGTCGAATTCTTAATGAATCACTAGATGATAGTCTATAAGAAGACATACTCATCGTGTTCCATATATATTAGTCAGTCGAAGACCTTCAAGTGCAATCTCGTAATCTGCTTCGTTGTTAGAAGCTAGAAAGCCAAGCTTAATGGATTGTGTCAGGATAAATCTGGTGGGGGATGTAATCTGGATTCCTACCCCCGATCCTTAGTTATTACTTCCACCAATCATTCAGACTTGTCAGGTTGATTTATCATACTCCTTGGTAGGTATAGTTTATTCAGATTGGAACTCTGTCAAGAAGTATACCAACACTATGATTTTATCTTCGCTCATTGTTCAAACTTAATATCATAATTGATGAGTTCAGATTGTCCAGTCACAGCTCACTGTGTTATCCGGACAAGGGCGATTCAGACATAAACTTGCCACTGAACTATCCGGACATAATAAAATTAAAGAATCACCTAAACACCTTTTGACTAAGCTATGTGCTAATCAGCTTAATAAGTAAATGGGTTTTTAAACTTGACCAGGTTTCATAACTTGACCCGAAATCCCATGCGTCCTTAATTAAGAGTATAAATACCCCAACTACTTTCATTAATGAGGGTAATGAACATTTAATACAACCAGGTTGCTCAAATATCTCACTACTTAATACCAAAACATTTAATACTCAAAACACTTTACAAAATTACCCTCAGCCCAAAATAAACCACACCAAATTGGCGACCACAGTGGGAGAAGACGGTGCCTGAATCTTGCATTCAAAACCAACAAACAGACCAGTTCGGATGGATCCGAACAAGCAAACAATTCCACCACCTATGGTGGAGGTGGTTGGGGAAAACATTGAATACACCATCGAGGAACGAGATAAGTTGAGAGCTGAAATATAAGCGTTGAGGGCCATTAAAAAAGCAGAAATGGGTTTAAAAGAGAAGTCAAAGGCGCCAGCCATCCATCATACTGACAATCTTAGGGAGAATAATCCATCAACAAAGACTCATTTAAGTACAAAAAATACCCATGTTAGTTCTATGAAGTCTCACAAGTCTAAGTCGGTGGAAAGCTCAGATTCTGAGTCCTCCAACAGCTCTTCGAATGAGGCTGAGCTTGAAGTATCTTTGTCTTTAAGCAGTGATTAAGGGAGGTCCAGGAAGAAACAAAAACTAGTGAAAAAATATTCAAGAAAGAGAGATAGAAATGGGAGACTTAAAAGGTATTTGGGCAAAGGGTCATCTCACAACCATAGTCACATGCATGTGGATCAGTTGTTGATCGATTTTTTTGCTTTCCATGATGAACCAGGTATTTTTGCAACACCTAATGAAGACACAATATTCAGTCGTAGTAGGAATTGGATACAATCACCATTGTCTGCCAAAATCCTGTCCAGAAATCTACCGAAGAGGTATGACAGTACTAAAATGGAGAAGTATGATGGGAGTTAAGATCCAGACAATCATCTGGAGAAGTTGAAGAACTTCATGATGAATTTTGATGATGATGACAAACTTCTGTGTAGGACCTTCTCCCAATCTTTTACGGGAAGTGCTCTAAAGTGGTACAATAGTTTGCCCCAGGGTTGTATTGGAAACCTCAATACATTTTGGGTTGTCTTCCGAAGGAAGTTTATGGGAAGTAAAGAGGTGAAGGGAAATGAAGATACTATTATTCATTGTGCCCAAGAGCCAAATGAGTCCTTAAAGGACTACATAAGTCGGTTTGTAAATACCAAGAACGAGTTAGCAGATTGCTTCGAGCAAGTGACAATTGCTTCATTGAGACAAGGGTTAAACCCTGGGAATCTGGCCGATTCGGTGACAAGGAAGAAGGCCATAACCTGGGGTGGTTTTAGGTGGAAAAGCAGGTCAACATGGATTAGACTAAGAAAACCAGGGTGCACCGTCAGGTGAGGTCTGCCCCAGCAACTCAAAACCAAAACCAGTCCGGATACAAAGCTAAAGAGACCGGACAAGGGCCCAACAGGGCTAAACAGACTCAGTCCAACCCAAATCCAACTCAGAGCCAGCAGTCAAGGAATAAAAAGAGGTCTTTGGGTTCAACCGGAGTGGTTTGCCGAATTAAAAGAAAGTGTGGCTACCATTGATGACAAGACTAAAGATGAGGTCTATTTCCAGAAACCAACAACATTGCAATCTTCTAGAGACAGTTATAATACTTGTTTTTGCCATTATCATATGATATTGGCCATAATACCCAAGACGATATCGCTTTGAAGCAGGAAGTGCAGAATCTCATTGAAAGAGGCAAGCTGGGTGTCTATGTTAAAAGAAGAAGTGGAAACATGCCTGACAATGCTCCTCGAACTGGCCCTACAAATAATGCAGGAACATCTGCTCCGGAGGGGGCAATGGTGATTCTTGAAAGATTTGATGTTGATTCGGAGTATCTGGAGCTTGATCCAACTCGGAATAAAGTAGGGGTCGTAACAGAACAGGTCAAGACGGTGTCTGGACTCATTAGTTTCTTTGAGTCACTTACCATTTTTGGAGGGGACACCATGACAGCACCCACTCTTTCATCAAGAAAGAGCCATGTTCACAATTTGACTACTCAATTGGAAGGGGGCATGTCTTCCTATCAGTGCTGAGCTCCTATTCCATTTATAGTCTTTGATGAGGATGATTTAAGAAACATTGCTGGGCCTCATGAGGATGTTGTGGTGATAGGAGCATCTATCAGGGGCAATGATATTAAACGAATTTTGATTGACAGTAGCAGCTCAGCAAACATTCTCTTTTGGAGTTCTTACAAGCAAATAAAAAATCTGGCCATTATTCAACGGTCAAACAGAACCATTGTGGGCTTCACAGGGAGCTCTGTGGATGTAATCGGGGAATTTGAAAAAGAGGTGTTGTTGGGCAAAGAGCCTTTTAAAAAGCTAGTCAGAGTGTTATTCGTTGTAGTAGACTGCCCCACATGCTACAACGCAATCTTTGGAAGGTCCTGGCTCTCTAAAGTGCATGTTGTGGCCTCAATAGTTCACCAATGTTTGAAGTATGCGGTTCAAGTACAAGTGGGAGTTGTCCGGAGTAGCTAAAAGATAGCAAGGGAGTGTTATGTAACTGCACTTGCTTCTAAAACGTTGGGGCCAATCCGGGTTGATGAAGATTAGCATTTATTGGGGCCTTCTGAGGGGGAGGGTGAAATTGATGACCCCAGAGAGGCCCCTGGTGTTTTAATACCGATTGAAGAAGTTGAAACCCACTCTTTGACAAAAGATAGAAGTATTAAGATTGGCTCTAGATGACGCCATAGTTAAAAATGAAATTATTGTCCTTTTTGGAAGACCACCAGCATGTCTTTGCTTGGTGCAATGCTGATGTGACCGGAGGGCCTGCAAGTGTTATATAACACAAGTTGTCCATCCGAAGTGATGTTGCACCTATTGTACGGAAATGGAGATCTTTTTCTAAGGAGAAAACTGATGTAATAGTCCAAGAAGTCAACCGACTTACCAAGATGTGGCACATAAAGGAGTCCTAGTATCCTTTATGGACTGCCAATCCAATGTTAGTTAAGAAAAAGAATGGAAAATGCCGTATATGTATCGATTTTACTGTCCTCAACAGAGCTTGCCCAAAATATCTTTATCCAGTCCCCCGGATAGACCAGTTGGTGGGCTCGACATCTGGAAACAAGTTGTTGTCCTTCATGGATGCCTTCTCTAGGTACAACCAGATACAGGTGGATCCGAAGGACAATGATCACACTACCTTTGTTACAGATAGGGGTCTTCATTGCTACAAAGTGATGCCTTTTGGGTTGAAGAATGATGGGGCTACTAATCAGAGATTGGTGAACAAAACATTTGTTGATCAGATTGGCAAGAATATGGAGGTGTACATCGATGATATGATAGTTAAAAGATTAGAAGAATATTTGCACATAATTGATCTTCAAGAAACTTTTGCCAACTTAACTAAGGTAAATTTAAAGCTGAATCCAGAAAAGTGTGTCTTTGGGATGCAGTTCAGAAAGTTTTTTGGTAATATGATCAGTGAGAAAGGGATACAGCCTAATCCAGATCAGCTTGATGCCCTGTTGAAAATGGACCCCCTCGAAATATTAAAGAAGTCCAAAGGCTAATAGGAAGATTAGTTGCCTTGAATCATTTTATTTCAAGGTCTTCGGACAAGTGTGCTTCGTTTTTTTCAGACCTTGAAGGGTGCTAAAGATGTCAACTGGTCTCCACAACGCAACCAAGCTTTTGATGAAATAAAGAAGCACTTGTTTTCACCAAAACCCTTTTTAAGCGAAAGAGAACCACTTTATGTATACTTAGTTGTGTCAGAATATGCTATATGTGCAGTGTTGGTAAGAGAGATGGACAATTATCCTCGTACGGTGTACTACATCAGCAAGCGTCTGATAGATGCTGAGAAAAGGTACCTGAAGCTTGAAAAAATAGCACTAGCCTTAGTAATTGCTGCAAGAAAAATGAGGCCGTATTTTCAGTCTCATTCCATCATTGTCCGAACGTCTTTTCCATTAAAGAATGTTCTTCAGAAAGCATACATATGAAGCAGGATGACCAAGTGGTCAGTAGAGTTGGGTGATTATGACATTGATTTTGCCCCACGAACTGCTATCAAGGCTCAATCTGTTGCTGATTTCTTAGTAGAATTCCATTCGGACATGAGTTCTAAACAAGCTTCGTGGAAGAAAACTAAAAATGAATGGGTAGTCCGGAGTGATGGTGGATCAAACACAATGGGTTGTGGGGCTGGAATTTGCTTAACTTCTCTGTATGGCGATAAACTATACCAGGCTATATGCTTTGGGTTCAGGGCCTCTAACAATTAGTTTGAATATGAAGCAACTATAGCTGGTCTTAAATTAGCTTTCCTATGTAGGGCTAAAAGAGTTAGGTTGATGAGTGATTCTCAGCTTCTTATCCACCATGTTTAAGGTCAATCTGAGGTGAAGAAGGAACAGCTGATCAAATACTTATTCATCCTTAAAGAGGTGGCAGCCAACTTCAAGAATGTTTGCTATGATCATATTCCTATATCAGAAAATACGCTGGCAGATTCCTTGGCAACCATAGCATACTCTGAGTCCTACCCTTGGATTCATATACAAGAATTCCCATCCATACAATCAAATCAGAACAAGGAAGAGGAAGAGAGCTTAAGTATACAAGTAGTTCAATCTAAAAATTGGAGATTTCCCCTTCTTCAATATATCTCTGATGGGGTTTTTCCTCCGGAGAAAGCTATGACAGGAAATATTAAGCACAAGGCTCGTGGTTTTTTTATCATAAGAGAGGTTTTATATAAAAAAATCCTTCAACAGACCTCTCCTGCGTTGTTTGGGGGTTAAAGAATCCCAAAAGGTTTTATCCGAACTACACGACGGAGAATGATCAACACATTATGGCTACATGGCACTAACCCGGAGGGTTTTGTTAGTTGGATACTATTGTCCATCCATAAAGGCAGATGCTAAAGAGTTGGTGAAAAAGTGTGATCAATGTCAAAGGTATGGTAACGAAATTCATGTCGCAGCAGTTCCTATGGAGTCTATTTATGAGCTAGTACCTTTTGCTTGTTGGGGATTGGATTTAGTATGGAATATACCAGTGGCGTCCGGAGAGTGCAGGACTATCATTGTGGCTATTGATTACTTCTCAAAGTGGATAGATGTAGCTCATCTGGCGGGAACCACTTCGAAAGCTGTCATAAAGTTTATCTTATCCAATATATGTTACAGATTTGGGATTCCTCAAAAGATTACCACAGATAACGGGCCACAATTTGATAACAAGGATATGCAGAATTTCTGTGCCTCTAGGGGCATTTAGCATTGCTTCTCTTCTCCTTTCCACCCACAAGAAAATGACCAGGTTGAAGTGGCAAACAAGACTATTTTGTCCGGATTCAAAAAGAATTTAGAAGGGGCTGCATGGAAGTGGTCAAGTTATCTGCAAGAAGTGTTGTGGGCGTACCGAACTACTCCTAGGGCTGCTACGCAGGAATCTCCTTTTACCTTAGTGTATGATATGGATGATATTACTCTTATAGAAACAACCCTACCATCATACAGGGTCCATAACTATTCTGAACAAGCCAATGAGATGGCAGTTAGGAATCAGTTGGACTTAATAAAAGAAAGAAGGGTTAAAGCTCATCTTAGAACAGTCCACTACCAAGGCTTGATGAGGAGCAGATTTGCTTCCAAGATCAAGAGAAGAGATTTTCAACTGGGAGATAAAGTTTTGAGAAATGTTTTCTTGCACACTAAGGAGAAGCAGTTCGGTAAACTGGCTCTGAACTGGGAAGGCCCTTATGAGGTCTCCAAAAAGCTTAAGCCTGGGACATATAGGCTTCAAGACAAAGATGGAAGAGTTTTGAAGCACCCATGCAATATTGAACACCTCGGGTTATATCTAGAATAAAAGTTGTGTAAATATTTACTTGTTAAAAGTCAATGTAAATATTAGGGGGCATACTATTTCCTATCCTAGTGGGGCATGGAGGTTTTAATGAGGTGTCCAGTTTTTTTATATTCAATAAAATACGATGCTTGCTTAAAACATCCAATATGGTTTAACTATAATTCTATTCAAGTACAAGTATTTGATTTAACACTTCGAATATTTGACAGATCAGATTAATCTAGTTTAATAATGAACATTAAATACATGTCATCGAAGATATTAAACACTCTCACTTTAATACTTCTGAAATAGTTGAGGCTGTTTAAACATTAGCCGTGAAACAAAGCAATATTTGATAAATAAACCTGGTCGGGCGGAAACCGGATAACGTTAACCAATTACAAAATATGCCTTCACATCCAAGGACTTTAAGTGTTTTGAAAGATTTATCCGAAATCAAACCAGATAACATTGCAAAAATTGCTTCTCCATCCAAGGACTTTAGTAGTTCACAGAAGTAAGAAAATTAGAAAAAATGTTTAAAACCTCACGGCTTGTTCCCTTCAGATTGTCCTTTATTAACTCATTTCTTGGGATTTTTGAGTTCGCCACTCAAACTCTCACCGGTTCCTTCCTCTTTATCAGTGGTGGAATATATTCCACTGCTATAATTATTCTTGTCGCCATCTGCTATAATATGAAATAGGAGGTCTTCGTACTCCACATATTTCAATAAGGGACCAAGGGTCCTCTTTGGAAACGTTTCATGACAGATGAGCACCATGTCAAATTTGACCTCAACATACCTTGCTTCCAAGGAGTCTATCACCTCATTGGTGTATTTATCAATTCTTGTCTGAATAGTTTTTTCATGCTCCTTCACCAATTCTTCTTTCTCCTTGATCACCTTAGACACAATGCCTTCTAAGGAAGTCTTCTCACCGGACATGGTTTGGATGGTGCCATCTTTGACCTTCAGGTCATCCCTTACTGTTGTGAGATATTTTTACAAACCGGAGCACTTAGCTTGGAGCTCGGTACGGGCTGTTTCCAAAGTGGCAAGCTTGGTTGACAGATCTTCTTTGTCCTTCCTTAGTGCTTCAATCTCTTTTTTCAGTTCTTCTATGCTCCGATTAGCATTAAGAATATTGGATGACATAGACTCTTTGTCCGTGGTGAGGGTATTGATGAGTGCAGTTTGACTTTTCATTTGTCTCTCTAGATTAAGCACTGGCTGGATGTGACCAAAAAGGGAGTGGGCCATAATGTCTTGTTCTCCGGATATGGAGAAGGACTTACCATTATAAGTCACCATGTTAGAAGAGCTTGAAGGACGGAAGGGACCAGCAAAGTTGTCCTTCTCAGAGTCGTTGAAGTAAAGATCGACGTCTTGAAGGGCACTGATGTCCACTCCATCAATCCCTCCTCCGGTATCCTCTCCGGACTGGGGACCTGTTGGTATATTCTCTGGCAATATGGGGTCAACATGGGCCGGTGGAGGTAGAAGCTCCGAAGGGCGAAGAATTATTTCTTTCCTTAAGGTGAACTTTTTATTCTTGACAGCCATTTCATCACTGCTTGCTCTCCTTTTTCGGTCTTTTTTGGGAAGTCTTGGTGGGTTTTGTGATTCTCCTGCCTTCCTGACCGTCTCAGCTTCTACTACCTTGAGCAAGGTAGCATCGATTCCCCCTTGGTTCCCCAAACCGGTCCCCTCTGTGGCAGTTGGAACCGCCTCTGTTGCAGCTCTCTTTCTCTTCCCTTTCATCTTGCTGGGAGCTTTGGCTCTAGAGGGTAAGACCAGTTTACCATCCTTCTCTTCTTTCGTTTTAGGATTACGCCATGAGGAGGGGGTGTATTTAGTTCTTCCCATGTAAGATCCCTCTGACCTGTGGTATTCCACAGATGGGACCCCACTAGATTGCCAAAGGTGAAGCGGTTGTGGAAGGCATTCCCCCAATGCTCTGCAACCCATGCATTCAGATTGGCAAAGGTTTTTGCCCCTCCTTCATGTGTCCGGAAAACTCCTTTGGCAGCACTAAAAAAGAAGTAACAGCTAAATCAGGAGAGAAATACTTGTAGGTAAAAAAAAACGTGAAATATAAAGACAAAAAAAACTTACCCGTGCTCTTCCATCTGCTAGTCAACATACTTGGGTTTGTATTGGCCTTGATCTTCCTATGATTCTCCCATGACCCATTGATGAACAAGAACTGTATCCTCCAGTTCTTCTCAGATTCTAGTAAGTCATCCACCACTTTGAAGTTATTCCCCATGTTGTGATGGTAGAATGTGATGTGGTGATTCTTGCATAGACTTTTTACAGCGGAAAATTTCTCCATGGGGAGAGGGATTTTAGACAACCTCGATGTCATTATGCAGGCGAGGAGAGAGTACCAGGCGTTCGGGCTCAATTGGCTTGGACAGAGCTTCACCAGGTGGAAGTACCTGACAATTTCTGGGTCTAATGGGAACCGAAGTCCCCAGTTTAGCACCTCAGTGAAGATGAACACCTCATTGAGTTTACAGTCCATCGGAGTCTCCGGTTGGACAGGTATCCTTACCTTCACTGACTTTGGGATCCCCCACTTTGTCTGGATCCGGCTCAACTCGGCGGTATAGGTGTAGACATAATTTATATTCTGTAGGGCTAGCAAATATTTAACATTAAAACTCTAAAAGCAAGGCCCTACCTTGCCCTCCAAGCACTCCGGGAGATCCTGATGAGCCGCACCAACTTTGACTTTGCCCTTGCCCTTCCTATCAGAGGCAGCATCCCCGGTTTGACCTGATGCTTCAGTTTCGAAGGGGACCTTTTCGATACTGTCTTCCACCACTTCTTTCATCACTGTGGAAGGTTTATCAGTTGTTGTGGATGGGAAGGGATCGGCTTCTGGCACCAAAGGCTCTCTGGATGAATGAGCGCATGTTGTTTATAAAGGCGTGGTGTCCGGTTGAGGTAGATATCCGGAGGACTTCGCCTTTAGGGCTATCTTAGATGCCTCTGATCCAGAGGGCTTATCCTTTGGTGCTATTTTAGACACCTCTGATCTGTAGGGCTAATATTTTGATGTTTCCTTAGAAGCCTCCGATCTGGAGGGTTTTGACAGTGAGGTAGTTGCTTGGGATTTCACCAGACGAGTCGTCCGGCGTGGAGTTGATTTTTCTGGGGACTTCTCGATATCTGAGCCCATGGCTAAAAAAGAGGAGGGTTTTCTAACACACGAGACTGCTTTTTCCTTGGTAGCGGAGGGTTGAGACTCCTGAACAGAATAACCTGAGAGGAGGGGAGAGAGACTTGGTTTGAACAACTGTTTGGGTTTTGGATTTCTGGATGAGGATGACCCTTGGTCAGTTTCTTGGGGTGGTTCACCAGACTTTTCACTTGGGGAGACCGAAAGACCAGCATCAATACAATTCTCCCTTTCGACTCTTCTTTCTTTTTCTAACTCTTATAAGTTCAACCAGCCACCTTTCACAAGACCGTTTCTGGCCGTGAACATAAAACTATTTAAGAACAAGTTTGAAAGTAAGGGTAGAAAGCTCTCTAGAAAGTTTTTGAGTGATGAAGACAATGGAATAATGAAAAAATGATTTATATATCAGTAGAAAAAAGTGACTGTTACCTAGGAGGAGTTGAAGAGGTTTGGTAATGATTAAAGACGGCGCAGACATGGGAAACTTAAATGCTTAGGTTACTTTCTAGGTTTAGTGGGAGCACCGATCTAGGTAAAAATAGCTGGTAAGTCGAATCAGATTGTGACACGTGTTCCACGATCCAAGAAGAAGACTCTTAGAATTCTCGGAAAGAAGTGAGTTCGGACAAACTTTGAACTAGGTGTACATGCAGGTCGGACAACATCGTCACTGGCTAAGTAAGTTTTTTAGCCCTACCAAATATATTTGACAAGGCCTAAAAAAGGGGCTACTGATTAGTTCGGATTATCCAGTACAACTCACTGTGTTATCTGGACAAGGGAAATTCGAACATAAACTTGCCACTCAACTATCCAGACGGGACAAAAGTAAAGAATCACCTAAACATCTTTTGACTAAGCTATCTGTTAATCAGCTTCATAAGTAAATGGGTCTTTAAACTTGACTCGGTTTCATAAGTTGACCCGAAAGCCCATGGGTCCTTAATTAAGGGTATAAATACCCCAACTACTTTCATTAATGAGGGTAATGAACATTTAATACAACCAAACTGCTCAAATCTCTAACTACTTAATACCAAAAAATTTAATACTCAAAACACTTTACAAAATTACCCTCAGCTCAATATAAACCACACCAATAATCACCTAGCTCGAGGGACCATTATGTTAATGTACTAGCTGCATCTAGCTTATGTAATACAATTCTCGAAGGTAAGAACGTTCATGCGATAATATTATGATCGTGGAAATACGGTCTCACCTTTCGAGTTGCAATCACCAATACTAACTCTAGTTTCTCCAACTATAAGTATCATGTTTCTGTATCAAGTAAGAGTTTATTTCCATAGTAAATTTCCTTGAACACTTTTTCTTCCTCTTAAATGAGCATGTCGCTTACAATATAGTCTGAGACCACCAAGTTGAGATATAATAATTCTCATGGTTCCAAATTAGTTAGTAATTCTGGTGAGGCGAGGAACTTCTTAATGTTGTGAAACGCCTCTTTACATGCTAGGGTCCAATGGAATTTTCGTACTCTTCATGAGACTTGTAAAAGGGTTATAATTTTTCTAAAGATCTAATTTGTTTGACGTTCTTAATCTTTATGTCCATATTTACACTTTTTTACGTTACATGGGGACCATGGTGGCTAGGTTGGAGAGTTGGTTATGATTAGTTTCAATACCCTTCTCGTCTACTCTGAACCCAATAGCTCTTTGATTTTCCTTGAAGTCAACCGCATCATTATATTCTCTAAATATATATCAAAATGAAACTATATCTGAATCAAAATGAAACTATATCAAGTTGAATCTCTATTTTTAAATATTGTTTTATAAATAATAACTAAGCTCAATCTTCAAACCTTCAAATTCAGCCAAAACATAGTCACATGCGGAAACATAGTCAAATTTAGCCATAAATTTATATTCATTGGAAGATTTACTTGATATTATTTGTAAATTTTCAAGAAATTCAAGATTCTTCATTTTTGTAAATGGTCATTCAGTAGGTTTAATTCTCATCTTGAGAAGTCAAGGAATAAGACCCCTCTCCCATTATTATTCATTTTATTTGTAGATGATATGATTTAAAGACTAAATAACATGTTACAACAATACTAATATATCTGGCATGTACTTTCTAAATGAGCTAAAGTGATTTATCACATAGATTTTCCGATGAACAAATATTATTATAATAAAAATATTAGGAATCTCAACTAAATTTATGAATTCCTTTCCCAATATGAATTGACATCATGTTAAGAGATTAACGCTGATGAATCTTTATACGTATATATATAGAAAAATGTTAAGATTTGATAATAAAAATTAGTAAAAAGAAGCATTAGTTTCAAATTAGATTTTGTCATTTTTCATGTTTTGGCTATATTTTTAAACTGTCAGTGGTTACTTTAACATTATTTTAGCAAATTCAGTTTAAATTAGATAATAGACTAGACAACTGAAAGTCAAAATGGATATCTCAAGGATAGTGTCTCACGTTCACATAATCGTCTGGACGACTAGAAGTCAAAGTGGATATCTTAAGAAGAGTGCCTCATTTTCATCAAATATCTTCTTCTAAGTTTTCCTATATTAGTTTTTTTTCTGTGCAAGATCTGCCAAAAATATTATCCCGCAAATTAAATATTCTATTTTGTTAAAAACATTAGGTGGAAGAAAAACACATTGTTTTACAAACAAACATAAATAACATATGGGATATCTTGAGAAAAAAATATCTAAGCCTCTTGCAAAGAAGAGATTGGGTATTCGGTCGAAGATGATGTGATCAAGGTTTGGGGAAACAAAATTTACTAAAAAAAATTAAAATGGAAGAGATTTTGTGAATTTAATCTATAATTCTTTTATAAAATAGTATGTCAATATTGAAATATTGTTTAGCTTTAAAACTAATAAAAAAAATTCTTATCATTAATGACAAGGGCGTCAAGTATATTTTCAAGAGTGTCTAATATCCAAGGGTATCTGATGAAAGATACTAGCCATAAAATAATTTTTTGGCACAACTGAAAAACTGGAATTTTGCTGATACTCGTTTGAACACACAACCTACTGACTCTAGCTGCTTAGAAGCATAACAAACAATATACTACATTATTATCTCACGCCAATAAAGTAGTAAGGATCCTAAAATCTCTACAAAAACCAACATATATTCAAGTAAAGGGTTTTGTGAGGAATACAAAGCTCAAGAAGAATAACATTACTC
Organism: Limnanthes douglasii subsp. nivea; assembly: GCA_036936605.1. NCBI lineage: Eukaryota > Viridiplantae > Streptophyta > Magnoliopsida > Brassicales > Limnanthaceae > Limnanthes > Limnanthes douglasii. Next base: position 169,141,273 of record JAUPFV010000004.1, on the reverse strand, counting down.
CGTGAAAAGAGAATAATGTTTTGATAAAAAATTGAAAGAACTAGAATAGGTAATAATTTCAATTTTTCCGAAATAATTTCACATTAAATATTTTATAAATTTCTATAATATTTTTTTGCAAATTTATGGTTTGTATTTTGTAACTCCTACTTTTGAAAAGTATATTTTACGAATAAATTTTTATATATTTTGATTTAGTAAAATATCATTTTGTACCTCTGTAGACTACCATGTTTTGCAACTCATCCATAACAATAATATCTTGCAACTTATAGTTCCATTTAATTATGATTATATAAAATCATCACAAGTGGAAACAACTTTTAATCTAATCAAAGCCTAAAAGCATAAAAAAAATAGTATTATAAGAGAGGTTGAATAGATAAATAAAGAAGTCAAGGTCTAAATGATGAGGGGTCAAAACTTCCTTAAGTAAATGCTTCGTTGAAACAATCACTAATTAATAAATAAAACATCATAACCATAATGAAAACATAATCGACGCAATATAGCCTAAAAAAATTCTTAACTTGCTTATGTTGCAACCATTTCGAAGAGTGGGACATATGTACAGATCTATCAAGGAGTGAGTGCAAAGAAGTAGAATACATATTGTCTCATGTATCAAATAAAAAACTACACATCCAAAAGGAACATAATATGGATGAAGGATGCACCATGAACAATATACAAAATAAAATAATATAAAAGCCAGACCTAATATAAATGAGGATACAAATTATAACTATGTGTAAAGTACAATATCAATTTTTAGATAATTTAAAAAAAGTAACAATGAAGATGATTAATCTATTAAAATCTCAAGAAATGATTTATTAAATAAATAAACAAAAAAGAGAGATAAAAAAGAAACAAACATAATATATATATATATATATATAATGTATTATATTATATAATGTTTTGAATTTATACTTATGCATGTTCTGGTGGTCGAAAATTGAAAAACGTTTTGAGGTTGGATCTAAAGCTTACAATTTTTTCAGAGCTTTTAGATACATATTGAATAAAAGAAATCAGAGTTAGACACAATTTTGTACAAGTTATAACAATTTATTATATACCCTATACGGAAATTTAGATTATTGTAAACTTGCAAAATGTTAAGAGTTATAATCGTGAAATAATAAATTGTAAAACAAGTTTATTATAAACTTGTGAAATGTTACAATTGTTATCGTTGTTAAACAATATGGTGCGAAACAAGTTTAAAAAAGTTTCAAAATATATTATAAACTTTTCAAATGTTAAACATATTATAATATTATTTATGAAATACAAAATCATAAAACTTGTGAAACTGATTCCACAAATTATGTACACCATGTTTCAAAATTTGTATTGGATACACTAGATTTCACAAAACATTTTACACTATGTTTTGAATGTTTTTAGTACATTATGTTTGTCAAATTAATTTGCGTACACTAGGTTTCACTATGTTTTGCAAATTTTATCTCAATACACTATATTTTTTAAATTTGAAGTACTCCATGTTTTTCAAATTAACCTACAATACAACACATAATTTACAAATATGAAATATATTGTGTATCGTATGTTTCGTAAATTAGAATATTAATATAATTCACAAAATTTAAAATAAAACTGCATTCCGTAAATAAATAATACTAATGACAATATTTTATCAACGTGTAAGACCTATAACACGAAACAATATAGATCACCGTGATAATGAGTCAAATAAAATTCGTTAGACTCCCACAAATTATATGGTTATTCTTTTGTAAATTTAAGATTTTAATTTTTTTTATATGAATTACATTATGTTTTGAAACTTATATATATTAGGTTTCTAACTAAATTATACAATCTTTATCTTTTATAGTTTATATATACTATGTTTCATAATATTTTAAAAAGGATTAATAAAATAATTTGTCAAATCCTAGGGAAAAATATTATTTTCACCTTCAAAATATGATAAAAAACCCCAAAATTTTTGTTCGAATATGACAAATTATTTGTTTGGTTTTGTTGATATATAACTCTTTTTTTTAAACGAAAGTAACTATACATTTTCGACAAATGTCGTAATCGGACTATACACAATCTTTTTTTTGTTAGCCATTAATTTTGTTTTAAAATTTTAAAAATAAAATTTAAGTTTGATAAAACTATATTGTTATTTTAATTTTAAAATGTTTTAATTTTAGTGTTTCACAGTTATTTGTATTTGTAATCACAGTTAAATAATAATAATAATAATAATAATAATAATAATAATAATAGCTAAGCAGAAAAAAAAGTAAAGTTGGATTTTTTAGTTGGTGATTCTTTTAATACTAAAAATTGAAATACAACTATATTTGAAAAAAAAGTGTTTGCTCACATTTTTTTTCAATTTTTTTATGATAAAATGTCCAAACAATTTTTTTAAGCAAAAGATACCCTTTCTTTCAATAGAGAAAGAAATACAAATACAAGGGGCAATAGCAATTCCCCAACTATTTTATGACCTAAAGTTTCCCTACCAAATAAAACAAAATTTGCGATTTAAGTTTCGCTACAAAATTTCAAACCCTCAAAACATTCATCCTCAACAATTCTCTTTTCTGCTAATCAAAAGAATCAATAAAACCAATTTCTTCATCTTCATCAGCTTCAGAATCAAACAAATTCGAAAATTTCTCAGCAGCATTCAAATCAACACATTTCTTCTCATTTACTCGCAATAAAAGACCTGGAAACGGACCTGCTTCACCTTTGACTAACAGCATGCTAAGGCATTTGAAGTTCTCGAATGATAGAAGCAGCAGCTCCATAAGGAGCTTTCATAAATTGATAGAGCCTTCCTGCAAAGAATGAAACTACGACAGTATCTTTGAAATAATTTATTCAAGGTTAATATATCCCAGCCTAAGGGATTCAAGAACAACAATGGCCAGAAGCTTTGGAGGAGCATCATAATGAAAGAAGGTACTCTTCTGCTTACACTTGAGAGTCCATTTAGCCAACCAGTCTGCTGCTTGGTTTTGGACTCTCGAAATGTGTCTGATATTCATTTTAGGTCCTATTAGATTTCTACAAATATTTAGAGTAGAGTTATTAGTCCAGGAGTTAGTGTTGTAAGCAATCTGATTAACTATTATAAGAGAGTCTGATTCAATATCAATTTCCTTCAAATTGTTTTTGTAGCATATAAGGAGACCATCAATAAGAGCCATATATTCAGCCTGAATTGGAGAGAGCTTACCAAACACTAGACCAGTGGCATTTACAATGTTTCCCTCACTGTTTCTGATCACAATACCACCTGCAGATTCACCATTTCGAGAACATGTACCATTCACATTCATCTTAAGTCTACCATTTGCTGGAGAACTCCATTTCAAGTAAAGAGGCTTAGTGTTTTTCTCAACTGAATTGCATCCAAGTAAGTATCCTGCATTTTTACAATTAATCCAATGCTTATAGTTAAGTCTATCAGACACATCTATGTCTTTAATAATACTTGAAACAAGATCAATAGAGTTTTTAATGTTAGGCTGCTTATCCTTATATTTGAAACTATTTCTGGTCTTCCATATAACCCAAAAAATAATCTGAGGAATGATGTGGGTTATGTGAGACTTTCTATTGGAGAACCAGAGCCAACACCTAAGAATATTAGAGACAGACATAAAACGGGCTATCTTGATTTTGAATAAGCAAGCAAAATGGTTCCAAAGCTGCCAAGCAAAGTTGCAGCTGACAAATAGGTGATTCTTGTCCTCACAGTTTCTACATAGCTGACATTTTGAAACAATACTGAAATGCCTCTTTATTAAGATCGAGTCAATAGAAATGTAATTATTAAGTAATTTCCAGGTTAAGAAAGAGAACTTCCTGGGGATACATGAGCTCCAGAGTTTCTTGTAGATAGATGACTGATTATGCTTTGTTCGAAGATAATTCCAAGTGTCCTTCATATTGAGGTTGTTGTTATTTGAAGGAGTCCAAATTATAGTATCCTCATTTTCATTATCTATCTTGATCTTGTTTATGGCTTCCATTCTTTCATTTGACAAACTGCCCTTCATTGCATTGTAGTCCCAACCACCATTCTTCCAGAAGGTTTGGAATTTAATAGAAAGGAACCATTCTTTGTTGTTATTACTGGCTATAGGTGGCATGCCATGCCAGGCATCCATCCAAAAGTCAACATCACCTTTACCTAAAGTCCAGTGAATTTTCTTCTCTGCTTGACACCTGATACTAACCAACCTTTTCCAAACTAGAGAACCATTATTGTTAACAGCTTTTAAAGGATGAGCTATTTTACAGTAGATATTCTGCACTAAGTTTGACCAAAGAGACTTATTCTTTCTTAAGGTGAACCAAAGCTTTTGGGAGAAGGATTGCTGAATATCATCAAGTTTTCTGATATTCAGCCCTCTTTCCCCAAAGGGATTGCAAATAGATGACCACGTAGTCCAATGTACAGACTTTTGGTTATACTTAGTCATCCACAAAAATCTATTAACAATAGTTTCAAGATTATTTGTGATTTGTTTAGGTATTAAGCAACTTTGCATCTAGTGATGGGCTATATGTATTAAAACATTTGTTATTAATGCTAGCCTACCACCATAAGAGAGGGATTTGTTGTCCCACTCAGTAATTTTATCATTAACTTTATTAAGAATGGATTTATAGACCTTTCCTTTGTTGCTGTTAGATAAGGTAATACCTAGATGCATAGTAGGAAGAATCTCCACTCCATAACCAGTAGCTTTCAGATTTTGAATGTTGATTTGCTGAGCTTTTGTAGATATAATGATCTTTGTCTTCTGCTTGTTTATTGATTGTCCAAAGACCCTTTGATAGCATTCAAGGAACCTGCTCAAAGTCTCAATAGTGATAGGTAAGCTATTTGTGAAAATCAATATGTCATCAGCGAAAACCATACAAGGAATTAGATTGCTAGTTATAGCATTGTATTTCATGTTATTATTGTTGCTAAACAGCTTATACATTCCTCTAACAAGCACCTCTTCACTTAGAATAAAAAGGCTAGGGGATAAAGGATCCCCCTGCCTTAAACCCCTCATCATATGAAAATAATCAAAAACCTCTCCATTTATAAGAATTAAAACATGAGCATTAGTTATCATTCTTTTAATAAGGGCTATGAAAGCAGTTGAGAAACCAAATAAAAGAAGAACTTTTAAAATGAAATCATGAGAAACCCTGTCAAAAGCCTTGGTCATATCAAGATGGATCATTATATTTCCAGTCGTTGGCTTTCTATTGATGTCATGCAGCAATTCCTTAGCAATAAGAATGTTGTCCTGAATCAATCTGTCTTTCACAAAAGCAGTCTGTAAGTTAGAAACAATTTAAGGTAAAATATTAGACAACCTATGATTGATAAGACTAGCTCCTATTCTATTGATCATAGTACACAAACTGATTGGTCTGTAGCCACTCCAATCAGTGGGATTGTTACTCTTAGGGACTAAGCAAATCCCAGTAGCAAAAACACCCGTAGGGATATTGCTGCCACTGAGAATAACATTAATCATATTGCACAGATCAATCCTAATGATGTTCCAACAGCTTTTAAAGAAAAAGATATTAAAGCCATCAATTCCCGGAGCACTGTCAGACTTCATGCTGCTGACAATCTTCCACACCTCCTCATCATTGGTGCTATTAAGAAGAGAGTCATTCTCTTCTTTAGAAACAAGAGCAGGGATACACTCAAAGATATTTTCATTGGGCCTGTTGAGATCTTCACTATAAGGAGAAGACATAATGTTTTTGAAATATCTTGCTGCTGAGTTGCCAATGTCCTTTTGATTGGTCATCCAGGTATCACCATCTTTGATACTTTTGATCTCATTCTTCCTTTTCTTCTTAGAAACATAGGCATAGTAAATCTTAGTGCAACCGTCCCCATCTTTTAACCAACTATTGAAGCATTTTTGCTTCAAGAATATTTCTTCATTTCTGAGAGCATTAATGTGGAGACTATTAGCCCTCGAAAGATGAGACTTAGATTCCTGATTGCTGTTATTTAAGTAAAGTAACTCCATTCTCTTAACAGTGTCTTCAGTAGCCTTAACATTATCAAACACATTGCCAAAAGAATTTGAATTCCAAGCTTTCAGACAAAGCTTTAATCTTCTGAGCTTATACCAGAAGATATGACTAGGATCCCCCTGAATAGGTCTTGACCAGTCCTGCTCAACAATACTCATGAACATTTCATCATTAGTCCAGGTATTTCGAAATCTAAATGGTTTTATTTTATGAGTTAAACAATTAGTGTTTGAATGATCAGCTGTTATTAAAAGGGGAGCATGGTCAGAACAAGTTCTGACCATGTGAAAAACCTGTGTTTTGTTGAAAAGCTTCAACCATATGTCATTCATAAGAACCCGGTCGAGTCTCTTCCACTTGTTGCTTCTGGACCAAGTATATTTTGACCCTCCACAACCAGCATCCTCCAGGTTGCATTCTTTAATGGTCTCATTGAAGTTGTCCATGCTAGTTTGACAATTTGAAATACAACCTATCTGCTCATCATGAGAGGATATAGTGTTGTAATCACCAGCACACATCCAAGCTTTGTTTGAGTTTTTAAAAGACAGCAAGCTATCCCAAAGGCTGATTCTTTGATACGTTGGCATTTAGCATAGATAGAGGTAAGAAGAAAACTATCCTCTATACCAGGGTAAGTAACCTCCATATGGAGACACTGATCCAAGTTATGAATGACATTTATATTGATATCCTCCATCCAAAAGGTCCAAATCTTGTTTGAAATATTTGAAATGTGAAAAGTGAAACCAAGAGATTTAGAAATCTCTTCAATCTTTTCAATCTTAGTCATAGGTTCATGGATTGTAAGAATCTTAATGTGCTCATTCTTGACCATAGAAACAAGTCTCGTCCTGGTTGGCTTGTTGTTGAGTCCCTTTGCATTCTAACTAAGTATTCTGATCATTATCAGAATGGTATGTTTGTAGTTTGTCCCCCAAGTTTAGGGATTTAATTTTCAGTTTACTTAAAGATCTATTCCTTGTTTTTGAAGTCTTTAACTTACGCTCTATTATTTCATTAAATGTTTGGCTAGTTGAAGAGGTTGGAGATACAGAACACCTGCCAATATTTTCTGGGTCAGTAGACGAATTATCCATATCAGAATTACTTTGGTGAATGCACTCATTTTCAAGTCTTTTCGGGGCCTCAATGTATTCAGAACTGTCTTTAGTAGGAGAATTCTTGATGGTTGATGGAACATATGTCTCCACATTTGATTGTTGAAGTTTTTCCTTAACTTGTTTGTGAAAGGACTATTGTTGATTACATTCCTTAACAGTTTGGTTGTTACTTTCTTCTTGAGAATCTTGATCTTTCTACCTTACAATAGATTTGATTTTCCTTGTGTAAACTTTGATAGTGTTGTTTCTTGAAGCATGATTGAATGTTTTAGTATTCTTTTCAGAATATTTTTCCAAATCTTTCCCCGATTCTTTATCCTGAGCAACATTGTTTTCCATATTCTCTATCTCTTCTGTCTTCTATTTTCTTTCCTCAACAATCTTTAACAATTTTTTGCAATCAGACCGGTTGTGCCCAATTTGAAAACAATAACCACAATATGAAGGTATATTCTTATAACTGATAGAAATCCAGTGGCCATCATTTTTACCAAACCCAATCCACATTTTACTCTTCAGTTGTTTGGAGATATCAATTGCTATCTGAGCATAACAAGCATTCCCATGAGCTCTATTTTCTTCAGGAACAACTATTCAATATGTAGTTCCTAGAGTTTTTGCAAGATCATACACCATTTTCTCATTATAAAGGTACTCTGGCAGGTTTTCGAATCTAACCCAGGATAAAACAGTTGGGTTTTCACGATTTTTGCTGAAATCAGGATTCCATCTAAGGGTCCTCATTACAAAATCATCAAACCTCCACACATTCTTCGACCAAAATTGAATTCCAGGAATATATGATGCGAATCCCAAACCTTATATCTGTAACTTCCTCTGAACTTCAGCGAGTTCAAGAAACTGTCGATCTTGATTTTCTTTGGTACCTCATTGCTAAATTTTTCAATCAACGGGGTTTTTGATTGTTCTAGCAAATGGATTTTAACCTCTTTGGAAAATTGGATCGAGAAATGGTCGTTTGATTCCTTGATCCACTATGGATTCAATGAAACAGAGCAATTATTTGGTTTAAAAAGATCAGCAAAGCTTCTTGTATTCTCCTTCTCCTGAATTTGTTTTTGAAGAACAGGGTATTCTTCAGTATATTGTTGTTTACTTTGAGTTTCCATGAGAAAAGAATAGCAGAAGATGATTTCTTCAAGATCATAGGGTCGTTTTTTTTTTAGCGTTTTTCACCTATGATATCATCTTTCAAGCCAACTCCCCTTTTTCTTAAAATGTCCAAACATTAAATGAACGAAAAACATATGACGTATATATTCAAAGTCCGTAAAATAGGATTTCAACTGAATCTGAAAATAGACAAAGATGATATTTTCGTAAATTTGTGCAAGTTTTGGAATTCTCAAATGTCTTACCCAATAATACAATAGATATGCTTTTGTTAGAAAAATGATAAAATATGGTAAGCGCATTTAAAAACTAATTTGATGCAAAATAAATTTTATAATTTTATGTAGTCGTAATACTTCTCCGATTATTGTCAGTGTCAATTTGTTAACATGTAAAATGTCTATTATGTAGATGGTTCATTTTTAGGATTTTGTCTCTAAAAACCGTCCTTTCTTCTTCCAAAGTGGAGTAATGCTTTAATGTAGATCCCTTATTTAACTTAGATCTTGGAGTGTTCTCTCATTTGTAGTGTTTCTATAATGAGTCTGTCTCATTAAAACCAAAATCTAAGGCTTTTCGAGTGTTTGGTCACAATTAGGGTTGTCAACGGTTCTCCGGAACCGAGAACCGGATCGGGACCGAACCGATAAGGACCGGACCGAGAACCGGACCGAATCTTAACGGTCCGGTTCGCGGTTCCATTCTAAAAACCGAAAACCGATAAGGAAGCGAAACAAAAAATCGGTTAGGAATCGAACCGATAGAACCGATAAACCGATGGAACCGATAAGGAACCGAACCGATAAAACTGATAAGACCGAAAAAACCGATACGGAATCGAACCGATGAAACCGATAAACCGGTATAACCGATAAGAAATCGGATCAACAAATCGTTAAAACCGATTATTTATTATTATTATATATATTTTTATAAATTATAGTACCAAAATTGATAGTTAATTACCAACGTTTTAAGAAAATAAAGATTAACTTATAAACTTTAGTTTTTATATCATTTATTTTAATAAAAAAATAAGTAAAAATTAATTTTAATTGATTTTAATTTTTTAAGTGGACCGAAATCGGACCGAAACGAGACCGGACTAAACTCGAACCGAACCGAACTCGGACCGAACCGATAACAGCCGACTCACAATTCTTCACTCGTGTTATCTTTCATTTATTACCCTCTCTTTTTACTGGACGGTATTAAATTTGATTAGGCCGGTCTCGTTCGTGGTGGCGCTCGGTCACTTTCCTCCGTTCACTGTTAGCTTTTTCGACCATAAGATTGCTTTTTTTAGATGGTTGACGGTGCGCTTTCCGATTTTTGTACGGTAGGTACACAGCTTTTTTCATGGTGATGCAGGCCTATTTAGACGTGGCTTATGGTGTGCTCTTTAAATCTTGTCCGGTTTTTCTGTTATGTATTTTTTCGATTGTAGCAGCTACACCTGCAAATTTAGTGTAGTACTAGTATTTTTTCGATTGTATTTGACCATTTAGGTTCGTGCGGTTTGGGAAAATGTCCATCTAGTGGTGCCATTTTTATTTTTATTTTGTTTAATATTTAAAAAGAGAGAGTTTTAATGTATATAAAAAATGGTAAATATATATCATCAATTCATTACTTTTCTATTATTTCTAGCACCAGTATTATAGATGTTTAAAAAAGTTTAATAATTTTTATTATTTTTATTTTAATATATCAAATTTAATATTTGAGAGACTTATTATATAAGGCTCGTTAACCAAACTTATTACAACTGAAGCTTCGAAATATTTGATTAAATTTCATCCAAATTTATCCATAATATAAATACAGATTTTAAAACAAGTCGAACGACCATTCCATTTCTCATCTTTGTCTACTTTTTTACCATTTCTTTACGGTTGCAAACAAGAAATTGACGCCAATTTTCTCTCCATTCACTTTCCGATATACTTTTGTACTACTTCAAAACAATATCGACGCTAAAAGCAGTAAAAAAATCAAATTCCGATCATCTTGTTTTTTGAAAATTCAGATCGATTTTATTGATCTGAAGAAACCTAGGGTTTTCTTGGCATGGAGTTTTAGAGTTTTTCAGTTACTATAGTGATAATCATCTTCATTTATATCAGTTTCACGTGATTTATTCAGTTAATTATTCCTTTTTCAGTATAATCTTACTTCATCGTCTTCTTCGTTTAATTTCTTTTTCGATCAGTTACATTATTTACGTGTATCTCGTTATAGCGAGACACGAGACACTCATACTAACTGGATACCCGCCCTGCATACGTACTGCAAAAAAACCATGATATTGTTACTGCAATACAACCATGATATTGTTTCTTATAATCTATATTGTTCTGGTTTAGCATCTAGATTTGGCATCTGTCACAGTTGGTGAGGTTTAGCATTTGTCATAGTTAGCCTATTTTTAGCATATGCAATTCCCAATTTTTTTCCCATTTGTATAGGTTTCGCAACTATCATTTTTCCATGATTACAGTTTTGTATAGGTTTCACATCTATCACTTTGTGTTGGTTATACATTAGCATATGTTTCACATGTATCAAATTACCCCATGGATTAACATTTGCAAAGGTTGCGTATCTATCAGTTTTGCATTGGTTTCACATTTGCATAAGTTTCACCTCTATCACTTATCGAACTTCCAATGATTTCGCATCTATCACGACTGACTTATTTTTCTCATTTTATTACTTTTACAGGAAATATGGTTCCATAAAATTGTTTCTTTAGGTCAGACCTCTTTACATTGATAAAACATATGCAAAAGACAAAAGTAAGACCATAACACATTGAACAAGCGAAAAAGACACCATTTTATTCCATCTTGAATGCAACATATGATCTTAGAAAACAAGAGGCGCCTTATAATAAAGAAGCATCATAATGAAAATGAATTTTTCAAATTGAGGTAAAAGTTGTTATGTCTTACAACCAACGATGGCAAGATAATCTTTGGTTTAAAACATGTAAACCATCATATGTCACTACAAGCCAAACACTTTGAACCCAAATATTCAGAATTAGAAGAAGAAGAACAATTCAGGATAACCAAACATACTTTTCTGATGACACATCAAGAAAAGTTGATAAACACCGAGCAAGACCAATTAAAAATAAAATGACAAAGGTATGCCATTACAATTTTTCTTACATTATTGCACTGGTTTCTCATTTCCATATGTTTCACATTTGCATAGGTTTCTCATCTACCACTTTTGTCTTGTTTCACATTTGAATAGGTTTCTCATCTACCACTTTTACATTAGTTTCACATTTGTATAGATTCCACATCTATCATTTTTACTATGGTTTCACATTTGCTTAGGTTTTTACATCTATCACTTTAGCCCTGTTTCACATTTGCAAAGGTTTAATAGCTATTACTTTTACCCCCTGGTTCATACTTGTATAGGTTTTGCATAATATATCGTTTCGTAACTATCACAATTGTCATGGTTTAACATCTATTATAGTTTCCAATTATTTCTCATCTATTTTCTATATATTAACTAATTATTTTGTATGTTTACATGATGTTATAAATAAAGCAACAAAACAACCTAGAGAATAGACAATAAAAGATGTTGTGATAATCTTCATAATGTTAGCATGTTCTACCTTGTTTTTCTCTATATTTGGAGATGTACTAGCATTTCCAGTAGTATATTACGTAGAAAACATAGACAAAATAAATAACTACAATTGGGCTGAAGCAATACAAAACAAGTTGATGAATCCAATAAAACTTTGTCATGAAAATAAACCTGGAAAATTAGTTGGTTGGTTGCTCTTTTACTAGTTGTATTTTTATTTGTTCTATTTTAAAAATTAGTTAGTAGAAAAATGGTATCTAAAGTATTGTTAATATATAGTCATTCATCATGAAACACACAACTATATGTCAAAAGGAAGAAACTGAAGACAAGATACGTAGATGCTTCAAATGGTTGGGTATCGAGCGCAAAACAAAATTAAATTTGATTCATGCCATAACAGAGATAACATACGAACATGTATATTTACACATTTGTTGTGGTATAGTTTCACATTTTACATAAATATATGTCTTTAGTTTAAAATTTTAACAATTTTGTTGGTTCTGGAAGAAGAATTAAACCTAATAGAAGAAGAAAAATAAGAAAATTTTGGAGGAGAGTTCAAAATACTAGAAGAAGATTCATTGGAGAAAGAAGAAAATAATGATGTTCCTCATCAAAATTATGATGTTCTGCAGGATGTTACACAACTGCAAAAACATAATAATATTCCACTGCAGGTTTCTGAACAAGTTAACCTCAAAGACGATGACGATGGTCTGAATTGGGATACGAACCAAGCCTCAGCTGTAAGTGATTCTAATGATATCGAAAGAACAATATATCAATACATTGTTAAACCACGTCGAAATGTTACAAAAACTATAAAGACTGCAACACGGAGAAGAAAACCAATAAAAAAATTGAAGAGAAAACTTTACCAACAAAAATTGGTCATATCAACAAATACAAGATGGAACAGATAGAACGTGCTGATATTGCAAGAAAGGAAAATTGAGTATCGCAGATTCTTAGGAATCTAAAGAATCCTGAAAAGAAAATAAAAAAAGTCTCCAAACAATAATAATGACAGAATGTACCATCAGATAGTGTAAAACAAAAAGCTGAAGAGATTACTAAAAAAGAAAAGGTAAAAATATCCCTTTTATCATATTTTGCATCTATCATAGTCATGTAGGTTTCACATCTATCATATTTATTAAAGGTTCAACATCTATCATCCATAATCTCATAGTAGTCTATCATATTAAATTTATGTTTCACAGCTATCATATTTATTAAGGTTGCGCATCTGTCATTTTAGTTCACGTTTCACATCTATCATATTTATGAAGGTTCCGCGTCTATCATGAATAATCTCATAAAAGGTTTCGCATCTATCAGATTTATTTACTTTTTACATCTATCATATTTATTAAGGTTGCGGATCTATCATCCACCATCTTTAAAAAAGGTTTCGTATTTTTGACATGGATTATTATTTTACAAATAATTAACAAAATATCCATAGCCCCAGTCCCAACCCTAACACCAGCAGAGTCCGTCTATAGCCAGAGCATTGACTTATCAATAGTAGATAAAATACAAAAAACTCGGACGCAAAAGATTTCAAGAAGAAATTGAAGAACAAAAAATGAAACTAAATAAAGATTAGATCATTTCAAAAATGTAATTTGATGCAAAGATAGACACAGAGGTCCAACTAAAAAAGACACTTCAAGTGTCTATGTTGAAGCCAAACACAAAGGATGAAGTTAAAAAAAATAACTGAAAAGAAACCAAAAACTTATAAAAGAAAAAACGATTAAATAATCAAGCCCAACACTCAACGAATAAAAAAACATGTATTACAAATACAAGAGATAATGATCAACAAATTGATGTGCAACAACATGCTTCAAATATAAGTAAGTCTCTCACCCACAAGGACCCGAATATAATTATTGGTGTCAAAAACTCCGTTGATAGTACTGTAAACCCATAACCTACATCTAATATTGTAGTGGAAGTCTACGATCCACCTCCACCACAAGAGAACAATGAAGTTTGTATGGTACAACAGGATCCTAAAATTACGATTGTTGTGGAAGAGGAGCACATTAATCCTACTACTCTTGTTGTTATTGAAGATGATCATGTTGATGTTGGGGTTGATGTTTCTTTTGTTACATCTAAGGGTATTGTTGCTGTTGAAAATGAGCATGATACTCCTGTTGATATTGGGGCTGAAAACCAAAATGTTTCTCGTGTTGATGTTGCTCTTGTTACATCTAAGGTTAGTGTTGTTGTTGAATAAGAGCATGTTACCATTGTTGATGTTGGGGTTAAAAACCAAGATGATCCTCTGGTTGATGTTTCTTTTGTTAGATCTAAGGTTACTATTGAAGAGAAGTGTGTTCCTTCTGTTGATGTTGGGGTTAAAAACCAAGATATTCCTCTTATTGATGTTGGGGTTAAAAACCAAGATATTCCTCTTATTGATGTTGGTGTTATGGAAGAACATGATCCTGATATTAGTGCTGATGTCAAAAAATAGGATCTTGATACTACTGTTGTAAAATATCAAGATATTAATGTTGTTGTACATGTTGTTAAAGAATATGTTGCTGAAGTATTTGAAGTGACCCATAATGTTGCTGAAGTAACTGTTGCTGTGGACAGAGAGGTGATATAGATAACTCAAAGTTCACAAAACCTATTTTAAAAAACCTATGTAGTTGGATACATATGTATTATCTTTTTTTGCTTAATTTTTTTTAATATTATTATATTTATATATTTAATGTATATATCTCATAGTTGCATGGTGGTTTTGTATAATATGTCATTTCTCATCTATCAAATTTCCACTATTTTCACATCTATCATATTGTTGATGGTTTTACATCTATCATTGAGAGTGCATCATATTTACTATTGTTTTGCAACTATGTGCAATTTTTTTAAAGGATCATGCCTCTGAAGTCCAAGAAATCGAAATGCCACAAGTTAGTGACTTAGACCCAACTATTGAGAAGGAAATTATAAGGATTGAAAAGGATATACACAAAAGATAAGTAAGTGAATTACATTTCCTATTTTCTCTAAAATTGCAGTGTTTTCACATCTTTCATAGTTGCACTGTCTTTGTATCTATCATATTTGTACTAGTTTTGCATCTAGTGTAGTTCACCCTCATCTATCATAATTGCAATGGTTTTTCATCTATCACATTTCCATGGGTTTTGAATCTATCGTAGTTTCACTAGTTTCTCACCTATCATAATTACATTGGTTTCTCATCTATCATATTTTATTAGGTTTCACATCTATCGTAGTTTCAATGGTTTCTCATCTATCATAGTTCTGAATTTTTCATATCTATCACATCTTAAAGTTTCACTGGTTTCTTATTTTTGCAGAAAGAGTTGGATGAAAGGCCTTCATTTGAACTAAATTTCAATCCGTCTCAATACCAAATCCCTGTTGAACTACCAAACATGGAAATTTTAAGGAAAAAATAACGCTTTACAAATAAAGTAACTGTCGTAATTTATATAGCAATACTACAAATTAGAATTAATTCACAAAAAATAATAAAATCACGACCAAGTAGTATGGTCAGTTCCAGAGATAACATGATCTAATAATTATTTGTTAGTATTATGTTGGAGATATTAGATGAAGATGAAATAGATTCTAAGGTAAAAGTTAAATTTACATTTATTTTGTTTGCCTTGCTTCCTATTACATAGATGAACTAACTATTAGCTTCTATTTTTACAACACATGTAATAGACGGTTATATGTATATCCACCTTAAATAACACAATTATTAAATATCAGTTGCTGAATATCCGGGAGAATTTATGCAGTATTATACTTATCTGGAAGTGTAATAGTAAGAATAATATACTTTTACAACACATTTATTAATTAATAAACAAAAAACGTTTCAAAATATTACTGCTTTAATGTAGCCGATGCTAACCCGAAATTTAGATGTAACATTGTATGTTGACAATTAAGCATCATAGAAGGTTACATCTTCATTCCTCTTCTAACATAAGACTGACGAGGGAATATTTCATATTTTACATTACTGGTAATAGATGTGGAACATGAACAATAGTTGTCTAAACCCACTGCCAAGACGTCCAGATCCAATAAAAAGAAGTGTAGAAAAAATAATATATGTCTCTTTTCTAATGTATTTTCATACCACACACCCACACACACATACACATACACATACACATACACACACGCGCGCACACACACACACACACACACACACACACACACACACACACACACACACACACACACACACACACACACACACACACACACACACACACACACACACACACACACACACACACACACACACACACACACACACACACACATATATATATATATATATATATATATATATATTTCATTTGATTTATTTTCATGTCTATTAACTTACAAATTCAATACCTCTAAAGCAAAAACGTTTTATGAGCAGAAGCAAAAATAAAGATCGTATGTCCAACAAAAATTCTTAAACAAAAACGTGGATCACTTGATTGCAGAGTAATGGTCTGTGGGTACTTCAAATATTATGTTATGTACGGAAAACTTGACCTTGAAACAACTTATGACATTGCACCATTAAGAAGAGCATAAATGTTTTACATGTTTCTTAATAAATACAATACTAACAAATTTTGGGACGATATTTTATAATATTTATTATAATTGTTTTGTAATGTTTGTAACAAATGTTTGTTGTACAGTTTGTCAACAATCAATATATTTTTTTACGTTGAATAATTTTATTAGCGTATCAAAACTCTCACCGTGTATATATATATATACAGTTTCACATCTATCATTTATATAAATCCAAAGGTTTCACACCTATCGTATCTTTTGTGGCATTGTTTTGCGTGTACAAAAAATATATATAAAACGTTCTGCATCTATCACATTTTTTATAAGCTAGGTTTCTCATCTATCATTAATTTTGTATATCATATTTCACATCTATCTAATCATTGTTTTTGTTAGGAAGTTTGCCCATCTTCTGGTCTAATTATTTTTCTTCATCTAGTTAATATTTAGATAAGTTTTCTATTTTGTAACTAATGTAGTTTACCGAACTCTTACTTATCTTGTCAAATCAAAATTTAAACTAGTGACTTATATTTGATTGGTTATTTACATATATAATTTGAGAAAAGTAGATATATTTATTATTACCTTGCAATAACTACAAACTTCTAATGTCAAGTTATAGCTAATGTTAATGCTGCTAAACATTTTAACTTCTAAACTTTTTAAGTATAAAGTTCAGTTTATACTTTAAGCTCTCATACAAAAAACAAATTTTGTTTTAAAAAATGGCACCTCTAAATTATTCTTTAAACGATGACTCTATTTACAGTGATTTATCACCACTTCGTCTTTTACCAGAACCAACCGAACACTGGACACTAACTACCATAGAAGAATTCTCTTCAGATGCTTCTGAAAATGATATCAGTTATTTTTATGATGAACACTATTCTCCTCAACCATTCAACTTTCAGAAGATGAGGATGATCCAAATGAGGATCCTATTAATTTTTTCTTAAAGAGAAAGAGAAAACGTGACCAAAAGGAAGATGAAGATTAAGAGTCTAAAGAAAAAGACTCGGAAGAGGTTGAAGAAGATTCAGAGGAAGAAGACTCTGAAGATGATGAAGAAAACTATGAGTAAGTGTAAGAGAAAAGGTCTGGTTTTACTTTTTTTATTTTTGCATGTTTTTGCTTTTTGGAGACCAAAATGTTTTTCTATGTTACAGACTAAGAAGAGTTTGAATCTAAGTCTGACTAAATAGACTCTATTTTTACAAAAACAATTCAGCTTGTTTGTGTTATATTAAACTTTCCATGCATTTCTCTTTTTTCATATTGAATTTTATCATTTTATTTATATATTTATATATATCTTTATTTATCCTTTTATTTTTTCACCCATCTATCAAAACCGCGTATTTTAGTTATCATAGGTTTTACTTCTATCACCACCAAAAATGTAGTTAGTGATAAGATGGTTTAGCATCTATCAAACCAATCTATTTGGTTATCCAAGGTTCTGCATCTATCAGAATATAATATATTTGGTTATGACCGGGTTTAGCATCTACCAGAATATAATATATTTGGTTATGATCGGGTTTAGCATCTATCAATCTCATGTATTTGGTTATGAAAGGTTTCACATCTCTAAAAAACAAATGAATTTTGTTTTAACACGTTTCACATATATCAAATCAACATATTTTCTTATGCCTGTTTTCATATCTAGCAAGTCCATCTATTTTGGTTATAGAAGGTTTTGCAACTATCAAGTCCATCTATCATAAAAGGTTTCACATCTAGTGCGCATCATCTATTTTTATTGTGACAAAAAAGTTTGAAAAACTAGAAGTATAAAAAATTACATTGATCTTACAAAATGTATACACATGACCGTCTATTATGACCAGATTTAGAACAACGAGAACACGTTATCAGGTCGAATACTTAATTCTCCTTTAGATGAAATCGTTTCTTCTTAGGTCGTCCAACTCTCACTTTTCAAACTAGAGGAAGTACATCTGGAGAAGTTGTTGAAGTACATGCTTGACCAAAAGTAGTAAATGCACCTATTGTATATCAATATATTGCTTATAAGAGCTTACAAAATAGCATGGCTCAACATATTTCGTATTATCCGCATCTATATAATATAAGGAAGCTAAAGCATGGGAGCATGGGAAACAATGATGCTGCCACGCACCACAAGAACAAGTATATACACTAAGATCAACAACCATAACAGGATCACAAAACATTTAATGCAAAAAAGGATTAGACAAATGAAGTATCCATGAACGACCTTCTTCGAAATTAGCTTTAAAATTTTTATCAAATTCAAGATACAAATTGATATTCCAACGTTCGGTATCAATAAAATGTCTCAAAATTTGATCCATTTGTAAAATTCAAATCCTGTCAATTAACTTAAGTATAAGCAAACCATAAAACTTTTTGATTTTATTGTTAAGAGATTCAATTGGAGTAGAAGGCATAAAACCATACCTCTTGCCTTTGAAAAAATCACAAGCATATTTTTCGGCACGTTAATTCTCACAAAAACTAACAACCTCCTCACTTCATTATTTAAAAATATGCATCCATATATTGAATAAAAAATTATGATTAACATCATACGCGCATCTTTTAAACATGTGAACCAAACTATCCTTAAATGTTGTTGATGTAACAGTTAATTAATACCTCAAATTATTTAAAACATGATAAAGACAATATGCATGATAGCAATATGGAAATATAACAGATTCAACACTAATAATACCTAAATGAGGATAAATAATAAATGTGATTTGCCGATCCGTTAAATGGGGTTTCAACATCTCCAAATAACATAACCAATTCTCAGTATCTTAAGTAGTTTATCGGAAGTAGAACTATCTTCATATACATCCATCTTAGTTTTCTCTAAAGCAAGCCATGAAATATGGTAAGATATATCTAAACCGTAGTCATTTTTGAAAAATGATTTCACACTTGTAGTTCTAACATCAATATTCCTACTAACACAATCATATATTTCGTTCGCAATCAAATACGATGAACAATGCTTTCCATTTTATTTTGCAAAAATCAGTCCCACATGTATGAGGTTGGACATACTTCTTAATAATAAAAAAAGAAAGTAGATTTATATTTTATAGCATAAAGTCTCCAAGGAGATCCCTTTGAATATTTTTTTCGTGCAACAAATAGTTATTATTTGTTTATTATTATCCAGATATTTGAAAGTAAAACCTTCTTGTAAAGACAACCAACTAACAGCTAATCTTAAACCTACTACACCATCTTCAAAGACCTGTCAAACACCACTAATTTAATTAACCCAACCAACAGTTGCAAGTGCTTTGTTCTTGTGACACATACCATTGACACCAAAACTTTGATCAGTTTCTTCACAAACATTTTCTTCAGTTGAAGATTCAAATATACTTTGAGCAGTTTCTCTGACATTATCACGGACAACAACATCACCGACAACATTAATAATAACAATTGAAACACCCAAACTATCAAAAACTTATACCAAAGAAACTAAATCACCATCACAACTTAAGATAATGTTTTCTATGTTACCACAACAATATCTTAATATGAATTTATCCTGGATCACTGCATCATATTTACTTCAAAAAAACTTAACAATATCTTTAAAATCATCAAACAGACCAAGATCACAAATTGTAAGTTCTCCATCTAGGTCTTCACATGAGTTGTACATTAACGTAAGAACTAAGTACTATAAACGTTTAAATGTAACGAGTTTACACCTACAATGAAGTGCGCAAAGATAAAGAGATAAAAATAGTTTATATTTCAAGCCATGCGAGAAAAGTTAAAGGGATCTAGTTATCTTTAATTCTTTGACCAACCAATATTATGTTATTAGAGTTTTGATACCTTCCATTAAAGGGGTTAGCATCAAAGCTTAAGATTTATGTTTGGCGGGGCGGATCTTGATGGAGGTCCCGTGGTCTCAGGGTCTAGCCATAAGTTACAAATGAGTGAAGAAGAAAAGTTGTCTGCTAGATTCGGACCGCTCTAGATTCAAGATCTTGGCCACGTCTTTGCGAGATACATAAAATCTTGGTTGATGCATGTTCTTGGCAAGTTGATATAGGCGTTGATATAATAAATTGGTGTTATCTTAGATAGGGTTAGACATATGTGACCATTATGTTATATAACTTGTGTTTTTATTTTATTTTATTTTATTGATGATGGGAAATATGTTTAGTGTTTTCCGGACCATGTTTGAGAAGAACAACATGGTCTTGCTAGACTTTATAAGTCTTATAAATATTTTTATCAAGAAACCCAAAGGTATGACATAGCACGATCCCGAGTTCATTAGGGTTCAAAAGAAGTTATTCGCCTCTATGAATAGGTTTTCAAAGATGAAACATGAATGTGAGAAGGCTACCACTCATCTCAAACAAACTCATTAAATGGAATTCAATATTTTAGAGAAAGATGATTTTTTTTGAGGAAATGAAGAATACATTTTCAGACGAGAATACCCTTTTGAAGTCCAAGTTAAAGGAAAACAAAAAATCCAAGGCTAAGGCAGTCTAAGATGCTACTAATTTTATTACAGAAATGACCTAAAGTCAGGCTTCTCAAATAATGGGTGAAATTTAGAGTTACGTGATGGTGGTGCCAGAAGAGGTCATAGTAGAAGACGAAGAAATGAAAAATTATATGAACCCCACCTATAAGTGTGGTGAAACCCGATAGCTAAACTGGTTTTGGAACCCTAATAACGTATGATAATTTTTGTTTTTTTAGTCTTGAATATTCACCCATGAAAAATAAAACTTCGATTATAAGTTTGATATTGGAACACCACAATAATATTATGATAAGTTCAAGAGTTTTTTTAAGAACCAAGACGACACATCTACAATATAATAATATTTGCAAAATTCAATTGTGTTTACATAGCTTACGAAACCTCATATTTATACTTGAAACAAACTTCAAGTATAGAAGATCCACAAATGAGAATAAAAAACAAAAATTAATAATAACAACTCTTAGATTTCTAAAACATGCAAAAACAATCATATTTAAGTCATTTAATAATCCAACCATTTTATTTTCTTCCTATAATGGTTCTAATTGTTACTACTTTAATCAATCACTTTAATTAAAATAATGTGATTTGCACTCTTTATCTTTTCAATATGCACTCTTGATTTATCTTCACATAGAACTCCATACTAAGGGATACAACAAGCGTTGACACAGACCAATTGATATCCGCCTCTCACTATGGCTTTTAATATCTTGCAATTTAAATATCAATAAAATTTAGATTCACATATGTGGGTGCAAAAATGTGGTTACTACAAGTTTTTTAACCAACCATCTACCACCGCTTCTCATAAAGTTACAATAACATTTCTATGAGCAACTCACGGATGAACATACAAAGACAATCCTGTCATTATCATTCTTTTTCTTTAGTACATATCTTCGTTGTTTGATCCCATAGTTATTTATTGCCTTTTTGGACTCTATTGTTGTAACAAACTCACGCCCCACCTGGAGTTCGACATAAGCCAAAGGCAGTAGGGTTAAATTCTTCAAAATGGTGCCACCAGTCAGGATCTTCAACTTTCACATAAGAGATTAGAGGTGTGGGGAGAACATCACTAGCTTTATAGTTTTTACCTATATATTTCCCCTCTTCTTGGGTTGAAAATGGTGGCATTTTTGCCTCATGATCAACACCTCCCTCCTCTTCAACACTTGCCTCATCCTCAACACCTGTTGGTTTTGTTATTTTTTCTTCTCGAAAGAAAACACTTGCTTCCCTAACATTATCATAATGCTCTTTCCTCACCACGTTTTCTCGTCCACATGATTGAACATGATCCCAATTAACATCGTGCCTCCAACTCATTTATATATCCACTTTAATCTAATATGCCATCAACATCACCTTGAACACTATCTCATTCTCCAATACCATTATATTTTCCAACGTTAGTACTTTGTCTAGTATCATTGCCTACTTCCACATAATTCCCAAAACCAGGCTCAGTAGTTCTCTAACACCAACTCTATCTTTAACACCAGCAGCTTCATCTATAAAATTCCAAACACCATCACCAACATCATCAACTTCATCCATAGAACTCCCAAAAATATTATAAGTACCAGATTCATCAACCCCGTCAACAGCATTAGCAATACCATATGTTCTAACATCATCCACATCATTTGTTCTACAAGTACCAAAACCATCTATTATAAGACGTGTGACCTCTTATGTTCTAACATAATCTACGTCATCTATTCTAAAACCACCAACACCATATATTCTAAAACCACCATCACCATTTGGCCCAATGCCAAACCACTACCCAACCCATCATCACAATTGATAAGGAAATAGAATATTGAGGATCAAAATGTAAATAAATAAAACCTTATATGGCATATGGCATATTGCATAGTTATGGAAGATATTAAGAGTGTTATATAAAAGTAAATGACTAGTATGCAATTAGAGCTTTTGTGTAACAAATTATGTTATACTAAGTCTTCACGCCTATATACAAAGGTCAGGGCTGAACTGAATAAATGATTCTGACTTTGAGATCAAACTACTTTCACTTCTTGATTTTCTCTCTCTAGAGATTAATTATCTCTACTTCTCTTTATGAACCACATTAATTCCATATCAAATTCCACATCAAATTGGCGACTAATTAAGGACCGATTTCAATTGGTGCCTTGATTGATCTTGTTCGATTTCTTTTCCTATTACGTTTTGGTTTTTCTTGTTTGATCTTTGAAAGTTGCTTTAATCAACAATGGATCCAAGAAATGAAAGTGATTATCTGGTTTGAAGAGTAGTTGAAACACTAAAACCTTATTTTCAATGAGGGGATGATAAGCAAGATGAGTTTGTTCCAGCTCTACAAACTCAATTAGGCATTGAAATGCGAATGAATCAACTACTAGATAAAATTACAGCCGTAAATGAGAAGTATAACCAGAGAAAAAAATATATCTAGTCAGCTAGATTGAGATCAGAGGTGAGATAGATAGATGCCAAGAATGACGCTGACAATCGCTCTGATCGATCTTACACATCTCATCAAGATTAAAATGAGCAGAAAAAGCACATTTTGAATATTTTAAAGAGCGTCACACTTCACCAAAAAAATAGAGATACGTTACATCCAGTGACGAAGAAATGGAAAGTTCAGGATCTAAGTTTAAATGATACCGAGGATCTTTGAAATAACATAAAAGTCGACCTCGAAAAAATACAAAACAAGAAAGAAAAGTGTACCACAATGTTTAAGGGAAGTTGGATGGTTCGAAGGGAACACATCAAATTAGTACAACGGAATGGGTGATTGGAATTTATACGCTGTCATGGGAACGAGAAATGATAATCAATATGTTCAGAGAGTTGAGTGGAGAAATACTCATTTGACAACTAAGATAAGGTCTATCCCTCTTCCGACGCGGTTTGATATCCCGGAGGTTGAAAAATCGATCGGATGCAAGACCCTGATGACCATATTGAATAGTTTAAAAATTATATGATGAATTTCAAGGACGATGATAGGTTGGTGTGCAGCGATTTCTCTCAAACGTTCAAATGTATAGCCTTGAAGTGGTACAATAGGCCAATGGAAGATTGAAATAATAGGTTTTGTAAGTATCATAATGAAATCATACATGATACTGCATGTTGTATTGCTTTAAAGAATTATGTGCAGACTCTAATTAAAAATTGCAAGTTACTGGCCTATGTGGAAGAGCAGAGCAATGTATCATAGGTTCATGTTGCATCAACATCAGAAGAACTGAATCTAAATACATAGGCAGAAAATTTAATGATTCTGGATTCCAAGATTGATGATTTTGATACTGCATCAGAATATTTGGATACACACCCGGATCAGTTGATTTTTATGGCAGTGGATGAGCCAGTTAAACAAGGCCGTCTCTATGTGAACATTTTGAGTCCTTGGAAATCTTCAGAGGAGACACTATGATTGGAAATACCGAGAGTTGTAGAAAAAGGCATGTAGTTAGCTTAGCTACTTAGACGGAAGCATGAATATCTACTCATCTGTATGGTAAGAGAGATGTTCCTTTTATTCTTTTCGATGGAGATGATCTGAGAGGCACTGCAGGTCCTGGATGCGGTGATTATTGGAGTAGAGGTAGCTGGTGTTGAAATCCGACACGTACTAATAGATACAGGAACCTCTGCAAATGTTCTTTTCAAATCAACTTATGATATAATGCATAATCCTCCTCCGATTTCCTCATCAGACCGTACTATAATTAAATTCATAGGAGTGATAGCACAAGTAGTTGGGGATATAGAGGGAGAGGTGTATTTGGGAAAATGATCTGTTAGAAAGAAGGTTTAGGTTTTATTTACGGTGGCAGACTATTCGACCAATTATAATTCCATTGTCGGGAGATCTTGGCTTTCGAGGATGTGTGCAGTTGTATCAACAGTCCACCCAGTGCTTGAAGTATGTCATCAGACATCACGGGGGTCGTCCCAAGTGATTAGAGGGTTGCTAGAGAATGTTATACCACAACTCTTCGAATTCAAGGGTCAAGCAGTGGTGAAAATGGCTGAATAACAATCAGGGGGGTTGACCTCGGATATCGAGGAATGGGTTGATGATCCAAGGGAAACTCTGGGTTCTTTAATAGTAAGTGAAAATAGAGAGGAATATGCTTTTCCTCATAAAAAAATACTTCGAATAGGAACCTTACTGACCTCAGCTTTACGTCAGCAGCTGTTGCAGTTTTTGTTTCATAATTTGGATGTTTTTACTTGGAAAACAGAAGATGTGGTAGGCGTTCCAATCGAAGTGTTATGTCACAGGCTAGAAATTAATCTGCAGGTAAAACCTATTATAAAAAAAGTGCTTTCTCTTGTGAGAAAGCAGAGGGTGTCGTTGCTGAGGTGGATCATTTATCAAGGGCCGGACATATAAGGGTGTCACACTATCCTTTATGGACAACAAACCCAGAGGTGGTTAAAAAGAAGAATGGGAAATGGAGAATGCGCGTCGAATTCACAGATCGGAATCGAGCTTGTCCTAAAGATCCATTTCTCGTTCCTCGAATAGACCAATTGATTGATTCCAATTCAAGAAATAAAAATTTATCTTTTATGGACGCCTTTGCAGGGTATAATCAAATTTAAATGGATCCAAAGGATAAATAGAGTATCACCTTCATCACAGATCGAGGCTTGCATTGCTATATGGTTATGCCCTTTGGGTTAAAAAATGTTGGAGTAACATATGAGAGGTTAATGAATAACACATTCGCTTCTCAGATCGGAAGAAATATGGAGGTTTATATTGATGACATGTTGGTCAAACGTTTAGCAGATGATGCACACTTGGAAGATTTGGAGGAGACTTTTTTGAATTTAAGAGCTATTAGACTGAAGTTAAATCCTGAGAAGTGTACCTTTAGAGTTCGATCAGGAAAATTATTAGGTTATGTTATTAGTGAAAAGGGGCTAAAAGCTGACCCAGAACAACTAAAGGCTTTAGTATCAATGACATCGTCTTGAACTATCAAAGAAGTGCAGATCTTAATAGGAAGGTTAGTTGCTCTTAATAGATTCATTTCCATATTTTCTGATAAATGTTTCCCTTGCTTCCAGGTGTTATGAAGACCAAAAGAGTTTGAGTGGACCTCAGAATGTGAAACAACAATTTCAAGCATTAAGGAATTATTGTCATTACCAGAGATACTATCCAAATCTCGAATTGGAGAACAACTTTCCTTGTATATTGCAGTATTGAATTTTGCGATAAGTGCTGTTTTGATAAGTAAAGATTTGGGAATTTCAAAGCAGTGTATTATGTCAGCAAGATTTTAGTGGCAGCAGGGAAAAGGTATTTGGAACTCGAAAAATTAGCTCTGGCTTAAGTAGTGGCTACCAGGAAGATGTGCCCTTATTTTAAAGCTCACACGATTGAGGTTCGAACTTTGTTCCCACTGAAAAATGTTTTACCACGCCCCGATATTTCTGAGAGGATGCCCAAATGATCAGTTGAGCTGGGAGACTTTGATATCATTTTCCCCTCGGATGGCTATCAATGCCCAAGCCTTAGCAAATTTTCTGTTAAATTCCATTCAAGTAGATTAAACGAAGAGATAAACAAGAAGGTCATGCTAAGAAGTTCGATGTGGATAGTTCGAACTGATGAAGTTCTAGCATTTTAGAATGTAGTGCAGGAGTTCAACTGATTGCTCCATCTAGGGAAACAATGTTGTAATCCTTTAAATTTGGTTTTCATGCTTCCAATAATGAAGCCGAATATGAAGCTTCATTGTTTGGTTTAACGCTTTCAAACATTTGTGAAGCAACTTCAGTTTGTTTAGAAACAAATTCCCAATTAGTAGCAAATCAGGTGGCCGGAGTTTCCGAAGCAAAAAAATACCATTTAATTTTGTATCTTCGAGAGCTTTGAAATTTGATTCTTCTGTTTGATCACGTTAAGATTGCTGATTCTTTTGAAACCGTGGCTTACACAGAAGAATATCCTTTGATTTTATTACATGAGAGTCATTCGATTCTAACCGACTCCAAGGAGTAGATATTCAGAAAAACGTTTTGTCATACCAGATGTAATTTGAAGTGATTGGATACTGATATTATAAATTTCTTGTTAAGAGGAACGCTGCCTCAAGATGCGTAACTGGCTAAGATGTTAAAGGGTAAAAAGAATGTGGTATATTGTGTAAGATGGGTTTTTATACAAAAAATCGTTGAGTAGGCCATTATTGCATTGCTTGAATAAACAAGAGTCACAATAAATTTTGTTAGAATTACATGATGGGGAGGGTTTAACTCATTGTGGGTTCAAGGCATTGACACGTCGAGTTTTGCTGACAATATATTATTGGCCTTCTATTATGAACGACGTTAAGAGTTTAGTTCGATGCTGTTATACTTGTCAACGATTCACCAATTCTATTCATAAACCTGCTCATATCCATTACCGAAACCTTCCATTTTGACATATGGGGAATAGATTTAGTGGGACCATTGGCAATGTCTTCTGGAGGACGCTAGATGATTATTATGGCGGTGGACTATTTTACAAAGTGGGTAGAGGCTGAACCATTGTCTGGAATAAAAGCCAATGATGTAATTAAGTTCACTGTGAATAGTATTTGTTTCTCCTTTGGGGTTCCTCGAAAAATTACCACAGATAACGGTCCTCAATTTATTAATAGAGAAATTGCTTCTTTCTGTGCTTCGAGGGGAATAATACAATGTTTTTCTACACCTTTTCATCCTCAAGCAAATGGTCAAGCAGAAGTGACAAAAAGATCTATTTTAGAAGGTTTAAAGAAAAATTTGACAGGGGTTGCAAGGAAATGGCCTAACTATTTGCAATAGGTGTTATGGGCTTATTGAACAACTCCTAATGAGGCTACTAAAGAAACTCCTTTTGCCTTGGTGTATGGGATGAATGTTATTAGTCCTGCAGAATCTATATTACCTTCTTATAGAGTAGCTCAGTATTCTGAAGACCTGAATGACGAAGCAAAAAGAGCAGATTTGGACTTGATTGAGGAAAAAAAAGCTAGAGCTCATCTGAATATGATTTATTTTCAGACTCTTATGAGGAGTAGATATAATTCAAAGGTAAGAATGAGGGATTTGAAATTTGGTGATAAAGTTCGAAGGAAGGTATCCCTCGATACTAAGGAAAATAGCCTCGGCAAGATGGCCCCGAATTGGGAGGGTCTCTATCCTTGCTCGTGTAAAAAATAAAGCCAAGTTCTTATTACCTTTGTGACGAACATGGGATGATGCTTCAACATCCGTCCAATGTACAACATCTAAAATTGTATTGAGAGTAACTATCTCTTTTGAAATTTTTTCTTTTTGAATAATTGACACACTCTTTCCTACCATGTCGGCCCAAAACATTTTTAATGAGGTGCTATGTACATATTCAATGTTACCAATAAAGCTATTTTTGGCCAATGGTTGTTTAATTTACTTATTTAAATTATTTTCGTAACTAATCAAAGATTGATATATTTGAAGTTGACCAAGAGTAATTATTATGAAGTCTTGTATACACTTTTCGAAGAAAAAATTTTATTCGACGTGCTATGTTCTTTAAACACACTACCATATTAGAAGTGTTACGTTCTTTAAACGTACCACCATATTCTAAGTGATACGTTTTTTAAATGAACTATGATGTTTAAAGTGTTATGTTCTCTAAAATACATTATTTATGTTAAAAATGTTGGCATTTTCTAAATACACCTTCTAATCAGTATAATCCTTCAAAGAAACTATACCTTATTAGATAAAACATAATGAACATATTAAGAGAAACAAAGTACTATTGTATAAATCTGAGGAACATACAAAGAGTTTTTCAATATCAAACGAATGGTATTTAACGAATTCAAGTTATCCTACAACAATTCGATGACAGATATAAAAAAATAAAGCTATTTGTAGTCGGAGTTCTCCTCGGTAGACAACCCTTGGTCAGAAGAAATGTCATATGATTCCTCATCTCCGGATGAAGAAGCAGGTACATGGTCAAAGACTTCATTGGGGCGATTTTGAATGGGAATATGCTCCGATAAGTTTTAGAGATCAACTTTTGGAAATAAGGCATGAATTTTGCTAAGAATATTAACAGCTTTTTGCTCTTCGGCATTTTTGATGGTCGCTAACATGTCATTTCCACATTCGTTCTCAGCGGCAATTACAACAAGATTTTCTTTTCATCGAATTGAATCTTGAGAGCATCCATATCCTCTATCAACTTTTTGTTTTCACCCATACTATTGTTTAGTGAATGTTGAAGAGTAGAGTATATTTCCTCTCCTCAGCTAATTCTTCAGCGTGCTTATATTTGACTTGTTTAATCTCATTTTTATGAGAAATGTTGAGCTCTTTTGTTTCTTTTTTGTGCACAATTGTGAGGTGATTTTTAAGATAAATGATCCATCTGGCGAAGTCTGATCTTGCCAGCTGAAATCTATGGAATTGTTTCTCCACGGTGTCACTAAAGATTTCTCTCATCCTTTTTTCAGCAGCAATAATTTTATTTGGCAAACCATATCTTTTGCCATATTCTCTAAGTGACCTCAAGAAAACACAACTTCTTGGTGTAATTTTTGTGCTGCAGCGCCAAGGTCGGAAAATGGTTGAAGAGAAAGCAACATCTTCGGATGGCTCTTCGGCAAGTATAAATACTAGACTATGGTAAGGAATAAGAGTAGAGAATGATGAAGGCAAAGAGATCTCTGGTGAAGTTTCCTCGGGAAGAACATGAGCTAATATTTTACCATAATATTGCAGTTGGTCCTGAAGTTCTTGAATGTATGGATCTTCATCTCTAACAAGCTCTTAAGATTGATCTAGGTTGATGAAAATATCATGATCAAAGCGATGATCACCTAAATTATTGTCTACGGTAGTCTCTCCTTGTTGATTTCCTCATTCTTCATCACCCGCTTCACTTTATTTTTGTTGATCTTCCACAATAACAATTTCATTAGCAATGGAAGACACCACCTCTTGAGCGGTTTGTACAACTTTCCTTTTTACTCTTTTTTGTGGAGTTGTTTTAGCTGTGCACTTCTTTTTCTTGAGGCAACTATATTCTTATATTTTAGGGAAGGCTCAACATCTTCTCCTTCTTCGATAGTGGGGATACTCTTTTCTGTTGCCTTTCTCTTTGATTTTGGTTGTGGCTTCGAAACTTATGAAGGGCTAGCACCAGATGTGATACCTGTTTTTTATTGTTTTTCTCTTACTTCTTTGAGGGAAGATGGTTTTCTTACCTATTCTGAATTGGAAGAAGCACCTTACCATCAGGCGCCACCAGTCTCTTCACAACCAAAATTGGGTTTGAAAACTCCATCAGATTTACTGGGAACTCAATACTAGTGTGATTCGTCACAAGTGGCTGTTGATGAAATTGATGGCCAAGAAAATTGAGTGAAACCCATTGCCCCACTCTTTTTCGGTCCATGTTTCCAACTTTGAAAACATTTCCATAGTATTTTTATGGAAAATCTTATATCGCCTCAGAATTTCAGGGATGCAATAAAACATATATAAGCAAACAAGTAAAACAAGATAATTAAAACAACAATAAAAAGGGAAGCGGCTTACTGTTACTCCTCAAGACGAGGTTAAGTCTTGATGGGTTCGCCTCAGAAATTTCCTTTCCATTTTCCCAGGCCCCTGATATGAAGACAATTTTTCGCTTCCAAAATTTGTCAACATCAAGTAGGTCGTCGACTATCTTGAGATCATCATCCAGTGTGAGATAGTACAAGGGTAGGACAGGGCCCTTCAAAATCTTTGTCAGTGCGATGAAATCTCGGATATAAAGAGGAATTTGGGAAAGTCTGGAAGCCATGCTAATGGATTGAAGGGTGAACCATTTATTGGGAGTAGCGTGCGTAGGAAAAAGGTCTAGGAGCTCAAAATATTCTACAATAACCGGGTCTAACAAAAACCAAAGACCCCAGTTGATAATCTCTGGGTACACCACCAGCTCATCCTTTCCATAATCAAGTGGAGTTTTTCATTTGGAAGCCGAAGTACAATGTTTTCTGGAATTCCCTATTTGTGTTTCAAGGAGTCATCCTGAGGCTCAAGGTAGTAAATATATGACACATTTTTAGTGTAAATATATATTCAGGGTTGATTGGTCTCAAATTTACATCAACTAAGGCAGCCAGATTTTCGAAGAGATCAACGTGATCTTTCTTTTTCCTTATCCTAGGTGATTTTATCTTGGAAACACATTTCATTATTCCACTGTCTATTTCCTTCAAACATCATCTTTTGTATCAGCCTCGACGTTCGATTGTGTTGCTTCAGAGTCAACTTCCTCCTCTGATGCCCCATCCACGAGTCAAGGTGGGTTAGGATTCGAAGTTGGTTCCCTGTTATCTTTAATCGAGGGATTTTGTTGAGGCTTTGTTGTTGTCTCAACAAATTCCCTTAGGAGAGGAGAAGAGGTTGAAGGCTTCGAGGTGTGGTCAACATCATCCCTCATGGCTATGAAGGTTTTTCTTTTTACGGTTTGAGGAAGCTGATTTTTTGTATGAACTGGAAGGGTTTCCTTGCGCAGTGGACGAGGGGGCTCAGTATTAACTGGAGAAGGAGTTTCCTCCGATCTTCTTGAAGAATATTTAGTTTGGGTTACTTTGCGATTGATTCAAGGATTTGAGTTTGCAGGAGGAATTCAAGGTGATGATCTAGTTAGAAATGGTGAAATTCGAGACGTTTTCGATGTTTGAGTTTTGAATTATTGACTTTCTTCTTGAAAAGAAGAATTTGAAAAGACAAGAGGAGTTTGATTAGGATCGAAGTTACCGTATTATATTTTCTCTATGGACAAACCCCGAGGTGCATTTCTTATCAGTCCAGCTGCTCTATATCCATCTGTCGTTTCACTTATGTAGAAGTAGTCGTATGATCCGAAGTGAGGTTTGTGTTTATCTGAGGAGGATGAATTTATGCGTTTTTTTGCTCTTGGATTTTTTAGTTTTGGATATTTTCTCATAAACAGACTTAAAAGACAAGAGGTGGATTTGTGTTTTCCGGTGAAGGTAGTTTAAAGGTTGAAGATTCAGATGAAGGTAGCTAAGAAATTTCAGAAACAAATAAAACTCTCTCTCTTTCTAAAAATGTGTTGTGAAGCACAATGAGGCATAAAGAGGTATTTATAGGGAAAGTTAAAAGAGAGGGAAATGGAAGAGATCGAGAATACAATTGGCAGAACTCCTAACGGTTGCGTAAAGGAGAATTTGACACCTGCCATATGATTGGCCTAGTGGCAGACCTAGTGCCTAGGGAATCATCACTTATTCGATCTGTACTTCGAACATTTATATCCGTTAGAATGAAATCAATCCATATGGAAACATCTAAAGTGTGGAGGAAATTATCATCAATTTGAGGACGAGAGTTTGCCATAAATATGGAGACATCAAGTTCGAAGCAGTTCGAATCCTGGCTAAGAGAATTTTTCTCCACTGATAAAGATTTTCGATGACAATTACTTATTACTCACTGATAAGGAAATATAATATTGAGGATCAAAATGTAAATAAATAAAACCTTGTTTGACAGATTGCATAATTATGGAAGAGATTTAGAGTGTTATGTAAAGGTAGAAGAAAATCATACAATTAGACCTTTTGTATATCAACTTCTATTATACTTAAGTCTTTGCACCTATATATAAAGGTCAGAGCTGGACTGAATAAAGGATTCTGACATTGAAACCAACCTACTTTCACTTATTATATTCTCTCTCTATAAATAACTTCTCTCTACTTCTCTCTATGAACCACATTAATTCCACATCAAATTCCACATCAACCATCATTTTGAGATTCTGATTTTAAGGGCATTTCTACTAATGACACGTCTGTAGCGCATCTCTGTCAACGAGGATGTGAGTTAGGTTTTTGTTATCTTGATAACTAGGGAGTTGATATGCAATGTTCAAGACACCAAATCTCTCTGATGGCCTATTTTACAAATATATCTGCTCACTTAGATATATAAGCAAAAATTTGTCTGAATTTGTGTTACCCACCAGACTTTCCTTAATGTCATGGTAGCATAAATAATCACATTTATTCTTAAATCTCTTATCTCTGAGCTCTCCAACCCTTGGAATTCTAACATCTTAAATGGCTATATTCCAAAATTGGTTTCTAATGTTGATAATGATATGTTTATGAGACTGCTTTCTGAATCTGAGATCTAGGCTACCATAAAAGAATTGAGCCCTAATGCAGTTGCTGGTCTTGATGGGTTTAATGGTAAGTTTTTCACGGTTTGTTGGCCTATAATCAAGGGTGATTTGTATGAGGCTATCAAAGATATTTTACAGGGAAAGTTCCTTTTCCTAAAGGCATCTGTGCAACTGTTATATGCCTTATTCCTAAAGTGGACTCTCCTAAAACGTGGAAATACTACAGACCTATTAGTCTGACTACCTTTTTCAGTAGGATTGTTTCTAAATTGATCAATAACAGAGTTTCAATTCTTCTTCCTAGTCTGGTTTCTGCTGAGCAAGGGGCTTTCGTGAAAGGTAAAAGTATTCATGATAATATCATGATTGCTCAAGAGCTTTCAGGTGATCTAACTACCAGGACTAGATGGGGTAACATTCTGCTAAAGGTGGATATGGATAAGGCTTTTGACAGGCTGGACCATACGTTCTTATTGAGTGTGTTGGTTTCATTTGGGTTCAGGTCTGACTTTATTAGACTTATAGAAATAAATATTGACAATAACTACTTCTCCATCCTGATTAATGGTGAGTTAAAGGGTTTTTTTCCAGTCTAATAAGGGCTTAAGACAAGGTGACCCACTGTAACCAAGTCTGTTTATGTAGCAGACGAGTATCTCCTAAGGGGCTTAAAGGGTCTATCTACTGAATTGACTTCAATAAGGTATAAAAGTATAGGGAATTTAAATATATCTTGCTTATGCTTTGCTGACGACATCCTGGTGTTCTGCAATGGCTCCACTGCTTCTGTTTCAAGAATTATGAATCTAATCAAACACTATGAAGATATTTCGAGTCAGTTGGTTAATAAAGAAAATTCAAGAATTATTATCTCCAAAAAGTTCTCACCTGATCAAATCGGAAGGCTTGAATTTCTTTTGGGCTTTAAACACAACTATCTGTCATACAAGTACCTGAGATCAATGATAAGTAATAAAATGAAGGTTAGTAACTTTGAAGATCTAATAGCTAAAACAAGGAATAAAATTTCTGATTGAGATCATAATGTCCTTTCTTTTGGTGGAAGATTGACCTTTATTCAGACTGTGTTAACTTCTTATCTTATCTTCATTATTCAAAAATCTACTATTCCTAAAACTGTTATCAAAAGACTAGAGATTCTTTATAATAAATTCCTTTGGGGACTAAAGAAAACAGTGCTACAATCAACTGGTGCAAATGGTCAAAGTTGTGTAAGCCTTGTGAGGAAGGAGGGTTGAACTTAAGAAGAATTGAAGATTTGGTGGAGGTTTTCTCTCTAAAGTCGTGGTTCAATTTGAGGTGCCAAGACTCCGTTTGGGAAAAGTTAACTAAATCTATATATTTCAACAATCATCACCCGTTAATTGTTCATTTGCCTTTTAAATGTTCTTATATATGGAAAAGATTATGGAAGTCTAGAGACAGAGCTGAAAAGTTTATTAGGTGGCATGCTAAAGCCTGTAATATGGATCTTCTTCTTGATAAATGGTGTACAACACAACCATTTATCATTTTTTCTGAAAATGAAGACAAAACTAGCTATGAAGGCTCCATGGTCAAAGACTACTGGGATGAAGGAATTTGGAGCATTCCAAAGCTGGAGAATGTCTTGGACTCAGACCAAATCCAAAAAATTCTAAAAGGTCTACCTGGACAATTCTAATGAGGAGTCTATAGCTAGTCTCTCAGTGAGAATGAATTGTTCAATACTAATGCTACTTGGAAATAAATTCGTATCAAGGGTAACAGATCTAACCTATATGGAAAAACATGAAATACGGTGACTCTTCGAACATATTCCATCCTCATCTGGAGAGTGCTCAAGAGCTGGCTCTCTTTCGACTCCATTCTGCAAAAGAGAAACATTCAATTAGCACCAAAATATTAGAAATGTAACAATGCAGAAACCTAAAGCATGTTTTTGTGGATTGTCAGCAAGCATAGGATGTGTGGGTTTACTTTGCTGCCTATTGCAATATATATATATATATATATATCACCAAGAATATGTCTTTTACTCACTTAATAAGGACATGGTATTGGTCTTCAAACAAGGAAATCAACGTGCGTTTTATCTTACCATCTATTATAGTATGGTTGATCTGTTTTGCCAGGAACAAAATGAAAATGAAAGGAAGAAATTTCAAAGTTAATGATATGATTAGGCATATCATTTACATCCTAACCGGGATCGATAAAGCAAATATTTTGAAGAGGAAATACTGGGACAAAAACTGTCAAATAGGCTCATCTAATGGTTGTGTGAATCATCTAAGTTGGGCCGTTTTAAACTTAACACTGATGGTGCTTGTCGTGATTCTGGGGAATGCTTTGGTGGTGGGTTAGCCTGAGATAGCTCTGTTAAAATTTTCTTTGGTTATGGTCGAGTCGATGGTAAAGGAAGCCCTATTGGCGCTGAAAGCAGAGCTATGTTTGATGGACTTCACATTTGTCTCTCTAAAGGCATCAATATGCTTGATATCGAGATGAACTCAAGAATTCTGGCCAAAATGATTCTTTTAGAAAGGTCTCCTTAGTATCTTAAAGCTCTAATCAACTACTGTCATAAACTCTTCTCATCAAATATGAAATTAATTCATATCTTCAGAGAACATAATGAAGCAGCTGATTGGTTAGCAAAAACAACCCTCAAATCTAACAATAGCTTTGATTTCTTATGGTTGTGAAATTATTTGCTTAAAATATCTACTTGGAGGATGAAACTTTTATTTTACCTTTCTTGTATTAGTTTCTTATTGTATTTGATTATATTTGTTTAGAATTTCTAATTGGTAAATGAAATTGTTATTTTACCATCATTGTATTACTTTTTTTTTATGGTCAATAAACTTATTTATTTAAAATTTATAGTTATGTAGATAAAAATTTTATTTTACTTTCATTTTATTATTTTCATAGGTTATGCAATTTATATTTATTAGATGATTTTTTTATATATTTTACATTATTTGTATTACTTTTTTTTATGGTAGATTAAATTATTTGTTTTTTTTAGAGGAACCCGCAACCGCTACTCAAAATGCACATAGAGTAAACCCACAATCTGACGAAATTATTTGTTTCTATTCTATATTTAGCGGGTGAAATTTTGGACACACTTCACATCATATGAAAAGAAAAACTCTTAGTTTTGTTCGAGGCGAAACTGCCCGTCTTACACATAACTCGAATAAATTTAATAATTTTACTTCTTTTTAACTTTTAATTTATATACCATAATTTAACGTACCATCTTGTAACCAAATCTTCGCTACATTTGAATTTTTTTCTTCATCGAAGAATTAAATCTTGTGCTCATCACTTCAGTAAGCCAATTATCCCATCTAAAAACAAGAAACTGAGAGAATTGGGAGGCAAAATATATTAAAATGTTTCTTTATTTTCTCTTCACAGTGTCTGTTACAGATATCAGTGGTAAGAGCAAGAAACTGAGAGAATTGAGAGGCAAAAAAATATAAAAAGAGTTTCTTTATTTTCTCTTCACAGTATCTGTTACAGATATCAGTGGTGTTTATATATATATTTGTAATAAATCACTAGTTAAACATAATTTAGTGGTGATTACTAACAGGAATACTTTTTTTAGTCGTAACTTCTTAACATGTGATTAGACTAGAAGATTGGGACTACGGCATGAATGGGTAGAGTCTCGGCTCTATCTTTCCTTCGTTTTGTTTTTCATATGGTAAGTGTATTTTTCGTTAAGATTTCCTAAATTGGTTTTGATCTGTTTTTATTTTTTGGGGATGATCTCATTTACTCTATCCTACCAACTCGACTACTTTTTAACTTTGGAGATAACTTTTTACAGATTTAGACCAATATTTTTGTTTAATTAGGTATTTGATTCAATTGAATTTTTTATTTTTATTTTATCT
The DNA here is from genome assembly GCA_036936605.1 of Limnanthes douglasii subsp. nivea. Taxonomy (NCBI): domain Eukaryota; kingdom Viridiplantae; phylum Streptophyta; class Magnoliopsida; order Brassicales; family Limnanthaceae; genus Limnanthes; species Limnanthes douglasii. The sequence goes on along the minus strand of JAUPFV010000004.1, from coordinate 169,104,046 downwards.
TTCTTTTGTTCTTTAATGTAAATGTTCTAATGCTTAGAGAACATAATCCCGTTTCTTCTTCTACGTGATTTTCGGTCTTCCTATCATATTTTAGGAGCATCCTTTTTTTTCTTCTCATTTACTAGTTTTGTTTAATTATTTAGCTATATTCTTCTGTCAATCTTTCTTAAATTTTCGGTAACCTTTTCCAGTTTCAGTCGTTTGAACAGTCTATTTATTTTGTTTACAAGAAATCCACATAGTATTCAACCATTGTTGCATCAAACAGGAGACAAAATATGTTCTTTAAAAAAAAAACAAAAATATTATAACCAAAAACACTATTATTTATAATTGAAAAAGATGCGTTGGAGAGTATTTTTTGGGAGTTTAACAAAAGCAAACCTTCGAGGATTATCGGGTCTAAAGAGGACAATATCTTGCTAGTATGTGAGGCACACTTATATATTCCTAACATGGTATCAAAGCCGGAATAAATGATCTGTTCTATATACGGAGAACGTGATGGGATCATGCCCTCCACTGCGTTCGAAGAAATATGGAATATTATCCAGTAACGTTGATTCCGCTGTGATTTGGTGACTTTCATTCCGCTCATTAATGGAATCAAATTTAAAGGGATGTTGAAGAATAAACTTCATCTCATACTTAGTCTATAATCTTACATTTCTAACTTTGAAAAGAATAAAGTATATATAAATATAAATCCTCATCAACTACTAGTAAGATGCCTTTCGACCGTTAAAAAAAAGGAAAAAAAAAATATGCCTAAAATTGTTTTAGTTAAGAAAAGAACAAATACAATTGTGAACCGCCATATATTTTAACTATATAGGTACACAAACTTTTAAATAAGAAATGAATCTTGTTCGATACTTCCTTTGATGAAATCTAAATTAAAATTAAAATTCTGGATTTAATTCACAAGACCAATCCTAGGATAAATAATACCAACTTATACATATAGCCCGAACGATAGTGTCTTTTGTATCTTATTCAGATATTAGATTCTATAAATTGGACAAGTGAGTTTTAATAACATTTTCATTTATTTAGATTTAAAATAAGATTCTTTTAAAATTAAGTAGAAACTTGATAATATTGTAAGTATTTAATACAATATGGTAAAGACCATACGTTAAAAATCAAATTCATATTATTAATACACATCCATCTTTTTTTATTTTAGTTTTATTCATATTGTTAGTTGCGACCAGAGTTCCATATTCTACAACGGTTCTACATGAGAAGGAAGATCAATATATAAATTAAGAATATATCTCTATTAGTATAAGACTTTTTGGAAGTGGACCAAAAGAAAATCTGTGTGAGCTAGTGGACCCAAAACAGACAATATCACATTAGTGTAGAGATCAAATTATTCTTACTTATATACAAAGACAAAATATGCAAGACTCCATATTCCTTACAATTTTTAACATGAGATAATTGTATCTTAGTAGTTTATAAAATTTTCAACACTATTATTTACAATTATGTTTTTTTATTATTGATTATTTGCATTCAATTCGAACGCAATCAGCTAATATATCATTAGCAAAATTATTTTTTAAGTTTCTTGAAAATAAATAATAACATATTTATTTTTGTCCAATACATACTCATAATTATTTGAGATCAATAAAACACGACTCGACATGAGTAAACATCACTTTTATCATGCAACTCATCTAATACAAAATATTAATAGTCAAGGTTATTTGATTTGTGTATATATTAAAGGGTATTCACTAATTTGGTTGATGATGCTTTTAGATTTTATGGTTACATGGTTTCGATTTCTGTTGATCCTTGCTCGAAAAGGGACTATAAAAATCATTTTCAAACTCAACTTTTTAAAGTTTTAAATAAAAACATCATTTTATGTTCTATATAGTTTTTATATTTTGAATTTAAAGTTTAAACATTGTTCTAAATGGATTGGGTTCTCACGTGTCCATCATAGATTTGGATTTGTTTTGTTGTTATAAAATAATCCAAAACTACTAATTTTGTTTAGTTGTTTATTTTTAGACTAAATCCATTATGCTCTCCGAAATAAATTTCAATTTATTGAATTATTTCAATGACATAAATTGCATCTATTAGTTTGTAATTTAATATTTTATTATTTTTATTGAACAAAGATATACTACAGTCGAATGCATTAATAAAATATGCAATCGCCGATCATTATGGATAAATTTCAATAATCTCTTGTTTAGATCATCATATCCTACTATAAGATCCATCCATCAAATGGATTTTTTTTTAATTTTTTTATCCACATAGATATACTTAAAAATATCAAACATGACCAATAATGGTATTAGTAATCATTTTAATTGTAATAAAAACCACAAATAGACACATTGTAATCACAACATCAGAATAATAAATCGCATGGATATACCATGGTGCGTAACATAAAAGTAAAATGTGTAAACATATACATATACATATATTCTTAATTAATCATCCTTCATTAAATACCTATTTATAATAGAGTACGAGAAAACAATTAAAATTAGAACATATTAAGTATATATATATACTTACAGTTTTGGCTAGTAATATGTAATTGATACACAACACCAAAAAGATAAATTTTCTCCCACTGAATTTTATTTTTGATACATGCAAACCTCTACTCAATTTATCTGGAAATAAAATGAGATAATAAATTTGAGAAAAAATTTACACAATTGTCGAGACGTTTGTTTAAGAGCATAAATAGTTTTTTTGGTTTGCATACCGTAGAGTTTGGAACACTAGAGATAAACTGTTCAAGTTGGCCCACATATATAATTTCCTTAAACCTCTCTATTATACAAAATTGTACCCACATCCGTTTGATGGAGCTCAAGATTGAAATGTGCAATTAATTCCATAATAGTTCAAAAAGAATCATTCATGAAACTGGACATAGTTTTTTTTGAAGTCAATCTTTTCATGTTGAGTAAAATCTTTTCTCATAAGTCGTGCTTTACAGCTTTTTACATTACCTCTAATATTATGTTTGGTTTTTAAAAACATTTACATTTAATTAGTTTATTTCATTTTGGTAAGGGGACAAATCTCATACCATGTTATCTTACATTAATTTATACTTTTTGTTCAGATGTTAATCCAAAGTTGAGAATCATATGTATTCATGACTTCATGGAAACTTAAGAGATCATTTTTTTGTTACACCATAAAATTTATCATGTTGTCGAAGATACACTATATAGCTATAAAATGTAATGCTTTTTCTTTCTCCAATATATCTTTATAAATACATAATTGTTTAATTTTACACTTGCACTTCTTGAGAAAGTAAGGTATGATATCTTTGAACACCCTAATTTTAGTCCATTAGAACGACTTCATTTTGTTCACATTGGAGCCTATCTAGGCTATATAGTTATAAAATGTAATGTTTTATTTTCTTACAAAGTATTTCTATAGCCTATTTAGATTTTATTTAAACCATATTACACGTAAAACATAATTATGTAAGTTTGAATTTAATGGAATGGACCATTACATTGTTCAGGTGGTGACTATAAGGCTTCAAAATGGATGTTAAATGAAAGAGGTTAGAGATAAATAATAAAACATTTAAAGGAAATAATAGGAGGTCAAAGAAGTTTGAATAAGTATACCTGTATTTTTCCGGAATCTAGTAAGCCTGTTCAGATTATCCTGTGAGGTAATTTTTCTACCATTCTCCCACCAACCACTGATAAAAAGAAATTGTGTCTTCTATATTTTATTTGCCTCCAACATATCATCTACCACTTTGTAGTCATTCCCCATGTTGAAGTAGTAAAATAGAGTTTGGGAGTTGTCGGACAGCCCCACAATAGCAGCTAGTTGTTCCATTGGTATCGGGATTTTGGATAGCTTAGATGCTATGATGCATGCCATTAATGTGAACCGGGTATTCAAACTAGCCTGACTTGGACACAACTCTACTAAACTAAAATAACTTAGGATTTTAAAGTAACGGGAACCAAAGCCCCCATATGTATAAACCACTAGCTCCTTGAGACCACAACTCATTATAGTCTCTTCGGGCTTAGGAAACCTAATCATCACTACTTCGGGGAACCCCCACTTAGCACGAATAGTATTTAATTTTGTATCGTGAAATTAAACATATTGATTTTTATCTAGAGCCAAGAGGTATTTGACACCGACCTTTGCAAAGTTAGGCCCGACACGCCTGACCAAAATCAGAGGAACCTCTTTGGATTCTTTTTGAAGAGCCTTAAATTTAACCTTGCCAACTTTACTTTCTTTTTCTTTTGAAGTTTTTATTTTCACTGGCTTCGAATAAACCCTAATTTGGCCAGATGTCTGGAGGGGGGAATCCTCACTGATATCTTTTTTATTCTGTTCCATGACCTTCAGAATAGATCTCGAAGGTTCAATAGGATGAGTACTAAAATTATTCTCTTCATTTAGTCCTTGAGGAAGAATTTATTCAGATCGAGAGGGATTAGCTAGTTGAGACGCAAGGTTTTATTCCCTGTTCAGACTATGTGGGGCGGGACTGCGGAAGGTTCATTCTACTGCAATGAACGTGTCTCTCGAGTAAGTTTATCTTTGCCTTTAGATTATCTGATCACTCTACGACGAGTGTTTTCTTCAGAATCAGAACCTATGCCTCTGAACATTGAAGAAATCTAAAGACTGGTGGTACCTTGTGATCGAGAAATCTGAATGACTGATTAGGAAGTTGAAGAGGGTTTGGAAAGAATTTTACGTGTGTTTTAAGGATACACTACTCTGTAGTAGTTAGATTGAGTTACTAGAATTGTGCCTTAGGAGACATTTATCCCAACAACAGCCCTAACGTTTTTTTTCTCTTCGTCTAGCTTTGATAAATTTAACCAGCTGCATTTAGTTAATGCGTTTCTGGAGGGGAACATACAAACACCAGTATGTTTCCAAAAATAAGATTTGCGGTGGTTGAAATGGTGAAGGAGAAGAGAATATCACTGGTGGATAATTAAATAATAATAGTAAAGAACAGTTTTTCTATTTAGGATGTAAACGTTTTCTTTCAAAAAAAATCTAAAGTGAAAAAAAATGAAAGAATAGCTTATAAAGAAGCTGAAAAAGACTCTTGAGTACCAAACTAGAAAAGTGGAAGCGCTAGTACCACCTATAAGCCCTAGAGAATTGGAAACGTTTTCGCTTGATTGGCTCGCCTCGCGTAGGGTAAAACAAATTTATGGATCCGCTAAAGTAATAACACGTGTTATGAGGCACAGCTAGATAAAAACTGTCTTCAAATTGCGCTATCGGATATGATTTGCATATCTACACCACTAGAGTTAAAGAGAAATGGAAAACCGGATTTGGAAAAACAAGCAAGTGCGGTTCAGATATATGCCAGTTCACCCTCCCAAAATGCCTTTGAGAGGGCTTAGGGGGCTAATTTATGAGGTGAGAAATATTTGAGGGTGCTTGCTTTGAGAGGAATAAATGTTTTGGAAGGTCAATCTTGACCTAAGGTAAATACTACACTATTACCTTTTGACTTAGTTATTAGAGTGCGAAAGTATGTAATACTTTCTTACTTATTATTTTGTGTTATATATATATATATAACACAAAATAAATTACGACCCCGATAGTATGTCGAGACCCTTAGCATCACGTAAATTTTTGTATTCTTTTAAAATTTATTAAGAAATGATTACATTCATTGATCATCAAACCGATAATGCTTTTATTTTTAATCAAAATATATAGAGAACAAACAATGATTTATGATGTTGGTACTTCAAAATCGTTCGGTTTTGAAGATAATAAAAGATATGTTAACTAGATGTGTAATGGGGTAAACATAAGAGGCACATGCATCCAACATAGCTCTATGAGATTAATATTTTTTAAATATGATATAAAATAAAAATAAATCATTCAAGATACTATTCTAGCTTTATCATGGAATGTTTCCTTAACTAGTGATATAACAACATTTAATGAGTTTGATATGATGCGTGTCACGCTTATACAAGATATATTTGATCAACTTAGGTCTCAAATTGATCGTTCCTAGAATTGTGTCACTTAGAACGTAACAATTATATTAAAAATAAAACGAAACAATAACAAAGTATGAGAAAGTAGAACACAAAGATTTATAGTGGTTCCAAAACTTGCCTACGTCCACTCAGAGCCACAACAAATTTCATTCCTATGGTTGTTCAATAATAACAACAATATAAAAATTTAAGGTAACAGAGAAAGATAATGTTTACAGAAACTAAAAATTCAAGACTTCACTTTCGATAGTCTTCCAATGTCACTCTCTTAACTACTTCATATTTTCTCTCCCGATCTCCACTACACACTTTTTCAAAGTCTTGTCAGCTTTCTTTGAAGTAAAATAAAACACTATTTATAATGTTTGGTGACAATCTCTCTCCATAACAGAATGTAAAAAACTCATTAGTAAATATAACAATTTATTTTGTAACAAAAAGTAACTAATTCTGGTGTAACTAACCATTGTAATTGACACCTTATACCACCTGCCATACTTAACAGCTCAAGTCAAGGCTGTCAACCTCTTGGTTAATGCAGACTTCACTTCATCTATAGTTCTTCAATCTGAAGTAGTCTTAGCCTCGTCCGAAAGACCCTAGACCCATAACCTCGCTCAGATTTACCAATGCCTTCCCAACCGTAGTAGTAAATGTCTTTACCAAATATTTATTAGCACATGGTCCTACTCGCTTTGACCAATGGCTTCCTAGCTGAAGTATGCAAGCCTCAGATGATAACATTTTGGTATAAATAATATCTTGGCTTTTGAAAAGGATTTTATGCTGAAATGACCAATGCATTAACCAAATCAATCAATACCTCGATAATTCCCAGTCCTATAAAGTTGATGCCTCGATAATGCCTCAGCATACTCAACCAATTCATTCAATTAATTATGTTTTTTTCAACAAGTTAGAACCATAATTTCATAATTATCCACCTTGGATTTGACTTTACAAAAGAAAATGCAGTGTTGGCTCTTCATGCAAGGGCCTTAGATGTTTGAGATATGAACCAAGTACAAATAGTACTTTAACTTGCTTATTGTCATCAATTTAGTAAACATATTTTCTTTATTTTTATCCATATTAATTTTCTAGTATAATCTCGTCTTTCAAAAGAATCGTTCTTACAAAATAAGGTTTGACATCAACGTGCTTAGTCAGTTCATGAAATACCTGATTCTTTAACAATTGTATTGCACTTTGGTTATTACAATATACCACTATAATTTCTTGTTGCATCCCAAGCTCCTTCAAATATTCCTTTCATCCATATAACTTCGTTTATTTCTTTAGTAACAATAATATAATCAAATCCAGTGGAAGATAATTCTACTATAGGTTAAAGATTACCTTTCCAACTTACAGGTTACCGAACATGACAAACATATATCTACTCAAAGAGTTTGTAGTGCCTTGACAACCAATATAATCAGAATCTACAAAACCCTCAGCATTTTCCAGTCTCAAACCTGCCTTTACATACATCAGTCCTAGACCAGTAGATCAATTGGTGTACCTCATATTTCACTTAACAGCCATTCAATACTCCTATAAGGGCTTCGAAATGTATCTACTCACCAAGCTCGAAGCACACATTATACTTCCTAAAACATTGGGATACAAAATATCTTCCATTTTATGAATCTTCATGCCTTCAACATCGACCTTGAAAGATGTTAGTTCAAAGTGTTGAGTAATGAGGCATGTGACTGGTTTCGCCTTTGTCATACCAAACCTGTCACACACCTTCCTTTGAACAACCTTTATGTGATAGTCAAGGTTCCCATTTGTCTATCCCAAGTTATCACCATCCCAAGAATATTTTTTGGATGAACCTATGTCTTTCATCTCAAACCCATGCTTCAACGTTACTTCAAGGACTTAATTTATGCATTTTCTTTGATAGAAATCAACATATCATCTATATACAAAAGTAGTTATGTATTGTAAAACCAGTATTCTTCACATACATACAACTATCACAACTGTTTATTCTATAACCACTTTTGCCATCAAATCATGCAAACAGTTATACCAGGGCCTAGAAGATTGCTCAAGATCATACAATACTATGTTCGAGAGATATAACTTGTCACTTATGTCCTTGTATACAAATCCTTCAATATGCTTTATGTAGATGGTTTCTTCAATCACCCCGTGTAAGAATGTTATATTGACATCCATCTGGTCCAACTCCATGTCAAACTTGGCAGCTATTACAAGTAGGATTGTGAATGAACTATGTCTCAATACGGGAGATAATATTTCATTATAATCCACGACATCCCGTTGAGTGAACCGTCTGGTTACGAACCTGTCTTTGAACCAAGATACTTCGACCCTATGAATTTCTTTATTCATCTTGAAAATTCATTTGCAATCAACCAGTCTTTGACATTCAAGCAGATTCCATATCTTATTCTTCTAAAGAAAATTATTTTCCTCCTTCATAGAAATAAAAAACTTGACTTGATGCTCACTTTTCATTGCCTGATTAAAGTTCCAAAGCTTAGAGCAAATAGTTTTAGATGCACCAGCTAATGTTAAAGCTGTCAGTTTGGTTTATTCTTACCTTTGAGGAACTTTGATGTCTCTTCTAGTCGTGTCTTTTGCTATCTGGTAGCTATGTTGAGCTCGACTACCTTTCATAGCCATACAATTTTCTTGTCCAGTTGTATTTCATTGTTCAAATCCCCTTAAGCCACTAGCATGTCTGTCACTTTTGTCAAGTTGGACTTGAGGCATTTCCCCATCAAAAATAGGATAATATTTCTCACTAAATGTCACATTCGTACTGAACATACACTTCCTATAACCTGATTCGAGTCACCATAACTTGTAATCCTTGACACCTTAAGGATACCCAATGAATAAATACTTAAGGACTTCACTGTAACTTTTCTATGTTATGTGTGCATAAGTAACGCAACCAAACACTTTGAAATTAGAATAATCTAAATTTTTCTGATACCATATTTCATACGAGGTTTTCAAGACAATCGCAATAAAAGGAAATTTGTTAATGAAGTATACCAATTCAACGAAAACTGCCTTGGAGCATAGTGATAACAAACATGGACCTCACCCTCTCAAGAATAATTGTTCATTATTTCATCCATATTATTTTGCTGTAGAGTGTCCCGTAAAGTTCTACGCGATATCCTTGTTACTAGGAAATAATCAGCAAACTTATTTGTACATAATTCAAGACCATTGTCTCTTATGTACTTTTTTAGTTCTTTGCCAACCTGTATTTCAACCATGATCCTTCATTGCTTGGAAATAATCAAAAACTTATCCCTTCGATTTTAATAGATAAATTCACATGTTTCTTCAGTAATCATCAATAATTGACATAAAAATTTCATCAGTGTATATAGCCAAAGGTGCCAATTGTTGTGTGCTCGGATCTTACAAACTTGACTATTCTACTTTTGTCGTACATACATGATTGACAAAATTTAAAGTTAGTCAATTTATCTTATCTGAACAGGCCTTATTTCTACAAATCTAACAATTATTTCTCACTCACATACCTTAGTCTCATTTGATAAACTTGTATCATCTACCGGTCATTCAGACAATCTAGCCGTTGTGCTTATAACAATATCGACGATCAAACAATATATGCTATTAGACAGTTTTTCCTTCATTAAAGTCGTGGCACCTCTAAACATGTTTATGTAACCATTTTTAACTTTGATAAAAACAACTTTAGTTGTCCAATATGTAAAAGAAAATTAGATTTATTCATTAATCGAGAACATACTTCACTTGTGTCAGCATCCGATCACAGTCATCAAACATTCAAATCTTCACAAATCCAATTCCAGCTATCTTACAATCCTTGTTACTGCCAACTAACAAAGTGCCTCCATATTTCTCTGCAAATGAGTGGAACAAGTCCATATGTGGACTCATATGGAATGAGCATCTAGAATCAAGAATCCACACCATCTAAGCTACATCTGAAGAGTGCATCAAAACCTATACAGAGTCAGATCATTCAGAAGAAACATAATTATCCCCCTTATATGATCTCCAATAATTTTACCTTTCCTTTCATTCATACACAATTTCCTGAAATGACCCAGGTTCTTACAATGATGACATCTAATCTTGAACTCAGGGCTGTTATAAGTTCTATTCGATCCGGTATTGGATTTATTTGGGCTCAGACTCGTAATTTATCAGATCAGACCGGTAAATGGGCCAAGCCTATAATTTGGACAGAGACCACTCCGATAACTGATTAGGCCGGTCAATACTAGTTCGGTTGGGTTCAGTTTGATGAGTCGATCCGATCTAGTTTGTTAAACTCTTAACAAAATAATAGTAGTTTTCATATAATAAAGACTTAAGAGCATAGTGTAAGACGTGTTAAGACACTAAGACACACGCCGTATGATGTTGTGTTGTTTCACTGTTACTATTTCTAAATATAAATATTATGCCATCAATATTATGAATTATTCTAAGTTATAATTTATGTATAACGTATTTTGTTATATTCTAATTAAATAATTTTTAGTAATATGAACGATATTTAGTTTATTATTTAGATATTACATGTTAGAAATTGAAATGAAATTATATATATATATATATATAATTAATTAGGTTTTTATTAGTTATATCAGTCAGGACTGCTAATCGATTTGAGTTCAAACTCGGCCTATTAACGAATTTATAAAATTATCGGATTGGTTTTAGAAGGATTTTATTATATGGGTTATCAGATTGGTAGGCTCAGTAACAACCCAACATGTACTTATGAAAGTTCTTTGTTGAATTCGATCTAGATTTTTCCTTAGACCTTACTAGTATCACTTCTCTTGGATCTTTATCTAATATTTAAAGCTTCATGGCCACTTCCAAAACTCCCTTCCTATGACACTACATGAATTCCAACTCTTTAGATCTAATTGAAAGTTCTAACTCATGCATTGATAAATTTTCTTTGTTGTATAAGATATTCCTTCAATTGGCTATATGCACAAGGCAATGAGTTCAACAAGATCAATGTGTGATCTTATTAGTGATCTTTTCACCGGTGTGCATAAAATAGATACTATTTTGGAGAAGCCATCACGGTTCTCATAAATAAACTTGTCATTTTACATCTTGAAACCAAAGAAGTTCGCCTTCAAATATTTTCTCAACACATTATTATCCAAGTACAAAATGATCGTGTTGTATGCACTTTCGAGCATTTCTTGTTTCTCAGCCTCAAACAGTGTTTCAAAAAGCTAGTACCCGCGCTACAGTTGTAGCGACCTTCTGTTGAACCATGACTGCTCGTATTCATTGTCGCCAGATTCAAAATTATTATTTTCCTTTATGCTTATCTATCTTGAACTTTATTAGTCCCATTTCACTTACAAGAATAACTTTGTAGCCAGGATCTGATACCAATTGCAACACTTACGCAAGATCTACTCGATCAATTCAGGTTTCAAATTAATCGTTTCAAGAACTATATTCGTAAACATGTAGCAATTCTAATGAAAAATAAAATAAAGCATAAACAAAGTAAGAGAAAGTAGGACACAAATATTTATAGTGGTTTGACAACTTGTCTACATCTACTCTGAGTCGTAACAAATATGAAAACAATGGTTATTCAACAATATACAAGATCAAGATAGTAGAGATAGATAATGCTTACAATAACTCCAAATTCTATAGCTCCCACTCGACACTCTTCTAAGATCTCTCTCTGGTCTCCTAAGTATTTGTTTTCTCGATCTTTGTTGCACACTTCACCAAAATCTCATCACCTTATTCAAAGTCCGAAGAGCGCTATTTGTAATGCTTGGTGACAATATTTCTCCAATAAATAATGTATCAAATTCCTCAACATACATAATTATGTATGCTGTAGCAAGAAGTAACTAATTGCGGTGACATAGAAGATCAATCTAATCATTTGAACTAACACTTTATACTACATGCCACACTTAACAACTCAAGTTCAGGCTTTAAATCTCTTGGCTAGTCCAGACTTTAATTAATCTATAGTTTTTTCAATCTGAAGCACCATTCGGCTCGTCTAAAAGTCCTGTCTCTATGACCTCACTCGCTTTTACCAATATTTTCCCAACCATAGCAGCCAATGCCTTTGCCGAAGGCTTATCGAGAGATTGACATGATCAGTTTGACCAATAACTTCGTAGGTGAAGTAGTAAATATCTCATATGATATGATTATGGTATAAAAAGTTGCTCAGTTGTAACAAAATCTTCTAGGCTGAAGCAGTCAATACCTTGACCAAAGCAGCTTATACCTTGACTATATTTAGACCTATATAGTCAATATCTCGATGATGCCTATGAATACCTAGACGATGCACTCAATTAGTTATGTTTTTCTCACCAAATCAAAACCACACTATCACACGTAATAATTTCCATCAAATAACCAATTTTCATTGGAAAATAAAACTAAATTAGAATGAAATTATGATGATATCGTAAATAAACCAAGAAACAAAATACCTTACAGATGGTGAATATTGTCGCTTATTTTTGGAAGAAAAATGATTGTTTATTGTGTTTGAATTCATTTAGCACAGATATAACCAATAGTTTTTTACAAATGAAAGGAAGTAATAAACCACCAATGGTACAAGGTCGTAAACTATTTGATACAATTTTATCATGTCATCGAATCGTATACAGATTCAATTGAAGCACCGATTTACTAAGTTGAAGCCCCCCGCATATGAGAGGTGTTTGGAAGTCCAACAACAATACATGTCCTAATTTTATCAAAAAGAGGACGATAAATGTTATAAGAATGTCGCCTCATGAGAATAAGAACTCCAAGACACTTAACCAGGACAGAACCTTCGTTTAAACCAAAGATGTTGATCAGATTTGATCTAAGACTGTGGTTAACCTCGGAGAGGAAGATGTGGCTTTTCTGAGGGCTAACTTTAAGACCCGAGAGAACAAAAAACTCACTAAGACGCTCTTTGATAAGATTGAATGAATTAATGTCACAGCGACATAAAAACATTAGGTCATTTGCGAAGCAAAGGTTGACAATCTTAAGCTTATGACACTTCTAATGGAAATTAAAACTGTCAGCAATAATTTTCTCTTTACAAATACTGGAGATAACTTGCATAGCCAAGATAAATAAGAAGGGGATACGGAGTGACCTTGTATGAGAACATTATTACCAAAGAAATTCCCATAATGATTACCGTTAATATTGAAAATATAAGACGGGGTGACAATACATTGAATAATCCAGCTAATCATCTGCTCAGGGAAATTCATGGCCACCAGAATGACAAGGATAAGATGCCAACGAATGTTGTCAAATGCTTTCACCAAATTGACTTTGAGAGCGACTCTCAAACCCTTACTATTGTATAGTAACCCCTGAGGAATTATTGGGAGGGAGAGATATTATCCGTAATATTATGGCCCGCCACAAAAGTAGATTGACATTTATCAATTAGATAAGAGAAAGCATCCTTGATCATATCGACTAGAATTTTGGAAACAATCTTGTAAACCACACTACATCATACAATAGGCCTGAATTCCTCGACTATAAATGAGCAATCCTTTTAGGGGCACACGAAATTGTGGTGGAATTCTAAGAAGGCTCAAGACTACCCGAGTTAAAAAGATTAATATCCCGTTATAAATATCTTTGTCGATGAGATTCTAAGAATTCTTGAAAAAATCAAAATTGCAGCTATCGAGTACCAGAAATATATCATGTTACTATTGGTGATAAAGAATCTTTTTTCTTCTTCCTTTTTCGGAGGGAACCCAGAACCGCTACTCATAGTGCAATAAGTGCGCATAGGGTAAGCCCTCAGTCTGACGCAATAGCCTGCAAACCAATGCCAAAAGGTAAACCACACAAAGTGACAGACTCAGTTGAGAAAGCGTATGCAGAGGGACCCGAACTCATGACCTTTGATCACAAGCATACCTTACTCAACCAACTCGGCTACTCCCTTAAAAAGAATCTTGTTTCTAATAATATGGACTTTTAGGATCTTGTAAAAAAAATTTAGTGTTACCTTCGTAAATAATAAATGGAGTCGAGAGAAAAACACTTAAAATAATATTTTGTAAATCATGTTGACAGTTGTATCTTAAAAATGATTGAATGTTTTGAAACCTTCCTTTTTAATAAAATAAGATATTTGTTATCCACATATAATTTTATAATGATCCGAATCATTGTTTTATATTATTAATTTTTATTCTATATTAGTTTTATAAATTAGGAACAATTCAATTTTCCAACCCATAAAATAAAATAAATAAAATAAATTAACTTAATGTTTATTAATTATTATAAGTTTATAAACTATTAATCGGAAGGGAATAGGATCAATCTGAATGGATAATAATTGAAAGGCCACGTGATCGTTCTTAGTGGAAAATAGTGGGGTAGTGGAAACTAATGGTTGCTATACTAATTGGAGGTGCGGTCTGAGTGGAGAGTAGTGGAGAATATCGGTGTAGTGTGAAGGGGCGTTCTGATTGGAGAATAGTGGGGAACATTGGTGTAGTGGGAACTGTTCTCGAGAATAATTCGAGAAGAATGAGATTCGTCGTAGCCCCGAATCATGATAGTCAGTGATGCTGGTTTTAAGAGCACCACCTAAAATAAAAACAATATTCACAGGTTGAGTTATACAATGATTTTTTTTTACTAAAATCAGAATTAAACTAATTGCAGCGGTTTCGAAAATGTTAAAATCAAAACAACATTAAAATTAATATAATTTAAAAAATCTAAAATTAATATCACATGAAACCGAAATATAATCAGAAGAGAAATGAAACCAATCATGGACACCATTTAAATTTTTCTAATATATTCAATGACTTCGTAGAAGAATTAAATGATTTACATTTTTGCTTTTTAAATATTTCAAAAAATTTGTATTAACATCAGCTTTGCTTTTTGAAGACAAACAAAACTAGATTCATTGATTATATATTTTTATTTTTATTTTCACTAACAAACATGTGAAAGTAGACATAAACAAACATGCAAAACCAGACATAATCAAATTCAGTGGAAGACAATGCTACTAGAGGTTGAAGATTAACTTTCTAACTTACAGTACTACCGAACATAACAAACATATATTTACTCAAAGAGTTCCTAGTGCCTAGACAACCAACATAATCAGAATCTACAAAACCTTAGTACTTTCCAGTCTCAAACCAACCTTTACATACATTAGTCCTAAACTAGTAGATCAATTGGTGTATCTCAGAACTCACTTAAGAGTCATCCAATACTCTTAGGAGGGCTTCGACATGAATCTACTCACCAAGCTCGAAGCATACATTATAGTTCCTACAACATTGGGATACATAATGTCCTCCGTTTTATGCATCTACATGCCTTCAACATCGATCTAGAAAAATGTTAGTTTAAAGTTTTGAGCAATAGGACATGTGACTCGTTTCGTCTTTGTCATACCAAACCTGTCAAGTACCTTCCTTTAAATAACCTTTATGTGATATATCAAGGTTCCCATTTGTCTATCCCAAGTTATCATCATCCCAAGAATATTTTTTGGATGAACTTATGTCTTTCATCTCAGACCCATGCTTCAACGTTACTTCAAGGAATTAATTTATGCCTTGTAATTTATAGCAATCAACATATCATCTATATACAAAGTAGATATATATTGGCAAAACCAATATTCTTCACATACATACAACTGTCACAGCTGTTTCTTCTATAACCACTTTGACCATCAAATCATGCATACACTTATACCAAGGCTTAGAAGATTGCTTAAGACCGTACAATGCGATGTTCCAGAGATATAACTGGTCACTCATTTCCTTGTATACAAATCCTTCAATACGCTTCATATAGATGGTTTCTTCAATAACCCCGCTTAAGAAAATTATATTGGCATCCATCTGGTCCAACTCAGTGTCAAACTTGGTAGCCACTTAAATCCCATGAATTTCTTAATTCACGACACCCCGTTGAGTGAACCCTCTGGTAACCAATCTGCCTTTGTACCGAGCCACTTCAATCCCATGAATTTCTTAATTCCTCTTGAAAATCCATTTGTAATTAACCAGTCTATGACCTTCAGGCAGGTTCGATATCTTATTCTTCTGAAGCAAATTATTTTCCTCCTTCGTAGAATTAAGACACTTGACTTGATCCTCAATTTCCATTGCCTGATTGAAGTTCCCAGGCTTAAAGTAAATCATTTTAGATGTGCTAGCTAATGCCAAAGCTGTCGGTTTGGTATATTGATATATTTGAAGAACTCGGATGTCTCTTCGGGTCCTGTTTTTTCCTATCTGGTAGCTATGTTGAGCTCGACTACCTTCCATATTCGTACATTTTTCTTGTCCAATTGTATTTGATTGTTCAAATCCCGTTAAGCCACTAGCATGTGTGTCACTTTTAACAGGTTGGCCTCGAGACATTTCATCCCCCAAACTAGGATAATCATTCTCATTGAATGTAACATTCATATCGAACTTACACTTCCTATGAGCTGATTCGAGTCACCATAACTTGTAATCCTTGACACGTGAAGGAAACCCAATGAATAAACACTCCAGGGATCTTGACTGTAATTGTTTTATGTCTGATGTGTGCATAAGTAACGCAACCAAACATTCTCAAGTTAGAATAATCTGAAGGTTTTCGATATCATATTTAGTGCGAGGTTTTCAAGATAATCACAATAGAAGAAAACCTATTTATGAGCTATACCAATTCAACCCAAAACTACCTTGGAGCTTGGTAGTAACGAACATGAACCTCACCCTCTCAAGAATGATTGTTCATTCTTTTAGCCATATTATTTTGATGTAGAGTGTCCTGTAAAGTTTTACCCGATATCCTTGCTACTATACAGTAATCAGTAAATTTATTTGTATATAATTCAAGACTATTGTCTCTCATATACTTTTTTAGTTATGCGCCAACCTGTTTTTCAACCATCATCATCCATTGCTTAGAAATCATCAATAGCTTATCCCTTTGATTTTAATATATAAATTCAAACCTTCCTTGAGTAATCATCAACGATTGACATAAAAATTTCAATCAATGTATATAGTCAAATGTGCCAATTATTATGTGCTCAGATCTTACAAACTTGAATCTTCTACTTTTATCATACATACATGATTGAAGAAATTCTAAATGAGTCAATTTATCTTATCCGAATAGACCTTATCTGTACGACTCTTACAATAACTTCTCACTCACATACCCTAGTCCCATATGAAATAAAGTTGTATCATCTACTAGTCAGTTAGACAAACTAGCCTTTGTGCCTATAACAATATCGATGATCAAAGAATATATTCAATTAGACAGTTTCCCCTTCATTAAAGTCGTGACACCTCTAATAATTTATATGTAATCATTCTTAACTTTGATAAAACAACCTTATTTGACCAATATGTAAAAGAAAATTAGATTTATTTATTAATCGAGAACATACTTCACTTATGTCAGCGTCTGATCACAGTCATTAAACATTCAAACCTTCACAAATCTAATTTCAACTATCTCACAAGCCTTGTTATTGCTAACTAACAAAGTACCTCTATTTTTTTCTTCAACTGAGTGGAACGAGTCCCTATATGGAATCATATGGAATGAGCATCCATAATCAAGAATCCACACCATCTGGGCTATATCTGAAGAGTGTATCAAAACCTATACAGAGTCATATCCTTTCGAAGCAACATAATTATCCCCTTATATGATCTCCAATAATTTTGTGTTTCGTGTCATTTAGACACTATTTCCTGAAATGATGACATCTAATCTTGAACTCAGGGCTATTATGAGTCCCAACTGGTCCGATATTGGATTTTTTAGGATCAGACTGGTAAACTATCCAGTTGGACAAGATGAGTCCGCTAAATGGGTCAGGTGTAGAATATAGACCGAACCAATATGATAACTAATTGGGTCGGTCAAGACTAGTTTGGTTAGGTTCACTCTGATGGGTCGATCCTATCTGGTTCGGTTAACCTATTCTTGCATGTTTTTATGTATGATTTTGTATAATTTCTAACGAAAAAATAATAAAAATATATCATTAATAGATCTATTTTTGTTCTTCTTAAAAAAAATAAAGCGCTGGTACTTTTCGATCTCTTTTAGCTATCGTTTGAAAGATACAGACTTTTAAAAATAAAAATAAAAAATGAAAAAGAAAGAAAAAGAAATTAGGTTCAAATAAGGAAAAAATATTACTCGTGATTTTTCACCTTGGTCTAGAAATCTATTGGTAGGTGGCCTTTTTGGATAATATACGGTAATGAGATACTTGGTTGGGTATTTATGGGTAGTTCATCGTATTTTAAAAGTAATCTACCAATAACAAACCAATATCAAATAACTGTGGCATTTGCGGAATCACATGTAATTTAGTTGCAAAAATAGAAAAATAAAAAAATATATCTCATTGATTTCGTTTTGTTCGTCTTTAAAAAAATAGAAATATATGTGCTATTGAATTTTCTTTTTTAATTACCTTTTTAAAGATACGAAGTTTTGAAAGTTAAAAATTACTGATTGTTGAAGGTTTTTAACAATATTTGTTTGTGTATTCAGGAATATTGTAAAACAAATTTATGGTCCAAAATAAAATTGATTTTCCATAATTTAATTTTTAGTCACGCGGTAATGTCTATCTCCTCGTTATTTCAACATTCTTACTTGCAATTATCTGGAACTCCTCCTTGTTTCAAAAATCTTACATAAATTACCGTTATATCATTAGACAAGGAGACCTCAGTTCACCGTCTATCGTTCTAACTAGGGTTGTTAACTAGGGTTGTCAATTTTGGGTTTCATGTCGTGTTCCTATAGGGTTTAACCAATTCGAAAATTGAAAATATGTGACACGAACCCGACATGAACCATAAATTTGTGTCAGGTCCAAATACACGAACATGGCCTGTCAAAAACATGTTGGACCCGAACTCGATCTGTTTGACATAAAATTATAACCGTTACAAAAATAAAAAACACCTATTTGAGACGAACCGAGCCTGTTTAACATAAAATTTTAACCAACCCAAAACACAAACTGAACCTATTAAACAAACACAAAATTTCAACCAACCTGAAACACGAATCCGACTTGTTTGACAATTTTTTTTTTAATTAAACTGATACACAGTTCAACACGAATACGACATGTTAGACACAAATATATGAAAACTAGAAAACTCACATAAATACAAAATTGAAACATAAAATATAGATAGTGTTAAATTCCAATATTACATAATTATTATATATATATATAAAACATTACATTATACAAATTTTGTCTTGAACAACACATGATTAAACTAAAATAAATTGAGCTTTGAAGTTGATATCACCAATTTGAAGCTCCGATAAAAAAAAGTTAGATCTCAAACACATATTATTTTTTGTAATATATCTATACAATTATATTATAAATTACCTTAAATAAAATCAACTAATCGAACCGTCATCTATGTTAAGATCAAAATTCAAACCGAAACAATCCTCCATGAGTTTGTTCATTTTATCTTCTTGCAAAGCTACAATATATTATCAAACACAAAATATTAAAATCATATATAATAAATATATACTTTCAAAATTTTAAGTTTTAGAATTTAGAAAACTTATAGTTTTCTCCATAACCAATCCTCTATACAAATTAATAGATATGTAGAATTCGATTTAAGTGAGCTAAAAACTTGGTCAAGAACTTGGCCTTCAATGCTGAGTGAAGAGTTTGATGCGACCGTAGATATAGGAATTGATAACATATCACAAGCCATGCTAACAAGTTCTAGATATTTATATTGGTTTATTTTCCAATATCCTAGGATATCGAATTTTTTATCTCCATTCACCTTTGTTGCATTTAAATATAGTTCTAGTTGTGTAATGTTTTTGATAAACCACTACATGCATCACTTTTCAAATTATCAAACTCATGAAGAAACACAATCATAACGCAAAGTTTATACTATTCATTTATTGATTTTTTTCAAACTTTAAGAAACCTTTTCAATTTTCTACCTCCTTTTCAATTTGTTACCTGCATAACGAAATAAAAGTTTAAGGAACAGAAGTGACATTTTTAATAATCTATATCACTTATTTTACTTAAACACTTAAATCTAACTAATATTAATAACGCGGTCAAGCGCATTACAACTGGTAACTCATATAAGTTGAGAGAAATTATATCATTCTGCTAAGTTTTCTCCACCATTAGATGTTACATAATGCAGTTTTAAAACACAATTTTGCCCCCAAGGGGTAGCCGAGTTGGTTGAGTATGGCATTCTTATAACCAAAAGGTCATGAGTTCGAGTCCCTCTACATACGCTTTCTCGGCTGAGCCTGTCACCTTGTGTGGTTTAACTTCTGACGTTGGTTTGCAGGCTATCGCATCAGACTGAGGGTTTACCCTGTGCGCACTCATTGCACTCTGAGTAGTGGCTGCGGGTTCCCTCCGAAAAAAAATAAAAAAAAATAATAATAATGCAGTTTTAAACAAACATGTGCGCACCTAACTAAGTCATCTTTACCAACTAACTCGAATATATAAACTTTAGCTCTATAGAGATAAGCTAAAAATAATAATTTCCTAGGCAAAACAAGTTTATCTTTCACCGTTTTCTAGAACTCGAAACCATAATCAGTATTCACAATGTAATTTTCACACCAAATATAACTTAATAGTTTGATGAAATCGTAGATATAGGAATTGATAACATATCACATAGTATGCTAATGAGTTTTAGATATTTATATTAGTTTATTTTCCAATATGCTAGGATATCGAAACTTTTATCTTCATTCACCTTTGTTGCATCTAAATATAGTTTATGTTGTGTAATATTTGATAAACCACTACATGCATCATCTTTGAAATTATCAAACTCGTGCAGAAACACAATCATATATAGATTTCAAACAAATGAAATTAATATTTTATAATAAAATAGTGTTCCTCACATCTAATTTCAATTTAATATACATCTTAATTAGAATAACAATAAACATCTACATAGAAAAAAAAATACCTTAATGAAGCCATCTCCTAGTCCACCTATCGATGGTAATTGAGTAGTTCCCATATTATCCAAAAATGAAGTCTCTTTAATAAACGTGTGCTCACATACCGATAAAAAAGAATATAAATTGTTTTTAACCTTGTCAAACTCATGTTCATAACCATCATCATCATATATTTTTCGGTAAGAGAACTCCATAAACAGAAGTTTGTAACAAACAACTAATATGATGAGAATGGTGATAACCAGACTCAAATAAGACCAATATTTCCTAAATTTCCCTCACATTTGATGAGCCATCTTTCTTCTATAAACTTCTTTACTTCTTAACTCTTTTTTTAAAGTTACATATGTCACGAAAACCAAAGGAAAATAAAAATTTGATACAGGATACTTGCTTCCAAGAAAAGTAAAAGTAATATTATAAATACCTTCAAACATTTGGTAATCTTCTCTATTATATCCCACTCCTCTCGGGTTGGACAGCAAGTAAGATTCGAATCACTCAACTTTAGATAAGAAAATCCACGACGATAAAACATAGAACTTTCAAGCCTAAAAAAAATCGATTTCAATATGGTAGTTACATCTTTCCTTAAGCCCTAAGTACAATGTGCTTAATACATTCTAAAACATTATACTTCCTTGCTTGTGATCCCCTAATATACATAACATATTCACAAAATTTATCAACAAATATATTGATTTATTTCAATCAATAATGCACCACTATATTTCTTTACATATGCATACAACGAACATGAAAAATTCTTTATTAAAAACAAGTGCATCTATTAAATTTAGTTGATTTATCAACTTATCAAGTAAAATAGTGTTAGAACTTGCATTATCTAACGTTTTAGCAAATAATTTATCTTCAGTGTTCCAATCATCATACATAGTATGTAGTTTCTCATACAAGCACACCCCATTGTGAGGAGGCAACACATAACTAAAATTTAATATATATCTTTATAAAACTAAACTATAAGATTAGACGAGTATAACCATGAGGAGTGATAGTCCATAGATCATATGTCAAATTGATTCAGCCCGGAGTTAACTCTAACATTTGTTTAACTCAATTTTTTCATATCATAAATATTCATTACATCACTCTTGCAAATATTTCTAAAAAATAATTAAACATCATTTATAAAAACTAAAATACTTTATGAAACCTTTTGCACTCAACAACTTGAAAATATATCTTACAAAGAACGGTTGTTGTGACAAGTAACTCTCTAAACTTTTCTGTATCATATGAACGACTAATAGGAGACATGTAATCACTTGATTGTGAAATAAGTATCTGACCTACGTTAGGACTACTGATATTTTTTTCATTTTTGTATATGAAGATGTAAATTAGCCATACCATAGGTACTTTTACAAATTAAAATGGTACGCATGCTTTTTAAATTTCTTGCATATCATTTGTAAGGGGAGCATATTAAAATATATCCAAATGTCAGATTTCCATTTTGCTAACCTTTTGGTTTTTGTTTTTCTTCATACTTGTACCTGATTTTATAGTTGTTTTGTGGCGATATGATTCGTTTCAAAATCTTCTGCCTCAATTATAACATCAATATGGTTTGTACTTATGTTTTCATTCGTAGACGAATCTATTTGACATAAGAATGAGAAGAATACATGAGATAAATTAGATAAACCCTTAAAAAATTATAGAAGCACTAGAATCAGATGAGAGATGAAAATTTCTTTAGCATTTTAACATTTGCATCAAATTAATAATCAAATTTTTTGTTGCAAAATGAACTTTTACACTTATAATTAATTTTTCACATTTCCATCAAATTTATAATCAAATTTGTAATAAATAGAACATTTTCCCATTCAGCGGGATGTTTTACCTCATTCAGATATATAAAATCAAGTATACTAAAAACACTAGCAAGCAAATCTACTTCAACATTTTGAGTTTTGTAGATGAAGAAAAATTGTGAAAACAAAGAACCAATATTTATTGATTAATGTGTGAAGTAAAGTTTCTACTATTCATTTATTGCAATTATTTCAAACTCTTAGAAACCTTTTTAACTTACCACCTCCCTTCTAAGCCACTGGACTCACAATCTTTAACCTGTTGCCTCAGTAACAAAGTAAAATTTTAAGGAACAAAAGTTACATTTTTAATAATCTATATCACTTGTTTTACTTAAACCCTTAGATCTAACTAATATTGATGGTGTGGTCCAACGCATTACAACAGGTAACTCATATAAGTTGAGAAAACTTACATCATTCTGCCATAATCTTAAACTTAACTAAGTTTCCTCCACCATTGGATGTTACATAACACATTTCGAAACAAACATGTGCGCACCTAGCTAAATCATCTCCACCGACTAACTCCAAAATCTTAAACTTCACCTCTTTAAAGAGAAGTTAAAAATAATCATTTTAGGCAAAACAAGTCCACCTTTCACCATTTTCCTAAACTGGAAACCATAATTATTATTCACATGGCAATGTTTACACCAAATGTAAATTAATAGCTTCAAACCAAAATATAGGACTAAGGTTTCAAAATTTCAAAAGATATGACTATTTCCTATCAATAGACATCAGATAAAAATTAAAAATTGGTAATAAATAAGATTTAGAATGATCACATGAGGCTTAACAAGAGTTGTGCGAAGATCTTTAGAATAACATGTTTTTGGGCAAAGACAGCAACCTATAAGAATTGGAAAAATTACTTAATATACGTCGAATAAATGAAAAACCGAGTTTGGCAAACAACTTATAATGAGAAGTTAGATGGAATTTAAAAGCTCGATTGAAGAGATTAAGGCAAAAAATTACTAGATATTGGATTGAGATTACTGTATGCTACAACAAAAACACTAAACAGTCATATAAATTTTGTAAAACAACTTTCAAGGAGGATATTTTCTTTTTTTTACTAGATAACATAAGAATGGTAATCCGAGTTGATTCAGTTTTAGAAGTATAAAAGAAAATATTTTTGAACATAAATGCAATACAGTTTTAAGAGGGTAGATGACAATTTCAGCTTAGCTATACAGAGAATTTGCTAACAACTCTACCATCTAGAAGCCATCCTACTTTACATAATTCTGCAATCTCAAGAAAGTGAAATAGTTGATAGAAATTCAAGAAACATGTATATTTTATCCAAAACTTGTTGAAAATTAAGCTGCATTTGGTACAAATAAAGTTTTGTCCAAATACAACTTATGCATAGACAGTTGCAAATGACAGCATGTCGCAAATAATAGGATTTGTTAAGTTTCTCAATATTATAGAGAATAAGTGTAATAAATATCATTAGGTTACCCCTAAATGAGACAAAATAGAGAAATGATTGTAAATTATATAATTAGGTTACCTTTTAGAGAATAACTGATTATAAATACTGAGACATATATCAAGTAAAAACTTTGAGTTTAGACGTTTAGAACATCCCAAATTTAAAAGGGCAACAACAAATTTTCTATCTATCATTAGTTCAGTATGAACCAATACACTCAAGTGAAGAAGTATATAATCTTGACACAGTACATGTAAATCTAGTTAGCAACCATTACTTGTGCAAAACCTACCACGTCTAAAATTATGGGTAAATGGAAAATAAACAGCCAAATTTACCAATAGGTGTAACTCGAAAGAATTCGAATCTCAATATGAGTAGAACGACTAACATAATGAAACCAATATTGAACTCCTTTCACCATTTTTCATTTTCTGAGTTCAAACAAACTAGTAAAAAGCCATACAATTTAACACAATTGGAAAATTATAAAAAGCTTAGGAAAATATCATTTTGATATAGAAAAAAATTAAAAATCCACAAAGTATAACAATTCATCATCTTTGAGAGATCATATATCTTGTTTCTTCTATGTTATCATTTTTGCATAACTAATATTTTATGGAGTACATACATTTTTATATGCTTTACAAATCAAAAAATTCTAGACGTTAGAGTTACAAGCGGCATTTAAAAGACTAATCTAAAGATTCATTTATCTAATTTTAAAAAGTGATAGAAAATAACGAGTAAATGATCTGAGTTAAGATCTAGAACATGATATTGAGGGTATAAGAGGTTTCTTTGAAGAAAAAGCACGGTAAGCCGTTGAAGAAGATGAAGTGAGAGTGAATCCTTGACTCAAATTTTGAGAGGTTAATAGGTTTAAGAGGTTATTTGGATTTAATTATTTAAAAATCATTTTTGTGGTCACCGCTAAAACGAGACCCTTTTTTTATAGTTAGACCTTATTTTTTATTTTTTTCAGTGAACTTAAAATTACAAAAATACCCCTACATATAAAAACCTTTCATTTTTCAACCAACTCACTTTCTATCTCTTCTCCTCTCTCCCTACCACTTTACTCTCTAAAATTAAAAAAAAAACACAAAAACCCACAAATCCAAACTCCTAAAAAATTATAAAATCAACTCTAATTCGTAGAATTAAAAACCCAAAAACTCATACTATGAATTTGAGTGACTATAACGATGATTTCAGCTGCAATGTTGATGATTTCCGTTCAGACGATGAGGAGCCGCTTACGGACCATATGGAGAGTGTCCTAGAGGTAAAAATTCAGTTTTTTTGGAACAGAACACAACCTCGCACGAAATCGTGCTTTGAAATGTACACTTCCACGCAAGAAAATACTTGGAAGATACAAAATCACGCACGATCGTGCGAAGATTTGTCAAATCTTTGCATGAATTTGTGTGAGGATTTGACAAATCTTGGCACAATAGTGCGTGATTTTATCAAAACTTGGCGTAACTATGCGAGATTTGGGTCTGTCCTTGTTTTATATGCCCATTTATTGCCGAATTGTGCGTTTGTGTTCGCTTTTCAAAGTGTAAATACATGTATGAAATTGTTTACAACTGATCGAGTTATTTTTGTTGTTGATATGAATGAATGGTGATATTGTGCCCATTTAAATGATATTGCTTTGGTAGGAACCATGAGAAGCACCATGTAACATGGCCGATTATAGCCAAATTTTTACTACGGCTAATGTAGACACCAAAGCGGAATTGCTCGCATGGGTTAATAAGGAAAGCAAGAGTATATGATTCATTGTTTTGGTTGATAAAGATGACAATGGTAGTAAAAACGGTAAAACTCCGCGGCTATATTTTAAGTGCGAGAGGCACGGTGTTTACAAGCCGAGGCCGAAACCGGGGATTGTGAAGAAGCGACAAGATTGTTCATCCAAAAAATACGGATTGTGCGAAGATTTGCCAAATCTTTGCATGAATTTGTGCGAGGATTTGACAAATCCTGGCACAATAGTGCGTGATTTTATCAAAACTTGGCGTAACTATGCGAGAGTTGGGTCTGTCCTTGTTTTATATGCCCATTTATTACCGAATTGTGCGTTTGTGTTCACTTTTCAAAGTGTAAATACATGTATGAAATTGTTTGCAACTGATCGAGTTATTTTTGTTGGTGATATGAATGAATGGTGATAGTGTGCCCATTTAAATGATATTGCTTTGGTAGAAACCGTTAGAAGCACCATGTAACATGGCCGATTATAGCCAAAATTTTACTACGGCTAATGTCGACACCAAAGCGGAATTGCTCGCATGGGTTGATAAGGAAATCAAGAGTATAGGATTCATTGTTTTGGTTGATAAAGATGACAATGGTAGTAAAAACGGTAAAACTCCGCGGCTATATTTTAAGTGCGAGAGGTATGGTGTTTACAAGCCGAGGCCGAGGCCGAAACCGGGGATTGTGAAGAAGCGACGAGATTGTTCATCCAAAAAATGCGGTTGTCCGTTCATGCTAAGGGGCAATCCGGTGTTAGAACTACCCAGTTATTGGCAATTGGTTGTTAGAAATGGAAAACACAACCACCAACCCTTCTTGCACTTGGATGGTTATTCACGGGCCGCGAGGCTAATATGGGAGGAGAAGGAGTATGTTCGTAAACTCACAATAATCGGTTCTCGGCCAAGAGATGTATACCGTGGGTTGAAGTGAAAAGATCCGAAAAATGTATCTAGTATGCATCAACTCCTGAATAGTGCACCTAAGTAAGCGAGTGTATACAACATTACGCTCATCGGCAGTAGAATGCTCATATGTTTCGCAATTCACACCCACCACTGGTAACCCCATGATGATGTAGACATCATCTAGTGTTAGAGCTATCTCTCCGAAAGAGAAATGAAATGTGTTCGTCTCTGGATGCCATCTCTCAAAAAACGCCTCTATCAGATGGATGTTTGTAGCCCATCGAGCGAGAGAGTCAACAATCGGTCCAAAACCTTTGCCCATCGAGCGAGAGAGTCAACAATCGGTCCAAAACCTTTGCCCATCACCTCACCACGTACTCGTGTCTGGCGCACTTTCAATTCCCAATCACGGTGTGTTTGGTACATAGCATAGCACCGCATATGTACCCTCGGCTGCATAAAAAAATACAATTTAAACATATATGCAATATAACATATAAGATAAACCAATAACTAATAAATTCAATAACATATATAACATATAAGATAAACCAATAACCAATAAATTCAATAACAAATAAAACATATAAGATAAACCAATAACCAATATATTCAATAACAAATAAATTCGACAATAAATTCAATCAAACCTAAACTAATAGATTCAATAACAAATATAAGTTATAACACAAAGCAATAAACAATCCAATGCAATAGACAATATTTTAAACATAAACCACATTGCATCTAATAATTATGATCTTAACAAATAAATTAAAACTAAAAGATTTACTTCATTTTTGAAGACGCTATAAGTCCCGTGCTCTTTATAGGAATAGAAGGTCGAATATAGGTCAATGATGTGTCGTTTATATCTACGAAATCATTGGTCTGTAGTTCGACGAGGACTATGGGCGACATGTAAGTCTCCTCTAGCATGGTGACGTACGCTCCGAGATCTCTCACCTACTAACATCTCCTCAGGATCATCATCGATATCTCGCTCCATATTTGGAGAACGGGGGCGTGGAGGCATCTTACATCACGCAAACCAAACAATTTAATCAATATTATATGTTAAACAAGCATAATTTACTAAAACAACACTAAAATGAATAAAATAAATTGTAAAATCATCGATGTAGGATAAGAAATGCATCGTAACACGCGACATAATTCAAAGGAATCAAAATCAGGACCAAAAATCTGAAATTATAGATCCATGCACCGCCGTGGATCTGACCAAATCCAACGCATCGTGGATTCTGGAAATCCACGCACGATTTTATGTATGGATTTCCCGAATTCACGATGCATGAATTTGGTATTTCTCGCACGATTTCGTGCCAATTTAGGATTAAATTGCGAAATTATGAAATTTACGATTTTTTTTATTCATATGGATAACAATTTTGTAATTAACAGGGGTTTCGTTATAGCCAAACCAGATCTCACTTTAACCGGATTTCGTTATAAAAAAACGGTCTTGAATTACCCTAACCTTCTTTTATACTTTTAAAAATATAAAATAACATTTTTTATCAATAAAGTTTTATATATGAGTTTCTGTGTTTATAGTTTTTTTAGGTTTACCAGTCAATTTCGGATTCTACCCACGAGTTTCGAGTTTCAGATTTATAATTTTGTTCAGGTTTTACCGGTCAACTTCAAATATGCAAGTCTTTAGCTAGTTTGGAGTGACACGAACCTAACCCAAATCAACTTTTCTTTAGATTGAATTCGAAAAGTATCATAATTTTATGAAATAATAAATATCATATCTCTAACGTTAAAATTTCGTACCTATACTCTAATATTTTGGATCGGGTTTGTGTTTATCCCCATCCTAGTTCTAACGTTAGGAATAAGCTGGATGTTATTGGGTGCGGGATATCATTGTTACCTTTGCTTTTCTATTAAGATACTTATAATTAAAAGGGCTTCGAATCAATGTATTTATAATTTATGATAAGGAAAAGAAAAGCTAGAAAATCAAAATTAAATTGAAGGATCACCGTGTAAAATTTCCTTTATTTTGATTCTTACTTTATTTTACTTTTGATAGTATAAAAGAAGGGCAAGTATACAATTGAAGGATCAACTGAGAAACACTGAAAACAATTCTAAAGGGAAACCGTCGCCTTTTCGTAGGTCGACGCCAGCGATCTTTTTCTGAAGGGCAAGTGAATAGTTGGATCTTTTCTGATTTGGGGATACAGGATTAAGTAAACAAGTTCTCTAGTTGTCATTGGTTGGTCCATTGGTGAGTAAATATACAAATAAGCTTAAAAAACCTAGTCTCCTGCTTTTGCAAAAGTAGTAGAAGTTTTGAGATGTTTTGAGTAATACAGTTGGTTGTTTATGCAAGTCCGATTATATCTTTAAATGTATTACTAAAATAATCACAAAAGATTCAATTAAATTTGCAAGCATAGGAGCCTAGGTCTTTTTTTAGTATTTTTGCATATTTGTTACCCATAGACCAATAAACTTTGTTTACTCAATCGCTGCATCCCCAACTCGGAAAGATCCAAATAGTTAAAACTATATACTGTCTCTACACTTCCTTGTTCGGGATTCATAAGATTCATTAATACATTTTCCTAAAGCCTCTGTATTCGATGAATTGAGTTTCGTTGTAGTAGACCAGCGAAGAAAGAAGTCGATATATTCATTGATGAAATTCTGTCATATTATCCATGTATATAAATACTTAGAGAAAAAGTATCACTTTATTTTGTTTGTCAATGTATTATTATTTGCAAAGTTTCATTTATATAGTTCTGCATGTTTTGGGTCATGTTCCTGTTAAGGTAAGTTACAGTTTTGTATTGGCTAAATTTCTTAGAATTTAAGTTTTTCTTTGTTCATTTCGTTATTGTTATGAAGAATGTTTGTAGTCTATTATGATTTTAGTAAGCTAAAATCTTGTTTTACTAAATTTTGTTTGAATTTAAATAGCTGGATTATGGTTTTGACACAAATGTTTATAGCTGATCATGAACTTGACATGTTTTTATACTGGCACAAATGTTTGTTGTTGGTTATAAGCTTCACAAATTTCTGTAAATTCAAATTTAAAATCTTACATGGACTAAATTTTGTAGGTCTTTAAATTACCTTTTGTTCTTTTTGTTGTTTTCAGGAACGATGGGAGAGAACGAAATGGAGTTGACTTACCTGGAAAGTGAACAAAAGCTGATCACTTGAAACTCTAAGAAGAGTTTCATTTGCATAATCTTGGACCACCAGATTTTGTATAGTAATTAGTCAAATGTTTCTCATGTCACCTTTTAGAATAGATTTCTATGTTCGCTAGTTGTTTTTTGGTTGCATTTCTCTAGACATGACTTTTAAGTCTGATTGAAAAAAACAAATATAGTTCTCACCATAAGTGTAAATTCAACTACAGAAACTAATACAAATATGATTTTTAAATGTGTTCATACTCACAATTCAGTTTAAATTATTTTTAAAAAAATAACAAATTTGGTTGCAAAAAAAATATAATTGTGAAATTCTCAACAATAATAAAAAAATATTATATACTTTATTTTTATATACAATACTCATGTGATCTTTTATTATAGATAGGTTTAATTGGAAATTGGTGTTCGTACAAAAGAATTACTAAGAGTTAATTCTCAAGCTAATAAAAATATCAAGAAAATGAGTTATTTGAGAGAGTTCACAAATGATTAACTGTATAATTGTTCGTATATATTGTTATCTTTGCTCCAACTTTAATAGCTTCACTATCCACTTCTAGAACAGCAACAGCATCTTCCTTAAAACCATCATTCAACGAGTGATATCGATCAAATTAGGATCTCTTTTAAAGATGGACTGGCTGACCAAAATAATTAGTAAGTAAAAAGACTACGGGTGATAACAAAAAAGCATTTGAACATATATATAAATGAATTAAATTGGGGATTAGTCGTCATTTCTCTGTTAGGAAGAAACCACAATTTAAACGTTCAAGAAATATTATGGTTTTCAAAAGGGGGTAGGATTTGGTGGTGTTAGAAAACCATCAAGATCCGATCCAGACCTAACAATATTCGTTATGCCGCATCTTAACTACCACAGCCGAAGCAGTGATAAACAGTTGGCGAAAACGTACCATAAAAATCGTACGGAGTAATACGAGTTTCGACTCTTACGTTATTTCAAAAACAAAGTTAATAACAAAGAACATAAAGTAAACAATCGCACAACAAGAGATTTACGTGGTCTGGATCGCGAAGAAATCCTACATCGACGGGAAACGGACAATTCTTTTATAAATAAGTAAGTTACATAAAGACTCTCAAACACAAAAGACTCAATCACTCGTGATTCACGGAATCATATCTTCATATCTTCGGTGTTTATCACTCACCTTACTTATCTCTTAAAAGACCTAGAGCTAGTTTCTCGAGCTCACATCGTGTCTCGCCACAAATTGCAAAGCTATATATTCTTCTATTTGTAGGCCAACTATGTTAAATCTTAATCAATTAATTAAAGAATATAACTAATATATTGGATACCTAATTAATAGAAAATCTAATTATATAGAAGGCCAAATTAATAAGAAATCTAACTACTATAGAAGACTAAACTAATATAGGAAATCCAATTAATATTGAATATCCAATTAATATAGGAAAATATACGGTATTTTAAACTAACATAGTAATTCCAATATCTATTCCCCCGATGCTTCAACTACTCATTGGAGATAAGCTGTCCACTTGCAGGTCTAGAGTGATCAACTCCCATGCGGTCCGCGAACTCTATCGAGGCAATACTTCCTAATATACTAGTCTTATGATCTTTTACATCCAAGAAAGCGGCAGTAACATCCATCTGACCTATCCCAAGATCAGACTGAGCAACACTTGACAGATGCTCTACAGTTCACTTTACTTTTGACCCATCAAACTTCATATCAAGACCCGAACCCAACAATGGTTAAATTTCCTTTGCAAAGGTCGAACCCGAACCTTTCTTGAAAAGAACTTCCCTATAGGTATCCACATCTCCACGTTTATATTCAAACTCCATCCTAAATCTAGCTCCACCTCCAGCACCTATTACATCTTCATGACGACCGAAAGTCCATGGGATCCTGTTAACGATGTTAGCTGTCCAAAACAACTCATTCATTCTATCTCTTGTTATGTCGAGCTGTTAGAAGCATAACGCTTACTTCAAGTACGTTACCGCTTATCTTCTCAGCTATTCCATACTTCGAGGTACTCTTCAAGATTCTACGCCTATGCATACCCAATTTAGAACAATAGCTAGTGAATGGTCAGTTCACTAATACTACGCCATTGTCAGTCCTAAATCTGTTCATGTACTTCTTGGGTTGAATCTCCACCTGCTTCGACAAGCCTTGAACAACCTACAGCTGAATCTCAGCAGATCCATTCCCCACACTAGACTCTTCTTCTAATACGGACACATCCATGTAGTGTATAACTTGAATCTAATACTTCCCTCAAGGAGTCCATCATTATAACTGCGCTAGACTTTACTCTACGATTTTCATCCTCCTACTTTGTCTTTTTCACCAACATAAAATATTGATATTCGATCTACATACTCACCGCACCATTTATTAGGGTCCTATCAATATTCTAACAAGATCTGACCCAACCCTAACAAGACTCCATATGCCGAATCTAAGCCACTTTAGCTGAAGCAGAGACCAACAATTAAGAAACACTTATCTGAGAGGTCGTAGCAGGTAATACGAGCTTCGGTTCTTACCTTATTTCAAGAACAAAATTAACAAAAAAAAAACTAAAATCGTACAATAAGAGATTTATGTGGTTCGGATTGGGAATAAATCCTACATCCACGAGCAACGAATAATCCTTTTATTAATAAGTAGATTACAAAAATACTCTCAAACACAAAAAGTCAAACAGTCGTGATTCACAGAACCCTCTTTTCAGTGTTTATCTCTCACCTCACTTATCTCTTAAAAAACCTAGAGCTAGTTTATCTCTTTGAAGAAATATGCAGCTCACGTCGCGTCTCGTCACAAATTGCAAAACTATATCTTCTTATATATACTATATCTTCTTATATATATAACTGAGCTATAATAAATCTTAATCAAATAATTTAGGAATCTAATTAATATAGAAGACTAAATTAATATAAGATTTAGAAATCTAATTAATATAAAATATCCAATTAATATAAAAAAAATCCAATTAATATAGGAAATCTAATTAATATTGAATATCCAATTAATTTAGAAAATCTAATTAATATAGGAAATCTAATTAATATAGAATATCTAATCAATATAGGAATCTAATTTATGTAGAAATCTGATTAATATAGCAGAATGATTTAGAAAATAATATGTTTCATGTTACTTTAAGCCTACATTTAAGAGATGACTATCTAGTATAATTTCATTTCACATTTCAGATTCCAACGAGCAAGCAATTCAGTAACTTGGTTTTGGACTATGGAAATGTACTTTATAGTCATTGTGGAAAATAGAAACGTTCTGCAATAATTTAAAATAGATACTAGAAACCATGCCCCAACACCCTTAGCCAACATCTCAATAATTAAGGTTGAGTCAGTATCTAAGTCCATATTTTTAGACCTTTTTTATAACATTATGATGAGACAATCTAGAATGGCCTTGTATTCAACAATCAAAGGTGATTATATACCATAAAGGTTACCATTAGCATCTCTCATAATACCAGCGCCAATGGATTCCTTATTGAAGATGGAGGAACTATCAGTGTTTACTATGATTCTATTAACATTATAGTGAATCCATTTAATCTGGATAACTTTAGAAAGTAAGGTATGCATGTAACAGCCAACATTATTAGCAACTTTGAGGTCACCATACCATATTTTTTTGTAAAGGGAATTGGAACAATCCAGATTAGATAAAATCTTATTGATCTTGTCTATGATAACATTTTGAGAAATATTAAAACCTCTATGCTTAGTTTTAATTCTGAAATACCAAATAGTCTATCATATGATAGTTAGAAGAACAAGTCTGATATGCTTTATCTTTTTGCTGGACCAAAACCAACATCTAATTTGATGGTGGATGGTCATCTAAGTATCAATTGATACTTTAAATAATACAACATAATGGTTGCATATTGGCCAAATAGTTTGGGAGTTTACAAATAGGAGATTAATGGTTTTAATTTCATTAAAAATTGACATTTAGAGGCCACATTAAAAACATTCTTTCGAAGGTTGGAATCAACTAAAATCCAACCATTCAAAACTTTTTATAAAAGAAATGAGTATCTAGTGTGAACTTCGGAGGTCCAAATTTTAACAAAAAGCTTTGAAACAACACTCTTAGATCTAATGTGGCTCCAAGTATTTTTTGTGTTATACTTACGAGAAATATCAAGAGACCAAATAATTTCATCCTCTTTATCATTTTTTTATTTCAAAGTTATCGATCTTATTGATAGTGCAGAGGGTCACAATATTTCTTAGTGTCTCTAAAGTCCAATTGTTTTCAAACCAGAAACTATTAACACTATTAATTGGATTCCAACAATTATTATTATTATTATTGAGTCTGATAAAAGGCTTTTTGTCAAGCCATTTCTCAAGGAAAAATTCAATATTTCCTTTGCCTAAGTTTCAATGAATCAAAAGTTCTACAATCTTTCTGGTGGAGATTAATCTCCTCTAGATTTTAGAACCAGTTTTGTTTGGACTAATTTGTAAAGGGTGGTTGTTTCTACAATAAACTGAATGCATGTAGTTGGCTCATAATGAAATTTTCTCCCTAAGTATATACCATAATTTTCATGAGAATATGGTTTAAATATAAGAAAGTTTCTTAAAATTTAGACCACTTTCTTTATATGGTTTACAAATAGAATTTCAGTTTGTCTAGATTATAGTTTTAGTAGATTCTTTGGAACCCCACAGAAACCTATACATAATTCTTTCAATTCTAATTAGGGCAGTCTTAGAGATATTGCAACATTGAATGTCGTAAATGGATATAGTCATGAGAACAAGTTGAACTAAAACAAGCCTGTCTTCAAATGAAATGGATGTGATGTCCCATTATTAATTATATTTGTAACATTGGTGACTAAGTTATTATATAAGTTGATTCCATTGTTATTCTGTATAGAGATTCCTAAATATTTTAAAGGCAATGATTTACTTTAAAAAGCAGAGGCTTCTTCAATATTTTTGATTCTTTGGCTATTAATATTGGTAGGGACAATCAAACTTGATTTTTCTTTATTAATGGTTTGGCCAAATAATATTTGATAAAAGTTGAAGAAGTAATTTAATCTATCAACATTATTGCTGGAACCATTTGTGTAGATGATAAAGTCATCTGCAAATGTCAAGTAATTAATATTTAGATTGTTTTTTTATTTTGTAAAAAATTTGGGTGTAGTTATTGGAAAGCTGATCGATACCTCTAATGTCGATTAACCAAGTGGCTATACAATAGTGAAGAGTCACCATTTAGAGAAATCCAATGAGTACAACACCAGTGAAGAGACCAACCGTCGCTACAAACACATACTGAATTTCTCCTAAAGCTTAAGCATTTTTGTGTTTTTACTGAGTTTAAAGTGCACGTATGGGGTTCATTACAATCTACATTGGTTAGTTATATTTAAATTAGGTATTACGGTCGTGTATCAAATAGGAGGTTATGGGTATTTTGTGATCAATATTAGCTTTTGCAGGTGCATGTACTGTGTTTTATTCTTGATGTATTGTGATGTCTCTTGTGTCTAGGTTATTTAGTTGTTTCTGGGTTTAGTGACTGTGTTTTTATTTCCCAGTTTTTGTAATTCTGCATGTGAAATTTACAAACAATTCACATCTCCATCGTATAGACATTCGAACAACTCGCATCTTTATCATACATACATTCGAACAACTCGCATCTTCATCGTATAGACATTCGAACA
Source organism: Limnanthes douglasii subsp. nivea (assembly GCA_036936605.1). Classification (NCBI taxonomy): domain Eukaryota; kingdom Viridiplantae; phylum Streptophyta; class Magnoliopsida; order Brassicales; family Limnanthaceae; genus Limnanthes; species Limnanthes douglasii. The sequence goes on along the minus strand of JAUPFV010000004.1, from coordinate 169,067,989 downwards.
ACTCGCATCATTTTAGGTTGTTGGATAGAAAAACTTGCTCATTTGTGTTGGACCATGGAAAATGTTTTGTTTTCTAAAACAACTCCTACGAATTTTAATTGGGCATTCAGTTTTGTTCCTAAACTCTTATGTTTAGTTTTTCAAACAGATCGCTCTGTTTGATGTTCTAAACAACTCGATCTTTTAGTTTTTCACACAACTCCCTCTATCAATGTTTCAACCAACTCATTCTGTTAGTGTTTCATACGACTCACTTTTTTCTATTAACAAACAACTCGCGTTACCAAATTTCAACACAATTCGCATAAGTTAGTGTAATTGATTAAGCTTCTTCTGGTATCCTTACCCTGTGTGAGTTCTTTAATCAAACAGCAGGTTTATGTTTTTCCTTGGAATATGACTGCAAAAGGAACTTTCTACAGATCAAGATCAGTGAATATCACGAAAGTGATGGAAAAAAATTCTGATTAACTCTGCCCACATCAAACCTACGAAAGACACACCCTTCTAAATAATTTTGAAGGCATTATTCTACCTCCACGAGTGAAAGTTCGTGATGAAGAATTTTTATGCACTAATTGAGAAAATTATAAGGACGTACTTGGTCGAGGATGACACATTCTAAATAGGGAAAGAATTGGCGAAGCTAACGACAAACGATGTAAAGGCTATCTTCGGCCTCAAGCACAACACAGAGGATATATATTTAAAAACATTCGGAGGATTTGTAGGTCGATGCATAAACGGGGTAAAAATGATTCAAGGATAATGGAAACATAGTTCATGGGTGAAATTTCAAGAAACATTGGACCAAAAAATCAAAAAGTGTATCAAACATTATAAAGTTACCTCTAAATATAAGTTATGTTATAAGCACGATGTTCAGTTGCATTAGTATAGCATGTTGTGCCATGTTTTACGGCCAGGTATAGCCAAAGCCATCAGGAAAGGGGGAGCATGTTGTGGAGGATGTTGCTCGATTGTTGATATTATTTCTTTTCTCAACTCTATTATACTCAGTCTAAAGAGATGTAATGCGTTGGACTGTGGTATATTATGTCGAAGACATCAAAAATAAAATAAAAACGATGATTGATCTGGAGAAACATTGTAGAAGCTTCTCCAGTCGATTATAACATGTGATGCTACAAAAAAAACCCGATATAGTTATCGGTTCCGTTTCACTTATATACGTAATAATGTTTTCTCTTAATTAAATATAAGTTAAACAAATATCTCTTGATGATAATAATTTTTGTGATGCATCCCTTCATCATGGAGCACACAACAATGGTAAAGATCTCGCGAAGCCGAACATGATCCTAAGGTGCTTCAAATAGTGGGGATTGGAGTATAAAACAACTCGCATAGTTTAATTATAAAACAACTCTAAAAATTTTAGTAACATAGAACACGTGTATTTTAATTATAACACAACTCGCGTAGTTGTGGTAACATAGAATATGCAAAATTGTATTATAATAGAACACTCATGTTGTTGGTAACATAGAACACACACATTTTTTTACACACAAACAAATCGCGGGATCAGTTGATGGTATTAAAAAACTCTCATACATGTATTATTGGGTTGCTCTTGACTGGATAGGTTGTGGAGGTAGAACTAGTATTGATAGAGGCTGAAAGAGAAGCATTTAGATGATTTGAAGGAAGTAAAAATCCAAATGCTGCACCTGTTGTACAGGATGAAAGACCTAGGAAAAGGAAAAAACTGTAGCCCAAAAAATAAGAAAAATGGTGTCACATTCAAGGCAACAACCTAACCCCGCAGCAAACAACCAACCCCAAATAAATCGGACCTGAACCACTTCATCAACAACAAATACATCCCAACCACAAACCGGGGACATACAAGATGACGATTTGTATGTACCACACTCTAGTTTTGCGTTCCAACGTATACCGACTCCAACGAAGAAGACTAGAGAAAATAAAAATGCAACAACATCCAAAAGTCAGACAAGCCTCCAAAAAAAGAAAACAACAAGTTTTAAGCACCATTCACTTTATGTTAATCGACATAAAGTTTAAAAAAAGAAATAGGGCTGCCTGCAGGATCTATACTTATAAGAATCATTTGTAGCATTTGGCTGGCAGACATGCGAGAGAAGTACATATATATGTTAGCTTGTTATATATGTTTAATTTTTTAATCCTCACAAATAAATAGTATTGTGTTTTGTATTCTTGTGAGAGATTGAAGAGCTACATAAGAAGCTAGTTGAGTCAAATGTGAAACTTGAACAACAAGAACTAGAAAACGCATGCTCTCTGTCGTTTTACTCTATAAGAAGCCTTGTCACTAAAAATGAAGATGTGCGACCCGTACTACCAAAATAACTGGTATCAACTGAAGCTAATGTATAAGGTTTTAGATGTATATGGTGAAAGGCTGGTAGCAGCTAAAAAAATAGCAGTTGTACCATGTGAAATGCAGGCATAAGCTACACCACCGAAACAATAAATACAAAAGGAACAAACTTTGAATGAAGTTGTATCAGAGCATGAGATAGATGATACAAATTAGTCTCCTACAGTGGTAGTGCGTGAAACATTGGTAGAGTACCGTTGGTGGACAGACATGAAAAGGTAGTGGAAACACATCAGTCTCCTCTGAAGGAGAGAGAGACAAATAGGTCTCCTATAAAGGAGACATAAACACAACAGTCTCCTCGAGAGGAGAGAAAGAGAGACCAGTCTCGTCCAAAGGAGAAAAAGACACACCAGACTTTTCCAAAAGAGACAAATACAAAATAGTTTCTTCTGAAGGAGACGAAGACAAATGAGTCACCACCTGTGCCACAAATGCAAGATGAAGAAGGTCGTAAAGAATCTAGAGTAAATTAGGTAGAAGGTCGTGAATACGAAGTGACACCGGAAGAATATGGACTAACAGAAGGAGAAGGTCGTGAAGATGTAAGTGGATTTGAAGTATATTAAGATTCAACTATTTGAATATATTTTGTGATTTACTGTTTCTAAAGTCATATTGTATAGTGGTAGGAAAATATTGTTCTGTTAAAATTTGAGACGTTGTTTTAAAAACACTAGCATGGTTAGTGTTTAAAAAGAACTTACAAGATTAATGTTTCAAAGAACTCTCATTATGTTCGTTCCAAATAAATCGCATGATATGTTTTTATACTTGTATATATGATGCATTATTAAACTCGCAACAGTTGGTTCAAATAAATTACATGATTATTGTTTTGAAGCACCCGCATTACTTTCTTTCAAAGAACTCCCATGGTATGTGTTACAAACAACTCGCATGAAATACTTTGTTATACTTGGGTATATACTTCATGAAATAACTCGCATGGTTAGTGATCCAAAAGAACTAGCATGATAAATGTTCAAAGAACTCTCACTATTCCCATTTCAAAGAACTTGCATCGTAGATATATAAATAGAACTCACGTGTTTTGAAAACTAAGCATTACAAAGAACTCTCGTGTTTAATATTACAAATAACTTGCATGTTTAAACTAAAAAAAAACTCATGTTTGATATATAATAACATGCCAATAAACAACAACCCCAACAAAAATAACAACATTAAGGATAACAACAACAACCAGTTTTGGAAAAGAGTGAAAAGCTAACACAAACCGAGGCAGCACCAACACTATCACAGCAAGTTAGAAAGAAAGCCCAACCCTGCACAAATGCAGAACTACTGAGCTAGCCAGAAGCAGCGGTAGAATTCTCATATCCAGATGGAGAGGTTTCTGAATACCAACAACCAGGCTATACAAAGTCTAAACAACCAAGCTAAGCAGATTGGTAGCAGCAGTATTAAATCCAATGGAAAATTGAGAAGGACAAGTTTTGATATCAGCTAATACGGCTAATAAAACAATATGTTTAGAAAAATAATTTTTGATGATTATTACATGCAATATACACAGTCATTTGGTGATGAAATTGATAAGGTTGAGCTCGATGTTGTGCTGCAATAGACTTTGGATTCTATGACGGATGATACACTTGCTCGACTTTGTGAAGATGATGCTGCTAAAAAATGTTGTAGAGGAGATGACAACATTGGTAGTCACCTCAGATATGGTAATTGGATTTTCATATTATCAAATATTAAGTATGTGAGGTCAGAATGTTATAATATAAAAACAACTTTTCTATGTTCCAGACAAGGAAAGAGACAGTGGAAGAGGATTATATGTGTCATAATTTTTGTTTAATCAGTCAGACACATGAGGCAGAGGCAAAGGTAAGTTTCCATAAATGGGAAAAGAGTACATCAATAACGCAGTTGATCAATGTCGGTGAATACCACAAAGTACTTAAAATTAAAAAGCTGGAAGGACAAGAAGATACAAAAGTATAATATTTACTAGTGGCGGAGCTCTCGTACAGACCTAACGTGAGTGTAAGTGAAGTGATGGTGCTACCTTACGAACGGGACCTAGACTACAAGGTAAATACAAAATTCTTGCATTGTCATTTGATGGTATATGTTTATTAATCTCTCATATTCGGTTATATGCCTCCCACTTGTCATTTGGTAGATTATCGACGCTTGGATTTACAAGATGATGAAAGAAGCAGCGTGGAAAGTACCATGAAAATTCTTTGAAGGTGCTTACAGTGCCAAACATAGCACAATACAAAATTTTGGCCACGCTGCGGTAAGTTTAGCTAAAATTAACATTATGCAAACAGCTCACGTTTTTAACTTATAAAATAACTCACATGTATTATTAGAAAAACACCCAAGCACAACTCGTATTCATAACCATCTTCCACTGATGTATTGCACAGAACTTGCGTTCTTAAATTACAAAGAACACACATATTTTTAATATTTTTCTTAAATGCAAAAAACACTAGATGACAAAGAAAATATGTCAAAACTGGTTAACAAAGTATTCAAAATATAAGGCCCGACATGAATATTATGCTCATTCCAGACTGCCATATGAAGAAGGATATAATCAACCGCTGAATGTTGGTGGTTATTGATATAGACGAAAGAACGGAAACAAACTATAACTTGCTCTTGCTGGTCAGTTAATACACTACAAACTACAGAACCAAGACTGATGAGCCACCGATAAGTTTTTTCAAAGCAAAGAGCTATCTAATCATGTCAGTATTTAAGCTAATTTATTGATGATTTGAAAAATGTAGATATTTAATCATGACTAAAGCCATTACTACAAACACAAAAGGACTTCATGCCATAAATAAAAGTAACCAGAGGCTAGCAAACATAAACTCTTAAAATCAAAAGACTCATATCATCTTCAACTTCAAATACCATGGCTAGTTCCGCTTCATTTTCCTCCACCGACTCATTCTCTTCCATCCCGACCTACAGAATCATTGCCACGACAAGGGTATCCTCCCCCTCTTCAGAAGACGGGTCTATATTCTCCTTTCCCGGTGACTAATTCTCTATAGATTCTGGGTCAATATCCGTAGATGACTATGACCCTAACGAGCTTCCACAAGTAAAAAGGAGGAGGGAGGAGACAAAGGAAGATGAGGAAAATGATCAGATATCAGAGGCGACAGATGAGAAAAAGAAAGGTGATGAGGACCTCGAGACTGAACAGGAGGAAGATAATGACGGTGAAGATGAAGAGGAGTCTATAAAAGAATATTTATTTATTGAAGGTTGATTATTTTTCTTTTGTATGTTTTTTTGCCGTTAACTGGCCAACCCTAAAATATGGTAGTATTTTTATTAGGCTTGAGTGTATAAAGGTTATTATGGCCTTGAAATCTCTTTTTGTAATCTTTTTATTAGTATAAAAAGTTTACAAAAAAAATTGCAAGGAGTTTATGAAGTACTATGAATGGTTTAATATCCAAATAACTCGCGTAGTAGGATTACAAAGAACATCCATGTTTAAATTCCAAAGAACTCGCGCACTAGTATTACAAAGAACACTCATGTGTAAAATATAAAAAAAACTTTTATGTTCTCAATGTAATGTACACGACTCGGGTTGTTAATAGTATACAAATAACTCTCTCGTTACAATCAAACCGAAGAACACACATGTTTATTATTGCAATAATATACACAACCCTCAAGTTCAAATTTGATGTATAGAAGTCTCATTGTTCTTATTATTACAAAGAATTCACATGTTGAGATAACAAGAATAACACACATGCTTGTATTCAAAGAACTCACATGGATACAAATCTAAAGAACTTTCATGTTTAAAACTAAATTAAAATCTCATGTTCTTAAATTAATGTAACAAACAAATCGCTCTTTAAAGTGGAACCTCGCATGTCCTTCTGTAACGGCTTGCTTTCAAACAATGACAATACCTCAACTGCTTGGTTGTTATTTCTCCTCTAGACATAGTTTATTTTTTCTTAGGCCTTCCAACACGTCTTTTCATGTTGGGAGGTAGAATTTCCATCTCAGACGAATATTAAAGCTTGATCCTTCGCCAAAATTGGTTGTAGCTGAGATGCTAAAATAGTAAGTTGACCTGTAACTGGTAACCGTGAAGAACGACTCTATCAACATCATAGGATCTTGTTAGGTCGATTGTATTATCTCTAAAGAGTGAGAACATGGATAACAACCATTATAAGGTCTGTAAAACACTCCAAATAAAGTTGCAGAAGGCTTACAGACTAGCCAGGTATGATCTTCTTTTACATTATTCTTTAGCTTCATTTCATACTTGGGCATAAATTAGTACTCTAGCTTGGCCCCTTTGAATATCGTCAAGAAATTTGAGTCATAAGAAAGACTCTAATATTCTCAACCAATTTAACAATGGGTAGGCTGCACAGTTTTTTTATCTGTGCGTTAAACGATTCGACCATAGTAGATTTTATAACACTATATCGTTTCTCTTTAAAACGATCTGCAGTCGGAGCATAAGCACATCGACTAAACAGACTGAGTATCCTAACTTTAAACTCTCTGTTAGTATGATCCAGAGAACTCTTTAAATTTTATATAATATGGAAAAAGCAATACGCATGATAGTAGTTTGGATACGAGACAAAAACAACATTAATGATACCTAAATGACAAGCTAAAATAAATATGATTTGACACTCCAACAAATGATATTTCAAACACTCCAAAAACCACAGCCAATTTTTGGAATCCTCACTACCCACGATACTAAATGCAACATGGAATAAACCTAAAAAACAAGACAAGTAAACTGGTTTTACATCTCAAACATGGTCAAATATACATACAACTCGCGCTCTCTGTTATATAACAACTGCAATACCATATAAATGTACATAACCATCGTGGTTAATCATGTAAAGATGAACATAAAGAACTCGCATGATATATACACGAAGAACTCATAACATTATGTAACAAATAACTAGCACGTTAAGCCATGACCTCACAGGTCTTCTTTGTATTACAAACAACTCGCAGGTTTATATTATATTGAATAACTCGCGCATTACGATTACAAAGAGCACACATTATAATTTCTAATTTTAACTAAACTTGCAGTTCATTAAATTATAATAAAAGCATGAAACTAACCGTTGTTACCGTCCTTTCCTACAATAGACAACAATACACCCATATACTTTCCAGTTAAAATGGTTTCATCGGTATACAACATCAGACGACATGAATGGAAACCTTGAAGACATTAACCGCATACTACAAAACAACGCGTGAAGACGTGTCCAGCTGATAATTCCAACTGGAAGTGGGTAGTAATGTCACGACTCTTAAATAATTTGAAGTATCCTCTTGGTAAACTAAAAGAACTAGAACTATCTCTGAAAACTCCCCTCATTGTCTTCTCTAAAGATTTCCATGACAAACGATAAGAGATGTCTAAACCGTAATCTTGTTTAACAAACGATTGTATAGTTTTGGTTGTCACCAAATGACATATCCTGATAGAATCATGAATTTCCTCCGCAATAAAATCTAATGTCAAATGCCTCTTATGCTTTTTGGAAGAAAACGTGATTGCAAGTATGGAGCACAACATACCGCTTAATCATCATGAAGTCGGTGCTGGAATCAACTGATGCATAAAGTTTCCATTTACATCCATTTGAGACTTTATTATCACAATAAGCACTTATTTTACTCACTGTATTGTGCATGTATTTGAAATAAAAATCATGCTCTAAGGAATATAGGCATAAAGACAACCTTATAGATGTAGCACCTTCATCAAAAAATTGACTAACACCCGTGATAGCATCAGCCCAACCTGGTAATAACAAGTTTTTCTTGTGTGATCAAAATTAACTAAACCATTACTCCCCACTAGTTAGTTAGTTAGTTATGAGAGGGTTCTCCCAAAATTTTGCTAGGTTGTTTACACTTTTGACCAGAACCCTTATCAACGAGTTGTTGTTCTATAACAAAAGTAACACATTTTAAATGCTCCAAATTAAGATATAAATCTAAACCAAAAAAATCCTTCTCATTATTAAATAAACAATTCATGTGATCGCTGCGGAAGTAGGTAATAATGTAGTTACTTCTGACCAACTCGTCTCATTTGCATTCGACGTAATCTTGAATACTTTAAAAGTTTTCAAACTCGGTGAAAAGAACAATTGATGTTTGGTGACCTGTTTGAAAATACAAACTCGTGTTTTAGACATACTTTACCCTGCATTTAACAATTCAGAAACAGTCAGGAGCATACAAATACTAATAGATGTTTTAATATTGAACACAACTCGCACAATCAATGATCAAACAACTCACAAATTTAATAAACAAAGAACTCTCATTATAAGACAATCTAAAGAACTCACATGTTTAATAATGAATAAAACTCTCACATTCTCAATGTAATGTTCACAATTCTCATATTGAATATTATATAAAGAACTTGCTCGTTACATTAAAGAGAAGAACGAGCATGTTTACCAATGCAATTATATACAAAACTCTCAAGTTCTAATTTAATCAGCAAAGAACTCGCATTATCAACAAAATATATATTCAACAAAACTCGCAAGCTCGTATACAGATGTTATTTCATGAAATAACGCACATAACTCGCATTCTTAAATTATACTAAATTCGCATGTTATTATAGATATGGCATTGATGAAGAACATCACACAACTCGCATCGTCATCACCACAACTAGCATGTTCATATATAGGTGATAAATCAAATAATTTTCATCTTCCTCGTTAAACTCGTTTGTTCATATACATATTAAATTCAAACAATTCACATCTTTCTTAAAAGAACCCGCTCGTCTATCACGCAAAAAACAAATATATTCTTTTAAGTCCAAAAACAGATATAGTACCCTAAAGAGGAATATATAACTTATTAAACAACGATTACAGTCTTAAAATTAAACTAAAAAACATTTGTTCTTTAAAACGAAAGAAAAAGAACAAGATGCACACAATAGTAGTACACGATGCTCACAAAACTGACGAAACACATAGATTAAGAGAGAAATCAATAAATAACCATATGAAACTAGTCTGTAATCCTCATCAACTCCTTGTATGCTTAAATGAAAAAACCAGAAATCAAAAAACTCAGATGAACCTCCGAGTTGGTTTCTCCTTCGATAACTTGGAAACCAGCAGTTAAAGCAGTGAATATATACATTATCGAACAATACAGATCTTAAAATCGTCGATCACCTGAAAATTGTGGTTTTGGGGTGTAGCGTTGAGCTCTGTTGGAAGGTGGCTAGAACGTATTCAAATATTTAAAAAGTAAAAAAGGAAGAAACATGGCTTCTAACAAAATTAACCTTACATAGCTAGGATATGGTATTTAGGATATTAAAAAAAATTAAATATTGATTACGAATTCGATAGTTGAGATGAATATTAAATAAATATAAATCATAATTTGGGTACTAGCTAAAAGTATAATAACCGAGTGACATTAGAGGTCATTTCTTATATTTATTTTATATAAATTATTATTTATATATCAAAATTAACAATGTAATTTAATAACTAAAGATTTTTTTTGAAAGCTCTAGAATTTTTTGGCTTGTTTGCATGTTTGGTTAATGAATAGCAACTCTAAAACTTTGTTTGTCTTGCATTCCCAAATTGGAAAGATCTAAAGAGTTAAAACTATACATTGTCTCTAAAGTTCCTTAGTCCGATATTTATCTATATATTTTTCAAAAGCTTTTTTATTCGATAATAACGTGAGTCTCCCGATTAAAGAAATCCATACATTCACTGATAAAATTATGTCATATCATCCATATATATATATATATATAAACATTTAAAAAAAATATCAGTTATTTTAAATATGTTATTAATTTGTTATATAAATTTCATTTATATAGATGTGCATGTTTTAGATCATGTTATTGTTAATTGATTAAATTCCGTAGTAATTTAAGTGGGTTTTTGTTCAATTTGTTATTATTATGAAGAATGTTTGTAGCCTATTATGATTTTGGTAGGTTTTCGTTATTTATAAAGTAAAATTTTGTGCTGCTAAATTTTGTTGGAATTTAAATTACTCGATTATAGTTTTAGGATGAATGGTTCCAACGAATGTTTATAGCTGATTATGAACTTGACAGGTTTTTGTATATTTTATGTTAAAATTGTTGTTTTGACATAATAATCCAGCCTTATTCAACATGTTATTATTGGATAGAAGAGATGCTAGAAGAGAAGACAGCGAAAGACAGTGAAGATGAGGCAAGTGCTAAACACATTAAAGAGAACTGGAGTGAATTGAAAATACAGTGTAATTTTAGTAGGTTATAAATTACACATTAAGGACTGTAATATTTTTTCCCTTTTAAGTGTTACAGTCTCCACAAAACCTAGTTAGGGTTTTTTGTGTATTCACAAAAAAACGGCAGAGTCACTGTGTTCTTTTAATAAAATTGATTTGCAGCAGATCCAGAGACGTAGACACAAATTGCTGAACTCCGTTAACAATTGTGTGTTTGATTTCACTTTTGTTTTGTGCTTTCCCTTTTCTTTTGATCTGATTTGACAGGAAATTAGCATATTTCCCTTACAACTGGTATCAGAGCCAGACTGGTAGCGATGCAAAGGAAATCAGATTTTAGTGGGAGCAATGGCTACAGACGAAGGAAAGGTGAGACTCGAAAAATTTGATGGTGTAGATTTTGGGTTCTGGAAGATGCAGACTGAAGATTATATGTACCAGAAATAGCTTTATCAACCCCTCTCAGAAAAGAAACCAGAGGGTATGAAAGATGAAGAATGAACCTTTCTTGATAGACAAGATCTTGGAGTCGTCCGATTAACGCTATCCTGCAATGTTGCTTTTAACATCATAAAGGGAACAACCACGACGGGTCTTATGAAGGCTCTCTCCAGTATGTATGAGAAGCCATCAGCGTCTAACAAATTTCACTTGATGAGGCGTTTATTCAATTTGCGAATAATGGAAGGCGCTTTTGTAGATCAACACCTCAATTAACTCAATACAATCACAACCCAGTTGAGTTCAGTTGAAATTGATTTTGATGAAGAAATACGAGCATTGATACTGTTGTCTTCACTACCAGATAGTTGGAATGCTACTATCACTGCGGTGAGTAGCTCGTCAGGAAGAAATAAGTTGAAATTTGATGATGTTCGTGACCTAGTTCTCAGTGAAGAGATTCGAATGACAGAATCAGGTGAGTCATCAATCTCCTCAGTCTTACATACAGAATCGAGAGGAAGAAATTCAACCAGAGTATATGGACGTGGTAAATCGAACTAATGAGGCAAATCAAGAGACTGTAGGTCCAAGTCTAGGAATCCTAAAAATTCACAGGGGTTGAGAAACATCGAGTATTTGAATTGTGGGAAGACCGGGCACTTTAAATTTTAGTGCAAGAGATAACCAAAGGACCAGGAGAAGAAGACAGAGGTAAATATCACTTCAGAAGGAGACGATGCGTTAATATGCTCCTTAGAAAGCAGGGAAAAGTGTTGGGTATTAGACTCTGGAGCATCGTTTCACGCGACTTCAAAGAAAGAATTCTTCGAGAGGTATGTCCCTCGTAACCTTGGAAAAGTATATCTTGGTGATGATCAACTTTGTCATATTATTGGTAAAGGTACTGTGAAGATTAAGTTGAATGGGTCTGTATGGGAACTGAAAGATGTCAGACATATCCCCAGTCTGAGAAAGAACTTAATCTCAGTAGGGTAGTTGGCTAGCGAAGGCTATAATACGATCTTCCATGGTGACAATTGGAAAATTTCAAAGGGAGCAGTGACGGTTGCTCGCGGAAAGAAGAGTGGTACTCTTTACAAGACAGCAGAGACGAGCTGTTCAATTGCAATAGCAGTAGGAAACAAAAATCCAAATGTTTGGCACCAGAGGCTTGGCCATATGACTGTGAAGGGTATGAAAATTATGTACTCGAATGGGAAGCTTCCAGGTCTAAAGTCAGTCGATATAGACATGTGTGAAGATTGTATACTTAGAAAACAGAAAAAGGGTCAGTTTTTAGACGAGTGGTAGAACCCCAAAGAAAGAAAGGTTGGAGCTTGTTTACACTGCGTTTGGGGGCCAACAACTGAATCATCTATAGGATGAAAACACTATTTCGTGACCTTTATCGATGATCATTCTCGAAAGGTATGGGTTTATTTTCTGAAGCATAAATCTGAAGTGTTTGATGTTTTTAGGAGATGGAAATCTATGGTTGAGAATGAGACAGGTCTGAAGATTAAAAAGCTGAGAACTGATAATGGTGGTGAATATGAGGACACCAAATTCAAGAAATTTTGCTATGAGCATGGTATCAGGATGGAGAGAACCGTTTCAGGTACGCCTCAACACAATGGTATTGCCGAACGTATGAACAGAACGTTGACAGAAAGAGCCAGAAGCATTCGGATACATTTTGGTTTACCGAAGTAGTTCTAGGCAGAAGCAATCAACACATCGACTTACCTGGTTCATCGAGGCCTGTCGGTTCCCTTAGAACATCGAATACCCGAGGAGGTATGGAGTGGTAAGGATATAAAATTATCACATCTAAGAGTTTTTAGTTGTACATCATATGTTCATATAAGTGATCAAGGCAGGGACAAGCTTGATCCGAAATCGAAAAAATGTTTCCTAATTGGCTATGGCGAAGATGAGTTCGGTTATCGTGTTTGGGATTAGGAGAACATGAAGATGATACAAAGCAGAGATGTGATCTTCAATGAAACAGTAATGTACAAGGACAAACATAAAACTGAAGCAAATGACTCAAAGCCGTATGAATCAGTATTTGCAAATATCGAGGGAGTCCCAAATAGTCAAGAAATAGAGCCGATGATATTAACCCCTCAACAAGGAGAGTCTGTTGGACAGACCGATCGGCAGCAATCCGATACCCTACAGCTGACCGAGGCAGTTCCTGTTTTGCGAAGGTCTTCCCGACCCCATGTACCCAACAGGAGATACTTGAACTATCTGTTACTTACCGATGGAGGGGAACCTGAATGCTATGATGAAGGTTTCCAGACCAGTGATGCTAGTAAGTGGGAGTTTGCCATGAAAAGTGAGATGAAATCTTTAATCTCAAATGATACATGGGAGCTAACTGAGTTACCAATAGGTAAGAAGGAACTTCATAACAAATAGGTATATCAGGTGAAAGATGAGCATGATGGCTCTAAGAGAACAAAGCCCGACTAGTTATCAAAGGGTTCCAGCAAAATGAAGGAATTAATTACACCGATATTTTTGCTCCAGTTGTGAAGCTCAATACTATTCGATCAGTGTTAAATATTGTTGACATTGAAGACCTTTATCTTGAACAGTTAAATGTGAAGACTGCGTTTCTTCACGGGGATTTGGGTGAGGAGATATACATGTATCAACCAGAAGGTTTCTTAAAAGAAGGGAAAGAAAACATGGTATGCAGACTTAAGAAAAGTTTGTATGGTTTAAAACAAGCTCCAAGACAGTGGTACAAGAAATTTGACGGTTTTATGCACAAAGAGAGTTTTCAGAAGTGTAATGCGGACCACTGTTGCTATTTTAAAAGATGTAAGTCCGGTTATATCATTTTGCTACTCTATGTTGATGATATGTTAGTAGCAGGTTCAGATATGGATGATATTAGAAGATTGAAGCTACAATTGTCAAAATAATTTGACATGAAGGACTTGGGTCCGATAAAGAAGATTTTTGGAATGCAAATCATAAGAGATAAGCATAAAAACGTTTTGCAGTTATCTCAGTCAGAGTACATCCGATCGCGTTTTGAAGAGATTTAACATGTGTGATGCAAAGCCAGTTAGTACACCATTGCCAGGTCACTTTCGTTTATCCAAGGATCAATCCCCTAAGACGGATGAATAAAAAGACTTCATGGCTAAGGTTCCTTACGCCTCAGCTATTGGAAATTTGATTTATGCAATGGTCTCTACGAGACCAGACATTAGTCATGCAGTGGGAGTTGTGAGTAGGTTTATGTCAAACCCAGGGAAAATTCATTGGGAAGCTTTCAAATGGATTTTGAGGTACCTACTAGGTACCACAGACTAGTGTTTGTACTTTGGTGAGGGTGAGTTAAAGGTACAAGGCTATGTAGATGCAGATTTTGGAGGTGAAGTTGATCACCGGAAAAGCACTACCGGTTATATATTTACTGTTGGAACTACATCTGTTAGTTGGATGTCAAAGTTACAGAAAATTGTCACTCTATCAACTACAAAGGCTGAGTATGTAGCAGTGACCGAAGCCAGTAAAGAGATGATATGGCTTCAAGGTTTGTTAACCGAGTTGGGATTCAAACAGAAGAACAACGTTCTGCATAGTGATAGTCAAAGTGCAATTCAATTGGCGAAGAATTCAACATTTCATTCAAGAACCAAGCACATCAGTGTTCGCTATCATTTCATTAGATCTTTATTGGAAGATGAGGTGCTAATACTGGAAAAGATCCAAGGAAGCAAGAATCCAACTGATATGTTGACAAAGACAGTAGCCAATGAAAAACTGAAGTTGAGACTTCAGTTGGTCTGCAAGAGTAATAAGACCAGAAAGATCTGTTGCATAGATCAAGGTGTGAAGACAGGTTGAAACCAGTCTTCAAGTGGGAGATTGCTATTTTGACATAATAATCCAGCCTTATTCAACATATTATTATTGGATAGTATAGATGCTAGATGAAAATACAGTGAAAGACAGTGAAGATGAGGCAAGTGCTAAACTCATTAAAGAGAACTTGAGTGAATTGAAAAGACCATGTAATTTTAGTGGGTCATAAATTACACATTAAGCATTGTAATATTTTCCCCTTTTAAGTGTTACCGTCTCTACAAAACCTAGTTAGAGTTTTTTTGTGTATTCACAAAAAAAAAATGGCAGAGTCACTGTGTTCTTTAATAAAATTGATCTGCAGCAGATCCGGAGACGTAGGCACAAATTGATGAATACCGTTAACAATTGTGTGTTTGATTTCACTTTTGTTTTGTGTTTTCCCTTTTCTTTTGATCTGATTTGATTTGACATGAAATTAGTATATTTCCCTTACAAAAATCTTATACTGGCACACATATTTTATGAGCGTGACAAGGTTTCATATATTCAAAGTTAAAATTTTGTATTGGCTAAATTTTTTTGGCATTTAAATTGCTTTTTGATCTTTTTATTGTTTTTCGAAAACGGTGGGAGAACGGAATGGAATTGACTATTAAAATTGGTAATTGGAAAGTGAACAAAAGCTGATCACTTAGAAACTCTAGGAAGAGTTTCATTTTCATAATCAATTTGGACCACCAGATTCTGTATACTAAATAATTTAGTGTTTCTCATATAATATATTTCTATGTTTTGTAAAATTAGTTACATATAGTATTCTTACTTTTTCTATTGTTGCATTTCTCTGGACAGACGATTAAGTCTGATTAATTACAAAATATAAAATAAATACGATTGTTAGATGTGTAATCCTACCGGTAAAATTCACTTTAAATATAATTTTAAAACATATAATAAAATAATAATAATAATAATAATAATAATAATAATATATTTACTTTATTTTTATATACAGTAGTCGGGTAATAATGTTTTATTATAGATAGGTTTGATTGGAAATCAGTGTTCGTACGAAGAAAAAAAAAAAAAAAAAAAAAAAAGAGGAACTATTAGATTTAGATTTAGTGGAAAAACTTTGGCTTCTCTCTCAAGAAAGGTCCAAGAATTGAAATTGTTTCTTAATCTTTAAGAAACTCTTCCATTGTTTCTCATCTCCGATTTTCAAGGTATTGCTACCTATACTACTGCTTCTCACCACCATCAACTACTGCTGCAAGTAAGTGCAAATCATAGCCTTAACAGGCTTTGCCTGTTTCGGTTTTGAATCATGAATTTGGATATGAATGGTAATGAATTCCCACCACTGAATGGCAAGACTCCTGCTGTTGATTCGAACAAAGTTACAAAGGATAAGCGGTTCTCTGATGTTGTTATGGAAAAGGGTGTGGATCCTGTGTTCAAATCGGTAGTAAAGAAGTATGATGACCACAATGTTGTTAGTTTTGAAAGAAGTGTAAAGAATAGTCTATGTTCTCAATCAAGAACCACTTTAGTATGCAAATTCAATGACGGTATTCCTAAACGACAAGCGTTTCAAGCATTTCTTGATTCCTTTAAGTTCAAGGGTGTCTTTTCTTACGTGACTATAGACTCAAGACAAATTCTGGTTGAGTTTTCGGTATTGGCTGACGCTGGAAGGCTCTGGGTGAGCAGGTTTTGGAAAGTCGAGGGAAAGATGATGCGTGTGGTTAAATGGAGTCCGTACAGTTCAAGAAACTTCGAGTGTCCTATTGCGTTATTATGGGTTAGATTTGAAAAAGTTCAGGAATTCATGTATAATAGTGCAGTGATTAACGAGTTGGCTTCATCACTTGGGTTTGTGCATCATGTTGTTATCCCTGAAGTTAACAGGGCAAACTGGAATGCGTGTTTTGCCCTGGTTGAAGTTGATGTTTCAATTCAACTTAAGAGAAAGTTGAAGATAGATTTTGGTGATGGAGAAGTGTTTAATATTAACGTAAGTTATAAAAATGCACCAGCATACTGTAATTCTTGTCATCACATTGGGCATGAGCCTGATAAATGCAAAAAGAACATTGTAATGGTTTCCAGTACTGTGAAAGAAAATGCTAAAGAAAGTGTGGAAGAGAATAGAAATGGAAACTGTGGTGATATTGAAAGAAACTGTGTTTCGCATGATTCGTTACAGAAAAAAGAAAATACAGATATGGATTCTAGGCCTACAAAGGTTGAAACATTCATACATGTTTACAGAAGAAAGTTAAAGTCAATAATCACTAAGAAAGATAGGAATTCAGTATCTTGTCCGTCCACAAATGTTGTAAGTCCTGTAAGAGTGAGTTCCTCTAATGTACCTGATATCATCAGTGCTCTTCAGCATCTTGAAGATGAAGAGAACTGTCAGGAACAGGTCTCCCCTCAAGTTGGCAGAACAAGAAGCTACAATCCTTCGCCAAAAACTAGCTCAAATGTCCCTGATCAAGATTTTGAAGCTGTTATCTTACGTAAGATTAAATCTGCTAATAGAAGTGGTAACTCTAATAGGTTGTCTATAAGCTCTCTTAGAAAGAGAGGAAAGGTTCTAAAAGACTCAACATCTGATAATGATTAAGTTCCTAAGCTGGAATGCAAGGGGAGTGAATAATAATCCTACAGTGGCTAGGCTTAAGTTTTTAATAAAGCAGGAGAAAGTCAAATTTGTTGCAATACAGGAGCCAATGGCTTGGACTGATAAAATGGAGCAGGTTACTAAAAGAATTGGTTTTGATAAGTGTGTGGCTAACATATCTAATAAGATATGGATGCTTTGGTCTAATGAAGTGAATGTTTCAGTTATTGAGGATCTGGATCAATTTTTACATGTTAAGATTAATCATGCTGAATTTACTGGTTGTTTTACCTCTATATATGCAAAAAGTTCTAGACTACACAGGAAAGTGCTCTGGAGTCAGATTAGTAACATCACCTGTGAAGATCCTTGGATTTTAGCTGGAGATTTCAATACCACAAGATGTCCAGATGATCAACTATGCTGCTTGAACTTTGATGCAAATGGAGCTGATGACTTTAATGATTTCATAAGAAATAACAACTTTGAAGTACCTGGACACACTGGATCACGTTATACATGGAGTAACAATAAAGCTTGGAAAAGATTAGATTGGGTGCTCACCAATCAAAACATGCTTAATGGTCTCAGTTTACAGGTTTGCCACATGGTCAGAACTTGTTCTGACCATGCTCCTCTCTTACTTTCAATTAAAAAAGACACTAATACAATTAAGAAGGGGACTTTTAAGTTCATTAATGCTTGGACCAATCATCCTGACTTTCTGAGTGCCGTAAGTCAGAATTGGTCCAAGCACTGTAATGGTGAAGACAGTACAGTTTTTTGGTACAAACTAAAGAGATTGAAAAAACATTTGAAAATCTGGAATTTTACTGTTTTTGGGAACATTTTCAATAAAGTAAAAGATGCTGCTTTAGAAGTTGAAAAATGTGAACTGATTCACCAGAACAGCAAAAATAATTCTTCTAAGTCTGACCTTTCAAAAGCCAATAGCACTCTTATCCTTGCATTAAAAGATGAAGAGTGCTACTGGAAACAAAAATGCTTTAACTCTTGGTTACAAGACAGTGATGGAAATACTAAGCTATACCATAGTTTTGTAGCCAAGAAAAGAAAGAGAAATGTTATAAATGGTATAAAAGATAATGATGAGTGGATTACTGACCTTAATGGGATTGCCTCCTCTGCAGTGGAATACTTCAAAATGAATCTTTCGATTGCTCATGAAAATAACAATAACATTGGTGATAATGAGTCTGTTCTAAATAATATTCCCAAGCTTGTGCAGGATAAAGAAAATATAGAGATTATCAAGCCAGCTACTATGGAGGAAGTTAGATCTACTATTTATGAAATGAAGGCTGATAGTGCCCCTGGCACAGATGGTTTCAACACTTTTTTCCTTAAGAAATGTTGGAACATAATTGGTTCTGATCTCTGTAAAGCATTAAATGCTTATCTATTAGGATGTGATATCCCTAAAGGTGTTTTTGCTACAGGGATAGTTCTGGTCCCTAAAATAGCTAACCCTATTTCATGGAATAACTATAGGCCTTTAAGTATGTGTACAATACTAAACAGATTGCTTTCTGCTCTAGTTAATAGAAGGATCTCTGTCATTCTTCCTAGACTTCTATCTAAGGGACAGAGTGCATTCGTGAAGGATAGATTAATCCATGACAATATTTTATTGATCAAAGAGATGCTACATAACATTAAAAAGAAACCAGCTAAGGGTAATATCATACTACAGCTTGATATGACAAAGGCGTTTGATAAGATGTCACACACCTTTGTCATTCAAGCTCTTCAACATTTTGGCTTTTCTGATAGGATTCAATCTTTGGTTAATAGTCTTATCTCTAATGTAATGATATCTGTGTTAATAAATGGCACATGTTCAGGTTATTTTCCTCAAAAAACAGGATTGAGACAGGGAGACCCTTTGTCTCCTTGTCTCTTTATCCTTGCAGAGGATGCCCTTCTTAGGGGATTGGAAAGCTTATATGGTAAAAACAAGAGCATGCAGTATTATTTGAAGTCTGGTGACATCTTACCTTCGCTAGCTTTTGCAGATGATGTGGTCATCTTCACAAACAGCACTCCATCTTCAGTTAGAAGCCTTAGTGACCTGCTAAATCAGTATCAGATGGAGTCGGGGCATTCTATTAACATTGAAAAGACCAAGATTATTACCTCCAATCGTAGTTCATATGCCAATTCTGCCTCTTTGAAAGCTACCTTGGGATTTAAGACTGAATGTGCCCCTTTTAACTATCTGGGCATCACCATTGCTGACAGTAACAAAGGGAAGTATTTTACACCATTATTAACCAAAATATATAATAAAATCAATGATTGGGACTTGAAGAACTTGTCTTACAGTGGCAGATTGTCACTTATAAGACATGTTCTTCACCCAATCATATATTTTTGGATGCAAAACTGTGTCATACCAAAAACTATCCTAAGGAAGATTGAACTTTGTTTCAACAAATTCTTATGGAGACCTAAACTAAATGAAAATGCTATACACTGGACTTGTTGGGGTAACCTATGTAAGCCCTATGGAGAAGGAGGTCTGAATATCAAGCATTTGTCTGATATTCAGCTTTCTTTCACCTATAAACTGTGGTACTTATTCAGAAAAAGGAAGTCTTTATGGTCAGATATCATTGCTAACTCATATTGTAAAACCAGTCATCCACTTGTAGCTAAGTGTTGCACTGGGGATTCTATAGTTTGGAAAGGTTTGTGCTCTATAAGAGAGCATGCTGAAAGTTTTATTCAATGGAAAGTTGGTAAAGGCAATATGGATTTCTGGAGAGATTCATGGCATGGGAAGTCTCCTTTTATAACTGATCAAAGCCCTTGGTATCTTCCTGCTCAGGTGAAAACTTTTTGGAAAAATAACAGTTGGGATCCTATTCTCACATCATTCCTCTCACATGATCAATACCAACACATTTGCAGTGTCAGTATTAAGGATGATCAAGAGGATGGTGTTGAATGGAAACTGTCTAAAACTAAAAAAAATTGTACAAAGAATACTTGGGAAAACATAAGAGTTAAAAATGTTCCTTCATTCTTTTTTAATAAGATCTGGCATAGTTTTATACCGAAAAAATTTTCTTTTTTAAGCTGGAAGATACTTAAGAGCTACATTCCTACAGACAATGTGCTTATTAAGAGACGTTTTTATATTGTCTCTAAGTGCCAGTTTTGCAGCAACTGTGAGGACACTTCTCACCTTTTTATAGGTTGCTGCTTTGCCTGGCACTTATGGAATTACTATGGTCTGTTATTCAAAATCCCAGTAAAACGATATATGAGCATGAGGTATATGTTTCATGTATGGTTCAGTGCTACAAGAGGGTCTTTCCATGTAACTCATCTGATTCCACAATTGATTGTGTGGACTATATGGTATAATAGAAATCGTATTAAGTTTGGCAAATCTAAGGATAATTTCTTTCAGGCAGTTGGCAGAATTAATAGATTTGTCTTGGGAATAGACTCTAAGTTACGACCTAAGCACTGGTCCTATGTTGTGGATGCAGGAAATGAAATTGGTGCCTATTCTAGCAGTCAGAAGAGGATACGTTACCTGGTGTGGAGGCCACCGGATCTGGGTAGACTGAAGATCAATATTGATGGCGCTTCCTGTTTCTCCGGTGAGGCGTCCGGTGGGATCATCGTTCGAGATAGTGGAGGCAACTGTGTCGAGGGTGCCGGTTATCTTTTTGGAAAACTGTCTCCATTTCAGGCAGAGAGAAGAGCATTGATTGAAGCTCTTCTTCTCTGTAACAGGAGAGGGTGGAATGCAGTAGACATTGAGTCTGACTGCTTACCCTTGGTACAAAGCTTTACCTCTAATGATGAAATCAGCAGAACAAACGAAAGGATCTTCAGAGCTCTTGTTCGTCCGGCTATGAAGATATACCACATTTCCAGAATGGAAAATGTGGCAGCAGATTGGTTAACAAAATGGGTCTTGGAAGAGAGACGATGTTGTTCATTTGTTGATAACATCCCAACATCTCTTCGAGCTATCATGATTTTAGAAGGTCTGGGTATTGGGTATATTGACCCTGGATGAGAAAGTGTTGGTTTGGTGGGTTTTGATTGGTGGTAGTAGATCGGAATGTTTGGCTATGGAGTTTGAAAGTTACGAATTGGGGGTTAGGGTTTGTGAAAGAGAGAGGACAAAGGAGGCTGAATAATTAGGGTTTCTAATTAGAATTAGGGATCGAGTATGGTCCTGTTTCAATTTAGCCTAGTGTTGGGCCTTTGTTTCTACTTTCTTAAACCCAAGCTATAACTTCCATTGGGCTTTTGTAATCTGATTATATTAGTTTATATAATAATCTTTTTTGCCAAAAAAAAAAAAAAAGAAATCAGTGTTCGTACAAATAAATTATTAAGAGTTAATTTTCAAGCTAATAAAAATATCAAGAAACTGATAATAAAAAAATAAAAAATTTATTTAAGAGTTAATTTCAAGCTAATAAAAAATAAAAAATAAATAAATAAATTATTTAAGAGAGTTCACATGTGATTAAGTGTATAACTGTTCCTATATTATTTTATTAATTCGTGTTTAACTTTTTTTAATAACTTTATCAAACAAGTCTATTTTTTGTAAAGTCGACAAAGTATATACGCTAACTAATTTTATATTGTTTTTGTCATTATCTCATTTAAATTTTCTCCTACCAAAATTTTAATAAAAAGATATTAAGTTTTATTGAAAAAAATACAGTAATGGCTGACATATTTTATTGTTTCAGTTTTATAACTGTTGGTTTATTATAAGGTATAATCCACAAATAACATTTATAATAGGGTTCATTTACACAAGATAATCCAATTCTATTTAATGATAAATATGCGATATCAGAGTTAATGAAAAAACATCATATATAAATTAGGAAAAAAAATCATATATAAATTTAGTTTTGTTCGTTTAAAAAACTAATGACATTTTGGATTTCTTTTAGCTACAGTTTGAAAATTATAAACCCTTTTTAAATAAAAAAAAAAACAAAATTAGAGAAAAGAAGTTTGGTAAAAAGAAAATAGTTGTGGTTGTTCATCTTCGTCTATGTAAATAACAATAAGTAGTTTACTAATTTCGGATATTAAATAATAATAATAATAAAATTGTTAAATATTCATAAATAGTTCACCACACTTTTTCTATGTAAATAGTTCATCATAATTCTTTTATACATATTTTGAAAAGTGGATAAATATTAAATGATAGCTATAAATGCACAAAAATGTTCTCTTCAGTTAATTGGGTGTCTTATGCTACCAATAGTTTTCTAAAAACATGGAGTTATAATTTATATGACGTTTCTGAAAGCGGTCAAATATATGATATATCATTTTTAAATGTTTTAGTAATTTTTCTGATAAATTTTAGTAAATAAAAATTATTGTTAATTAGATTAGTATAGATATTTTTTACGTGATTTATATCACGTTGTAGTAAAATCAAAATTTAGAAATTTAAGTGGTAAGGATGTAATATAGATTAAATTTTTCTATCGGTATTCATCCGCACTATTTTTATTGATATTTTATACTAAAAAAACTGTTTAATCTATATGATTATGAGAAACCAAATAAACGGAGTTGTTTTCTCCAAGAACCGATCGTCAACTCTAAGAATTTGTATTCTCGTTCGCTTCCCTTGATTGAGTTCTCTGCTTGAGAGCCATCGTTTTCATCAATCCGACTATTTTTCCTTTACCGTCTTCTCAAGCCTTCGAAGACTTCAGTTTCTCTAAGCCATGTATTAGGATTTCACAATCCCTCTTCGAAGCCCTATAAGCATCAAACACTTGCCAATTTCACATCTATGCAAATGTTTCGCGAATTTCTATAGTTTAGAATGAAAGAAAATCCAAGTAACATTCCACATGAATCTTCTCAAAAGAGTCAGCAGCGCACCACGAGAAGCCAGTCACCACTATATCAGAAGAAGAACAAGATTGATAGCTTGAAAGTTAGACTTAACGGGCATGAACCAATCCAAATACCTAGTAATTTCCACCCTAATTATAAAACCTATTTACTAAAGCCTCTCATCAACCCAAGAAACAGAAATCGTACTTGGAGATGGTAAAGCCAATACACCAAAAGAAGGAAGTTCTCATGAAACAGTTCAAATATCTACAAATGAGAGATGCAAAACGGTGTCTTTCCCCGAACAAGATAAGTTTCATCTCTTTTGTAATTCTTGATTTACATTGATTCAATAATTTACCTTAGGAAGACCAACTTAAATATTGTCAAAATATTTTTAGACAAATTAAAATTGAAAGGAAACTATAATCTTTCTGTTTATGATAGTAGATATATTTTAATTGAGCTGGACCAAATAAACGATCTCCAAATCCTCTAGAACAAGAATGTCTGGTATGTTGATCAGTATTCCACTCATTTCAACCCTAAATTCGAATCTCATGTAACCTAGTGTGGGTTGCTTTTCCAAAAATTCTTGAATAAATGTATAACAAAAATACAATTAGTATTATTGCTAAAACCTCAGGCAGACCTTTGAATATTTGGATACATGAAGTAAATAAGGCTAGACATGATTGTTGGCAGGCTTGGATAGAGATAGATGTATCCAAGTGTGTCAATAAGAAAATCTGGGTTGAATTCGGTGGCCAAGATGAGGTTTGGTTGGACATTGTATATGGAGAAATTCTACTATATTGTCTTCATTGCCACCATCTTGGACATCCTGTCAATATGCAAAAAATCAAACAATTAGAACATTACTCAAAAGTTAAACACCACTCAAATACTTAAAGAACCTGAACAACATCAAACTGACCTGAATATCAAGTATACTGATAATAAACACAAAATTAAATCTCTAATTATCAGTAATACTAAAAGAAACATATCTAATCAACTTAACAATAATAACTCAGACACTCTTAATGATTCTGAAAATTGTACTTGCAAAACTCATGAAAGTCCATCACCTCCACCAAAAACATTCAAACATCCAGAAATAAACTACCCTATCAACTCCTCAATCACTTTTGAGGAGCTAAATCCTAAAGTTATTGAGGCTCTCCAAACTATAGAGCTTTGCCACATATATAATGACGCTAATGATCAGCCTGATGATGATCAATCCCAACATTCCCCTAAACCAACTTTAACTAGTGGACTTGCCAACTCTCCGTCTCATGTTAAGCCTAGTAAAAACAGAGAATTCACTGAAGTGAAAAAAAAACTTTGTAAGCTTAAAATAACAACAAATAAAAAGTCAATATCAACACCAAACCTAGAACCTCAAAAAGGTCTGGTAAACCCTCAACATCTATATCTTTAAAATGACAGTTCAAATACTTAACTAGAATATAAGAGGAATTTGAAACAAAAGCTCCATAAGAAGGCTTAAAACTCTCCTTAAACCTAAAAAATCGACTTTCTTGCAATTCAAGAACTAATGCTTGCTGAAAATAAAATAGATTCAATAACTAAAACCATAAGGTTCAACTATGGTACTTGTAATACAACAAACAAAATATGGATTTCCTAGAGTGATACTTTCAATGTGGAGGTTTCTTGTAACCATGAGAAACTTATTCACAAGAAGGTTAATTATATTTTATCTAATAAGAACTTTATGGTTTCTGTAATTTACGTTAAATGTATTAGGATTAACGGAACCCCCTGTGGAATAATGAAGGGCCTCTCTAACAATCTACTTGAGTTGATTGTTATGTAGGACTTTAACTCTATTCTAATTCTGATGAGCGATTATCGTGCTCAAAATTATTCCTAAGAAGACTTCACGATTTCAATAACTTTGTTATGGACTGTGTATTGGAAGATATTGGGTACATTAGTACTTATTTTACTTGGACTAACAAAAGAATCTTGAAAATACTTGATAGAGTCTTGATTAATGACAAAATGAGAAATCACTGTGATAGTATTCAAGTCAAACACCTTGCTAAAACATGCTAAAACCACTCCTCAATCTGCATCTCATTAATTAATAACGCATGCAAGCCCAAACCCTCCTTTAAAATTTTAGACATGTGAAAACTCCACCCTCACTTCAACCGAATTGTTATGGATTCCTGGAATACACCTTTAATTGGTCAACCTTTATATGTGTTTTTGCACAAATTAAAGATGCTTAAATATAAGCTCAAAAGTTGGAATAAAGATAATTTTGGAAATATCTTTAATGATATAGCCAAAGCTGATGAAGAAGTTGTTTATTATGAGACCTTATTTAAATCTAATCAAAGCACTGAAAATAAAAACAACCTTTCAAAAGTCAATGCCAATTATCTTCTTCGCTTGGCAAGAGAAGAAGCATATTGAGAGAGAAAAATAGAATAAATTGGATTAAGGATGGGGAAAAAACATTAACCTCTTTCATAATTATATGAGAAAAAAAGCAAAAAAAAGGAATATAATTAAAGGTGTAAATCAAAATGGAATATGGATTGATGATCATGAGAAACTTTATGATCATGCAGTCAGTTATTTTAAAGGAATATTAGCTAATACCACCCCTGTAACTCATTACAGTGATCATATAAACATTATTCATAGCTTAATATCTGAGGAAGACAATCAATATCTTATTAATATTCCTTCCAAAGATGAAATTCACACTATTAAGAGCCTTACCCTTAATAATGTGGCTGACCCTGATGGGTTTAATGCCTCATTTTATAGTATATGCTGGCCAATCATCCATAATGACTTATACCTTGCCGTCTCTGATTATTTCAAAGACAAACCTGCTTCTACTGGAATATATTATACTATTATATGTTTCATCCCTACACTGGACAATCCTACCCACTTGAAGGACTATAGACCCATAAGCCTATGTCGTATCCATAATAGAATTATATCTCGTATCTTGAATAATAAACTAACCCATATTCTTCCCAAACTTATTTTTGAAGAGTATGGATAATTTTTTCATGGTAGAAGTGTTCATGAATACATCCTCTTCTCCTAGGAAATTATCCATGACTTAAACAAAGAAACTAGAGCTTGAAATATTATCTTAAAGATTGATATGAGTAAAGTCTTTGACCAAATTTATTTTAACTTTATAATCAATGTTATGAAAGCCTTTGGCTTTCATTAAAATTTCACTAACCTCAGTAGAAAAGGTACAAAATTTGTGTTCTTTTCTATTATTATCAATGGTAACCTTAAAGGCTACTTTAAAGGCTTGAATGTTATCATGAGGAGGGATCCACTATCCCCCATCATCTTCATTATAGCTAAGGAATAACTCATTAGAGGTATTAATCAACTATTTAATTTAAATTTCCAAAGGAGATACAGACCAAGAATGATATGAGTTTAAACTGTCTTGTATTTGTTGACGATCTTGTTATATTTACCAATGGCTCAATCAATAGTATAAACAAGCTGATAACATTTCATAAAATTATATCGTATCGCTGGTCAATAAATTAACACTGATAAGTCTAACCTAATTGGTTCTAAAAAGATGTATTTGTTAAGCATCTTCCAATTAAATACTTAGGTGTATCTGTTTAGATTATTAACAAAGCTAGTTTATATGATGAGTTGGTTAACATAATTAGAAACTAAATTTTGGATTGGAAACTTCTATCTTTTGGTGGTAGGATAGTCTTGATTCAATATGTTCTCATGACTATCCTTTCCTTTCATATTCAATGGTTTACCCTTCCAAACCCTCTTATTAATACAATTGAGAGACTCTTTAATAGATTCCTTTGGGGATCTAAGGACAACTCTCAATCTATTATTTGGACCAAATAGAACACTTTAACTAAGCCCTACAATGAGGAAGGTTTAAACATCAATAAATTAACTGAAATTTATGATACTTATTCATGTAGGTTGTGGTTCAAATTCAGAGAGAACAAAACCCTTTGGGTCAGGTACATGCAATCTATGTATTGTAAGTCATCTCACTTTTTTATTAATCTAAACCCTAAAGGCTCTAAAATATGGAAAAGACTTTTAAATATAAAATACAATGGTGAACAATATATTTTTAGAAATTAGGGAATGGCTCTATCGATTTCTGGATTGATAGATGGTTTAAGAGTAAACTCATTATCCTCTTAGACAGAGAAAGAGATACTAGCTGGTACACTAAAGAAAAGTTAGTGTTTATTGGTCTAATACCTCTTGGAATACCACTAAACATAACTAGACCATCACCCCATTAGACATTAATCTGATCCTTAATCTTACCATTCATAATGATCAGGATGATGAAATCATCTGGTCATTAGATTATCTAGGTAAATTTAACACAAACCTTACTTAGAACAAATTAAGAAAGAAAGAAAATCAATGTAATCTTTTTGGTAATATCTAGAATAATAGTATCCATACTAAGTATTCTTTCTTACTTTGGAAGATTTTGAAAGTTTGGATTCCAGTTGACTCCAACCTTCAAAAATACACTTTCAATCAATGAGTCAACAAACCATGGTTTTGTTAATTTCTCAGTTGTATGGTCTGTATGGTCTCATTTAACTGACCTTTTAACTTACCCATTGGTAGACATATGATAATCCATCACCTAATAAGGTGTTGGTTTTGGTTTACCTTCAATGCCTCTCACATAAGAACTATCATACCAATCATTACTTGCTAGTCCATCTGATTTTTTAGAAATAAATCCAAAATTAACAATCAACCTATCTCTTATAAATTAATACTGGACAAAATTTACTTCATTATCAATAGATTTAATCATGCAAATATTATTGATAATAAAATTTGGTGTAATGATATAAACATTGTTAAAGAGTTGGGCTGCTTCTTTCACATTAAGACTATTGGATTCACTATAAAGACTCTAGACTAAAATTAAATTATGATGGTTCTAGCCTCCCCAATGGTGAGTCTAGCGATCCGACTATATAATATGAAAAATCATCTTATCGCTAAATGCATGGTTGTTTTAGATGGCTTAATTATCTGTAATCAAAATAACTTTAGGGATGTCGATATTGAAACCGTTTCTGCAATTCTAAATGAAATGAGTGGCTCTGATACATGACCGTGGGCTCTCACACCTTTAATTATCTGTTGTCGTAAATTGATATGTTCTTCTATGACTATCAAGTACATTTCCAGAATTTAGAATCATATTATTGATTGGCTTGCTCACTGGACTCTAGAATGCAAAGTGAAGCAAGACATTACTTCTAGTGAGCTGCCTAACCCGAAAAACCATTACATTCCTTAATTAAAAGTATAGGCACTAGTTACCTTTGATTAAATTACTACATTTTTCAATTATAATTCAAACTTCTTGTCAATGTTTGCCGATACACTTATCACTCTTTATCGATCATCAAGATTAGGCCCTTTCAGATTCAGCAATTTGGTTTGTATAGTCCTTGACCAGTGGCGGAACCATAAATTAAATTTAGGGGGGGGGGGGGGGGGCTAAAATATATTTAG
This sequence comes from Limnanthes douglasii subsp. nivea, assembly GCA_036936605.1. Classification (NCBI taxonomy): domain Eukaryota; kingdom Viridiplantae; phylum Streptophyta; class Magnoliopsida; order Brassicales; family Limnanthaceae; genus Limnanthes; species Limnanthes douglasii. Next base: position 169,038,923 of record JAUPFV010000004.1, on the reverse strand, counting down.
ACGTTACACGTAATAATTCACAAACCTTCACTTTGACAACCCAATACGAATATAATTCAAAGAAAGTACATTGTTCATTCATTTTACAAAACATCTATTTTGCAAGCTTGATTTTTTCAATGATGAAGCTTTTTAAAAAATATTCATAAATATTAGTACAATTTATTGAAAACAATTTTTTTTGTTTGAAAATTTCACTTCGATCAATGTAATAAACTTTATAGTACAAATTACTTTTAGATATATAAAAAAAATAAAACATTATATTAGGATTTATATAATTTTACTGAAATCTACAAATATAATTATAATAATAAAATATATTTTAGAAAAATATTCTTAAGTATAAAATCAACTATAATCTTTTGTTTTTAATATCAAATAGACATATTCGCTACTATACACAAATATAACTCTAGTCTATTAACTTTCTTTTAAATATCAAATAAATTGATTATACAAAAATATTTATATATAATTTTTAAATTAAAATAATTAACATTTTATTTAATAGTAATTTTAAAAAACTAAAAAAAATAATTAAAAAATAAAAAAAATTAAACCACTGTCTCATTTTCTCCACTTACCCTTGTTTCAATCGCACTATTCACTTATTTATTTTATTTTATTACTTGCACTATTTATTTATTTATTTTATTTTATTACTATTTATTAAAGTTAGTGGAGTAAAAATAGGGGCTAGAGCACCCACAGCCCCTGCATACCTCCGCGGCTGAATGACGATACATGAGGAAGAACTATTACAGTAGAATGGATGAAAACTGACTTTGACGATGAAAACTATTAATATTACCTTAAATTATCCAACTACTTCGGGTAAAAAACACTACAGGTCTTTTATGTCTGTCACTTGTAACACATCAGTCCCTATTCTTTGTCTTTGTAATAAACCGGTCCTCTATGTTTTAAAAATGTAACAAACATATTTTTTTTTTTGTAATAAATAGGTCATTCACGCCTGTAATAAACAGGTCCTTCACGTTTTCAATTTGTAATAAATAGGTCTTTCAAATTTTCAAAATAGGATTTGTTTGTTACATTTTTCAAATATAGAGGACCGGTCTATTACAGAGACAAAGAATAGGAACTAATGTGTTACAAATGACAAACATGGAAGACCTCTGGTATTTTTAACTCCAACTACTTCGCAATAGGTAAACTTTCATTTTCATAAAAAAAACTGTTTTATTCATATATTTCAAATATTTTATTCAAGATCTGAATCCAATTAGTACAAATTTAAAATTAAAATCAAGATTATATACGCAAAACCGTAAATTCATTTGTGATATAATCAGTGATTGACGTTTGAGTGGAAAACAGATCTATGAGTGACCAACAACACCGGTAACCCACTTTCTCCGAATTAAAAAGGCAGTAAGTTCAACTCTTTTGAACAAAGTTAGGTAAGTGACCCACGTTCTCCAATAAGAATATTATTGTCTTTTGCTTTCGAAAATTGATTCCATGAATTTTCAGATTCGCGGAGTTATAGTACGTAATCGAATATGGTAACAAAACGGTAGTATTTAAGTCACAATTATCGTGACTATTAAGTTTATAAGGTATCTAGTGTCCATATCTTTATTCTTTTATAAATAAATTGTTATATAATTTATATATATTATAATTTAAAAATAATATAAATAATAATTTTATCATTATATTTTGAATATTATTGTTTTGGTTTGATTATTAGTATTAAAAATATGATTATATTCCATCATTATTCATTATTTATAAAATAAATATTATAAAAATGACGGACTCAGCCGAGTGCGCACAGCAGGCTTAGTCCTACAAACCAACGCCACAAGGTAAACCACATAAGATGACAGACTCAGTCGAGAAAGCGTATGTAGAGGGATTCGGATTTTAGTTTTTTTGATCACACGCATGTCTTACTCAACCAACTCGGCTCCTCTTGGGGCTATAAATTTATAACTTGAATATATTATAATTTGTTATATTTTATATATTTATTTTTATCAGTGATAACAAAGTCGTGATAAGTTGTTAAATTATGAGATTGAGAGATAAAATATATTTTTTACTGGTTTTGCTCTTTCACTGTTTATACTCTTACGGGCCATGAGTTGTACAAATGTTATCAAATTGAACAACCTTATTACAATTGTCATTCATCTAGCCAAGTTTTTTCATTCTCCTCAAGAACTCATCATCATATCCCGCAACAACAACTTCAACCATAAGATCTTGTTCAAGATCTTCTTTAACATCTTTTGGATATTCATCGAAGATGTCCTTTGGATTCTCTTCCATTTTACATTATTTGTCTTATATTTTATGATATGTCACATTCGAGTTTTTGATTGTAATGAACACCCCAAGTGCCCCGTCTGCCAATCTTATTTATACAGTCTTGTATTGCAGCATTGACTGACTAACCGTACATTCACTTGTCACTATAGACATAGGTTTTGAAAAAATCTGAACGCTTAACCTATAAAGAATAGGAAACTCGCCTTCTTTCGAATTCCACTACATTAAGATATCAAGTGGGTTGTTCTCGTAATACTGATGTGACTCAAATAGAGTGTTCAAATATATGTCCACTTCATTAAAACTTGAGGAGTTTCTCTTTTCGTCTCACTATTTAGGATTTTGATTTTCAAAAGTTATGCATCTCCCCATAAAACTTCTACTAATACCCGCTACATTTGAAGACCTAACATTTATATATGTCTTGTATTTATCAACATATTTATGATACATTATATAAAGATAATCGATAATTTCTTGAATATATGCATCAGGGTCATAGGTTACATCACAAAGTTGTATGACTTTATAAAAAAAATTAACTAAAAAGGTAGAACTTGATACGTTTTTATATGATAAAAAATGCACATAATAGCATAAACGTATGGGATGTGATGAAAATACTTTATAATTTTTTATTCCATATGGTGTACCATTTTACGAATACACTTTTATCCCTATATTTATTTATATGCATGGCAAGATTAGTAATTTCATAAAGGATCAAGTGAACGTTAGGAGTATATTGCGTAGAATAAGTTTTAGTTGCCTCCTTAATGAGTCTCAGTAAGCTTAACATTATGCATAATAAATCTAATTTTGATCTTTAAGAGATTTATTAGGATAATATTTATGATAAATGATAGTAATCTCGTTCCTATACATATAAGCACGTGCAAGCAAAGAATATGTAGATTTCCATCTACTTTTGACGTCTAAAACTAGTTTTTTATATGTCTTTCCACTAACCTTAATAATTTCTCTTAAAGGTCGAGCATTGTAGGACCTCATCTTTAATGAGATTGAAATAATCCTAGTTGTCATATTTATTCCATCTTTACAACGAATTAAAGTATATGAAATATGTGAAACATTTTAAGATATACAAGGTTTCAATCATTTTTAATATACTCGATATCTCTTTCGTTCACAAATACATTATCGAACAGAATAGATATAATTTTAATTTTAATTTAAAATTCATTCATACACTCTAACATAATATCTTTAATTATAGAAATGACGTGCTTATCAATAGATTCAAAATGCACAATTCTTCTTTACAGTATCTATTCATAGTCCATCAAATGTAAAATAGCGCACATCATATCAAACTCATTAAATATCGTTATATCACCAATTAAATAGACATTCCATGGAAAAAATAGCATAGTATCATCAATGATTTATCTTTTATTTAAATAATATTTGAACATTTAGGATTTTATAAAGGTACGCGGTATGCGTGTTGCTCTTGGGTTTACCTCATTACGCGTCCAATTAACAACGTTGAATGGTTGTGAAGTACCAAAAACATATATAATGGTTTCTTCCCTTTATGTACTTTTATTAAAAACAAAAGCATTGCCGGTTTGAGGATATATGGATGTATTCCCTTCTTCATAAATTCTCGAAGGATAAAAAATATTATGCGTAACAAATTACGACATACCACTGGTGTCGTAATCTGTTTTTCCAGCCTTAGAGTTATATGTTTTATCATAATGAATACAGTTAGCCAAATTATAATCAATATTCTTAGTAAAAGGGTCTCATCTCAAATATATATTCTTGTTATGGTTCATACCACCGTTAATAATAGTATGGATACCGACGCTAGTATGGGAAAAATATTTTTCAAAGCGTGGGGTGTCTAAACTATATCTACGGGATCATGCATATCATAAAAAGAATTTAGGTCAGGAGTAGCCAGAGGGAGAGGTAGGACATTTACCTCACGACCATGGTTTATCGGAGAATTTCCTCGCTTTGGTGTCATTTATTTTTTTAAGTATAAAAATATAGTAAAAAGATTGTGTATTTTCTTAAAGTATGAAAAAATAGTAATTAAAACAAATATCAAGAAATAACATCAATAAATAAATAAAAGAAAATAGTATACCAAATACCAAAACCAACAATTATCCTCCTCCACCAAGCAAACTTGATTGATTTGGAGAATTTGATCGAAGATTGTAGAAGAAGAATATAAAAAACGATCTTGCGTTGAGAGATTATAATAATAATTGTATTAATTGATTTTTAAAGATTTTGAAAGAAAAATATTGTCTGAGAGAATTTGATATATGAATGAGACTTATATAAGTTTCTTTTTTCTTATACAGAAGAAAATCAATTTTGTTTTGGAAGAAATGAGATATGTTCAATCGGATATCCGATTTGCAAAAGCAATTAAAAAAAATATAAATACCATACTTATTGTTTATTAATTTCACAACGATCTTCATATTTCTCTCACAAATCAATACATTTTAAATATTCTTGTATCAATCTGAATTTTTAATGGCTCAAAAAGTCAGAAAGTCTAAAAAAGTCCGAAGATATATCAACGAAACATCCTCATTAAGTAGAAGAAGATCAAGATCTGAGAGGGATTCATTAAAATATGAAGAAGTATATGAGATTATTCAAGATGGGACTCAAGGTGGGGTTTACGTTTAAAATGATTTGGTGCTAAAGAGATACACAATTAGCTATAATATGTTTTTAACAACATGATGAACTTATCCATGTGTCGGGTATCCGATTGGTTTTAGATGATCTTAGTGGGAAGATATGAATAGGTTGGTTAGTATTTCCGAATTTAGATGCGAATGATATATAAAATTTATTACAACTAAAAATAATATAACCAAATTTAACATCTCTTAATTCGTCATAATTAAATAGCACATAATTTTTAATGTTTTTTCTAAATTAGTTATAAATGAAATTTAATATAATGTACTAAAAATATATAACCAAATTTAGTGTTAGACATTTTGATCAAAAAAATTTAATTATCTTAAAATATATAAATTATGAATAAAGGTGGTAATTATCTCGTAATGTTATATGAATATAACGTTATTAACCCTATTATTAAAAGTAAAGATTCAAAAATTGCCAAAGCATTAATGAAAAACATTGTTTAATTGAAAATATCATCTTGTACACATCGTATTGATCAAGGGCAACGTTAAATGAATTTTTGAGTTAAAGAAGGTATTAAAGCATTAATCGATAGAAAATTAGTAGATAAATTCATTTTAAGTAAAATAGTAAATGTTAGTATCATACAAGTTGTAATCTTGTATAACTAAGATGATGCATGAGACTAATATGAGCAAGAATAGAGGACGAGTAATGTGACATTGGAAGACGTTAAAGACCTTAATCATACATGACATAATAAAAATGATGAGATATCTAAGCAAGATGAATGATAGACCATAAGGGAGATAGACAATGATAGAGATTTGCAGATAAGGAAAGTGTCTTGAGTAAGATGAGTCAAAGACAAAGATCTGTGTGTTTGAAGAGGTTTGAGTAGTTTAAATATTGTTATCTTAGATTATTAATTTATGGACAACACTTAGAGGGCACATTTGTAATTTATATAACGATGACTAATGTATATCATATCCTTATAAATATTGATGTAATCATTTGGTAATGAGGTTAAATAGTAAATTGAGAGAATTAATAAAAATTACCGTTATGTGCTTCCAATCTTTAGTTCTTCAATCTTTACAGTCGTTGGCAGTCATTTTGACGAAGATTTTGCTTCATCATTTTTTGAAATTGTACATGGAAATGTTAGGTAAAGTTTATTGGTTAACCAATGGTAATGACTCACTCAGGATTCGATATAAGAGGTTCTCAAAGATAGTTTATAGGCGGAACTCCAGTAATGATTCGAGGAAATACTAACGGTGATTCACCATCCTATTGTTACAATGATGTCGTGGTGTAGCCAGGACCAAAACGCTATGATGTCCTAGATGTCATGGTTATTAATAGTTGTGCAATCTCCTTAAACGTATTATATTTATATATGATATAAATGACTCGTTGATTCTAGACTTCAATTATTTTTATAATATTAAAATCGATTTATTATTCTTTAATACTAAATATATTATATACATAAAATAGTGGGTTCATATTCCCCCACACGAATCCACGTAGCTCCGCCTATGCAAAGACGTCCATAAAACTTTAAAGACGATACCATAAACATTTAGGATTATATCTCCAACTCATGAAAACAAAATTATTTGAAGTGCACGTTCAAATATAATTCGTGCTTGATCTGCAATTTCATTACTAACTTGAGAGAAAGTAGTTGATGTTAGAATGTTTTAACAATTTCCAACAAGAAAGTAACATTAATCATTTAGAATGATTTTGTAACACGTCGTTAGGGTTTAATCCAAACGATACTTTGTTGTGTAAAACATTTTTTATGACTTTAAATGAAATAATTTAAAATGGTTTAATAATATCCCTTCCGGACTATTGTTAGTTTTAAGGATTTATGCGAATTATTTAAAGTTATTTATTTTGGTAATCATGAAATTAAGTGAGACAAAGAATATATCCTCATGTTGTTTAAAAAAAATGATGAGTCGTGACATTATTAAGTTCAAACATTTATCCAAAAAATAATAGTTTTGCAGCATAAAAGCGATGAATTCATAAGGAAAGCAAGATTTTATAATATTTAATAAAGTTTCTTTTCGATTTGATGGGATAATCGTTAAAAAGTTAAAAAAATGTTCAATAAAATAGAAGAAGCAAAATGATGAGGAATTGTGCAAGATAAGTTGTCAGAATAAAGATTTGATACTTTAGACTATAAAAATATGAAGCATGACGGATTTTCGACATTGTTAAAAAACCTATTAAGTGTCCGTGTTAATCTTATTATGATAATCTACACCAAATATTTACATTAACAATGGTAATTGCGACAATTGATGATAAAATTATGGATAAGTTAAAGTAGTGCACACCTCAAGCTATGTTTTCTCCTTGTTAATGAAAGGAAAAAAAGTTATCATGCAAATCATTGCAATTATAGATATTCTACCATGAATTGTTTTCAATTGAAAGATGAGATAAAAGGTTAATATTTAACGGGAAACTTGTTATATTTTTTAGGAACAAAGAAGGGAAAGAAGATGAAGGGAAGATAAAAAGTAGTAATCGAAAACATCATAAATATGATAAACAAACACTTCATACAATTTTTATAAATATACATTATTTGAGACGACACACGCGCTTCAAGAAAAAGATATACGAAAGTTTTAGAAGTTCATCTTACCGATGAATCATCTCTAAATCTACAAATAAATCCAACATTAATATTGTCATTCACCGACAACGACTTGAGAAGGTTAGTAGCTCCACATCAAGATGCTTTACTAGTAACTTTAGCAACTTCCAGAGTTGATAAGGAAGAATCCTTAACAAACACTCCTAATGGAAAAATGACTGAACAACTGAAGAGCACAAGCAATATTTTCTCTCTTATTAGATTTCCTCAATATTACAATTGGCATAACTCTTTGCAATGAGGCCAGCGCTCTTATCAATAGAACTATTCTGGACCTAATCATAATTTTATAAATGAATGACACGTGTCTTTGTGTCCATGTGTCATTCACCTAAGAAAGAGTTAGTTACACATTATAAGTATAGCCTCTAACTACTTATGGTATTTTAGTAATACTGAATGGTGTCTTATAAGATCTTAGATGGTTAGTAAGTATTCTTTTAATACACCATCTTCTATTTTCTATTTGTCTTCTCATTTTCATTATACTTAGTTACATTTCTTAATATGGTCATGATCTTTAGCTCGTATATGTCTTATTGAATGTTTTTATTCATGCTTTGACCAACCTAAGCCCATGTTCAGGTCGTCAAATAAGCCTTGTCTTTTGGTCATCATGTAGTCTACCTATGATGTTCATCTTGGAACTTTGAAAACAAACACTTATTTTTAATTCAATCAACCTATCCTTCAATATTCTTTAATAATTAATCTTGATAATATCGTTGAAAATGTCTCTTTATTATAAATTAATTTATTTTCCCTACCTCACCCTGTTATTTATCTTGATGAACTTTAAAAATAAGAAATTTTCTATAATTAGGGAACCCTTGAGTCCATTTGTATCTGAATTCTTAAAAATAAACAACTTTCTCATTATAAGAAATGTGATGAAGTATTCTTTTTTCCCAATCCATTAATTGGGGTTTAAGATTTTCACTCGACCATTTTCTTACCGATTTTTCCAACACGCTTGAATATGTCGTTTTTAACTACTCCAAATGGTTAGATAAATTTTATTAGTTTTGTATTATCTTCTAACATTCTTAAAATGCCAATGACCATAAATGACATCCTATATCATTACAGACTTTAAAATTCTAAAATAATTCATTATTCCTATTTGCTCTAAGTCGTTCTGAAAGGATCATTTAGTAACTAGATTTGAATCATGATTAGAAGTCAAACTTGTTTTTTCTAAGTAGTCTTGGGGAACCAGAACAAGAATCTAGTCTGATTAAAAGTCGTCGGATGCAAACATGTAACATATGGAATACCATTTTAGTCATGATTGATAGTTGTTGCTTCCTGACTAGAACATTATCCACTATGGATTGTGATGCTCTTGCTTTGAAAGAATTATCACAAGATTCTATTGATTGTTGAAAATATGATCATCATCTTTTGTTCACAAGACTTAATCTTTCTCTAGTTGGTCAATGGTTATTAAAGAGATTCAAGATGTCTGCTAGTGGAAAATTAAAATTGGGGAGGCTGGAACTGAGTCCACTGAAGATGATATTAGCAAAGCTTTATACGATAAGTGTTATGAAGACCTTGTTGCTTAGATCTTTTAGTTACTTAGAAGAAACAACCAAAAAAGCGGGGTAATGATAACAAAGAGTGTGCCCCGTCAAGGAAAGTGAAGTAATCTACATAGGGAAAAAAGAAGAACCCTCCTAAGCCATCATAAATGAAAAAATCTATATATTGTGTGAAAAATAATATTCTCCAACTACTTTTGTTTATAACGAATGCTCCAAAAAAGAGGCATGAACAAGTCTAAAATCACTTTTCTTCCCATACAGTTTAACAAAACAACTCATAATCCACATTTGGCACTAACAATGTCATCTTATGAAATGATAGGATAATAAATACTTTTGGATCCAAATCATTTATCAATCATCAATTTGCCTTATGTCTAGTCGATCCCATTGGAACCTCAGTGTCTCCGACAGATATCCTTTAGCGTCAAGCATAAATTTATTTAGAGGTATATATAATGCACCAAGGCAAAAGTTATAATAATTATTATTTTCTCATTAATATATTCATCTCATCTTGTGACGTTCAATCTTTTAATACTCGGGTTAACTGCTCAATTACTTTCAGAGATAATATATCTGCGCTAAAAATATCAACTTTAGAAACACAAAAGTTAATATACTCAATTGAAGACGAACTTATATGACTTACTTAACAAGAATAAGAAATTGAAGAAAGTTGTTGCTAGTGTGGATAACCTAAAGTTACATATAATGGAACTTGAAAGAAAGGTGGGCATTGTAGAGAGGGAAAGAGATGAAATGACTGGTCAAGCTGAGTTCAAATTCTAACAATCTGCCAAATTGCATGTGCCTATTATTGTAAAGAATTAATATTACGAATATGGAAAGCTAACCCTAGGCTTCATTACAAAATAGAAGATAATCTCTTCTAGTAGATTGTTGCTTTAGGGGAGGATGCCAAAGTGACTAAGAATAACAAGGAAAAATACCGGACTGGTGAAGATTGTGCGGGTGACAAACTAAAAGAAGCATTTGATGAAACTACATCCCAAGAAGAAACAACTTTTGTTGCTACCCAAAACAAACCTACCACAGGTGAAAAAATTAATTTTATCTTCATCATCTTCAAAAACTTTACAACATGTTTTATAAACCTTTTTAACCTATTTATATTGTTAAGGATGTTTCTTTTGGGTTGCGACTGATTTATTTATTTTATTATATTTTCGGTATTTAAGTTAAATATTACATGTTTTTTTGGATGTTAATTATATTTAACTTAACTTATATTATATTTATATTATTATCAACTTTGTTGCTCTTGAATTGTTATTAAAAAATATTTATTAGGTCGAACACTTATAGTATTATCTATCATGTTTGAGTAGTTGATACAAATTCGTCATGTTTGAGTAGTTGATACAAATTCGTCATTTTAAGTTTATATTAATAATCGTACGACACAAATAATATTGAGATGAATCAACCAAACCAAAAAACAAATCACCTCACCGTGCAACATGGCTCAACCAAGAGGGGCTTAGCAAAAAAAAACACAATGCTCAAAGCCTCAAAAGCTCGGCCTCGTTGAGAGGCACGACCGAGCGTGTTGGTCGCATGAACTTAAGCGACCAGCTAGGTTGTTCAATCTAAAAGAACCATCTTTATGAAGCCTAACAGACTTGGCCGAAACTCATTTGACCCTTCAAATAACTCCGAAAGAAGCGGTTTGTGGGTTTGAGTAATAAGCTCATAACGAGCATGCGTTCAACACGCTTACGACCATTAGCCAACTCGCACTTCGCTTCTAGCAATATCCCATTTTTCAAGTGTTATCGAAGTGTAAGGAAACTTTATCTGACAATATATGAAAGATTGACCTCATATTGTATGGTAAATCATCCTCGAATGACGTATCTTCATCTAAAAATGCGTATGGAAAGCTAAAATAAGTCGTACCATTGAGGAGGCAACAACCTAAGACACTTGCAAATCAAGACTATTATATAAGAATTTAATGATGTATATGCGAAGTAGGTGAATAACATTTGGTAATCGATATTAGAAAAATAATACAACTATTCTTCATATTATTAATCCAAGTTCAAACTATCTTTTTATTGTTGATCTTTGTTAGTCAAGTTTAACCAAGTGTCTTAAATTTAGGTAATTTTTTAACTTTTTTTTTATTGTAGGAAAACGTAATCAACCAGCATCCAAACCTACCTACTTGAGACCTTAACCCTACGTTTTAACCTCATGAATCTAACATCACAAAAAATATCAGATAAAGGGTACCGACCTTGCAGCTCACCTCAATTAAGACATATCTTGAGTCCTAGCTGGAGACGTTGAAGAATTGTTCTGTGCAAACAAATGCAACTTATCTTTGAAAAAATAAATTAATCTCTCCCAAAATTTAGAAGACAAATTCGTCTCGATATTTAACAACCTTTTCATAACAAACTCGTAATTTTCACAATTTTCATCAGTCATGAGCAAACCAAAGGGTCTCACTATGATCATTTACTGGTTCCAATCTTGAGGTTGACCCCGCTAATTGCTAATCTTTGGCTTGAACCATTTCCTTATCAGTTTTTCTTATCAAATCCCCTTGATAACACTCTATTGCCGCTTTCTGGCTACTTCGGACAACGCCAACGTTGTTACCAATCACATATTCAATACACAGATACACCTTGGACGTCACTGCATGCATCCTGGATAACCAAGATCGGCCGAAAATTGCATTATGAGATGTCGACGAATCTGCAACAAAAAAGAGTAATGATACTTCCTTTTTGAAATGGCCTTGACCTAATTGTATCAACCCTTCAAATTCTCCAACCACCACAAGTGTAGCTCCTGTGAAACCAGATATTATATGCTCTGATTTTAAAATGACTGGTGGTCGTTTGAACTTTGAATAAGTTGACAAGAAAATAATGTTTGCTGAACTTCTGGTGTCAATCAACAAGCTTTGTACTTCTCCGTCAGCAATTGCAGCTACGATTACTACTGAATCCTCACGTGGCCCAGAAATATCTCTCATATCGTCATCATCAAAATAGATCATGAGGGACGGGCTTCGATATAAGTAAAGTGACGCCCTTGCCTCTAACTGGGTGGTTAGACTTACCACATGCCTTTTCCGAGAAGAATTAGTGATCCGTGCCATTGAACTAACCTTTCCACTTTCTTCAAGCTCCATTTCTTTAATCATCCCAATTTCAGTTGATATGTCAAACAGGTCAGCGACCTCGGAAATAACCAATGTCGTTTCAAGCTTTGGCACTACCATAATTTCTTTAGAAGCTACATTTTGCTCAACCTGTTTCTTTACATAAGTTGTAAACTTCCCATTATCGATTAAAGCTTGCGTCTTTATTTTTTACGCAATACAATCCTTCTTATCATGCCCCACCTCTTCATTATACTTACAGTATCAATTATTTTGGCTTTCCCGAGGAGTTTGAATTTGGAATGGTTTGCGAAATGGGACACTCTTCTTCGATTTTTCAAAAATAGTCGACACGCACTCAGTTAAGTCTGCAAAGTGTGCGGGTTGGATCCATTTATTTCAGAAAGGTCGGTTACCTGTCTGGCCACTATACCTAGCTTATTGAGGTTGCGAAACCGATGCCTTTCCTTGTACCTGCTGCACTACCGGTGGAAAAACACATATTATTTGGGCATGTAGAATAGGGGTCGATTTCTGCAAATTCTGCTAGTATGTCATCATTACCACTTGTGACCTTTGCTGAATTTGCGCTGGTAACTAAAACGCTTCGCTTTCTTCAATCAAAATTTGCTTCACCACTTTAGCCAGGAAAGCATAAAACGTAAATGCTTGTTTCTTTGCGACTGCTTGTTTCATGGATCGGGTAATACTCTCAATTTATACCCTATCAAGGCCATACTCTCGTCGCAATGGTCAAGATCGGTTTTAGAATCCACGAAGCGTAGGGTATAATCCTTTAAGCTCTCGTATACCTTTTGCCGACAGTTAACGATTGTGTCCCCATTGGCTCAGAAACTTTTCTTCCCACGAATTACTGCATGAACATCACGCAGAACATGTTGAAATTCTTTATGCATCATTGGGGTAATCGATTGTACCACTTTGAAGCCCGATCTTTAAAGGTCATTAAAAAAACTCAGCAAATTAATTTATCATCGTTGTCGGAACTCAACATGAAATTATTAAAAGATTCTGAATGATTGTTAGGGTCTTTCTTCCCATCGTACTTTTCCAACTTAGAAAATGTCAAAACACTTTGGGAGGTGTCCCAACAAAATTTTATCCGAAAGCGAGGACGATCTCCAGTTATGCCCTAATCCAAAAGCCCTACTTCGTAGACCCTATGTATGGGTTGCGTATAATCCTTCTATGCTTGGGTTGGCGAACTAACTCCAGACCCTATATCCATAAGTCTGGCTTCCCGATGTGAATTGTAACTGAGAAATATTAACTTGTTCTGTTTTGTTGATCGTGATACCCTTCTTTCTCGATAGAAATTGGAGTTATCTTGTCTATGTTATTTTTGCGATACTTTGATACTTTCGCCCGACAAGATTTTCGACGTCGGATTTCTCACACTCTTACCTAAATCTTCGGCTTTCTTGTAACAGAGATGATGACTCGTCTGAATTGTAATCGGTGGAATCACTGTATTCTAGTCTGGTTCGACACTCGGTTTTACTTTCCAACGCATTATTATGCATCCGATCACGGAATCCGCTCGTACAGTTGCCTTCTTCTTTATCTTCATCAAGCAGTTGTTCTCCTTGGTCTACCGACTTGTTCTTCTTTTCAGATAAAGTTGTCTCTTTTTCAATATTAAGCTTTGCTATATCATCTAACAACTGTTGCCTCATCATGATGAGGGTCGATAGTTTACTTTGCCCTTGATCAATTTTGTCACGAGTATCATCTAACAACTGTTGCCTTAAGCTTTGCTATATCATCTAACAACTGTTGCCTCATCATGATGAGGGTCGATAGTTTACTTTGCCCTTGATCAATTTAATCACGAGTATCATCTAACAACTGTTGCCTCGTCCTGATAAGGGTCCATCGTTTACTTCACCCTTGATCATTTTCGCTTTACTCTTAAGCAAAAACCATATGAGTTCACGAAGTAGTAAAAAAGTAAAAGAACGAGACTAATAATGATGTAATAAACAACTGGAAACGATGGGAATAAGCATAAAACATGGTCTGAAAAGTAAAGAGAGTGAATTAGTGCGTAGAAGACAGAAAATAGAGAATAGTTTAGAGACAATGATTATTAACTAAAATTTGAAATGACTCTCAGCACTAAAAATATTGATTGTATTTATATATGAGACTTTGGATCATGAATCGTTAATATTATGATACATGACTTTTACCCTACATGGTTACATCTTGGGCCAAATATTTTATTTTCTTACGAATTATATTTAGAACCTATCAAGATTTTATTTAAAATAAATGATATATAAAACCTTATTATGTAAGTTTGAATAAAATGAACTAGACCATTACAACTTACGATTTCGTTTTATGATTTCAGAATAATTTACGATTATAATATATTATAAATTAATTAGATAATAATTCTGTTGGATATAAAAAAGGGTTAATAATTATTCATAATAAAATTAATGTAACTAAAAACAAAACACTAAAAATAATAATAATCGTGTTGGATATAAAAAAGGATTAATAATTATTCATAATAAAATTAATATAACTAAAAACAAAACATTAAAAATAATATTTAATCTCACTAGTGTCATCATTTAATAGTCCCATTTCTTACTGTGACACAATATGTCACATTTGATAGTTTATCACGTTTTTAAATATATTTATTAAAATTTAATTTGTATGTGGTAATTTAGTTGAATCAAATAAATTAATATATATATATATATATATATATATATATATATATATATATATATTATGAATAATATTTGAAGTAGTTATTCGAATTTTTTATGGTTTTATTTAGATATTTTAAATAGTTTATTAGATTTTATATTTTTGAGTTAATGTTTTATTAGAACTTTAAACTACGTTTTTAAAGTTGACGGAGTCTTTAAATTTTTAAAAATGTCAACTATTAGATGTTTTATATAGTTTATTAGATGCCCCAAGGGGGTAGCCGAATTGGTTGAGTATGGTATGCTTGTGATCAAAGGTCATGAGTTCGAGTCCCTCTACATACGCTTTCTCGGCTGAGCCTGTCACCTTGTGTGGTTTACCTTCTGGCGTTGGTTTGCAGCCTATCGTGTCAGACTGAGAGTTTACCTTGTGCGCACTCATTGCACTCTGAGTAGCGGCTGCGGGTTCCCTTCGAAAAAAATAAATACCCAAAACTGTATTTATTTAAAAAAATAGTTTATTAGATATTTTACTTATATTTTTAAAGTTATTGGAATTTTTAGATATCTCTGTCTTTCGGATATTAAATATTTTATTAGATTATTCAACTAATAATTTATTAGAGCTTTCAATTAGATGTTTTAAAAAGTTTCTTAAATCTTTCAACTATTAGATCTGTTAACTATATATTCAAAGTTGTTGGAATATATATACTACCTATACAACCGTAAATAAAAACAATTGGTATTTATTTAAATATAATAAAACAATTGATTAATTGTGCAAGATAATAATGATATTTAATACATTAAAATAGAAATATGTAACAATTTTTTAATACAATCAAATACAAAAAAACGAAGTCACGCGGGATGATGATCTTGGTCTTTATATGGTTTAGGAGGATTTATGCACCCATCCAATTCCATCATGTGTCTCATTAGTCATATATAACAATCGTGTTGTATTTGGGTGATGTGTAATTCATTTTGGATGATGCGTAATTCAAAATGCATCTTCACGCTTTCAAAATATATACATTCCATATATTGTCGGTCAGATGTCCGTCGAGGTTGATAAGAAGAACTTCTTATATTAGAAGTGGTCGACTTAGGCTCTTGCATCGTAGCATGCATGATTTGTCTCCGCCAACCTATAGGCAGAGCATTTACGTTGGTTACATCATTAACAGCCCATATTTATGACAAAACAGCCTCAAATAGGTTACAAATCTGCTATTTTGATCAAGTATCTCCTTTCCAAGAATATATATAGTTCCACTTCTTAAAGATTTATTTCCTATATCATAACTCCTCTATATTGGAGACACACTCAACCAAATAACATCTACCCAATTTATGTTTAAAAAATGACTTAGTAGCATCTTATAAGGTAACTTTATACCATGAACTCTTGAATTCATATGCCTGATGATCAAATTAGTGAAATTTATTATGTGCCCTGACGCAATAGCAACAGTTACAAATGTTTAAAGAACAACAAGTTTGAATTATTGTTATTATTATTAATGAGATAATGATTAACTACTTTTATAGTCAAGTTTGATAACCATATACCCTCGGGTAGGGCATGCTCCTTATACCAAGTGAGGTAAGGCCAAACAGAGGATGGTTTATTGGCTAAAACTGAATTGCAAGGCATGGAAGTTAGTCGACCGAGCAAAGGGCCAGACTCGTCGGTTTATTCATGATCCTTGTACTCGGCAAAGTAAAATTATACAGAACATAAAATGATGATCAGCTGGAGGAAGAAGTCTGATATATTCACCGACCAGACTTATTTGTAACCCGAGTGGTGAGAATGATGAGAAATTTAGAGAGGAAGCAAAACAACATCATGAGGCTAGACATAACTGCCACTGCACATGTGCCACATCTTTAAGCTCCATTAACGAACATGTGCAATAACGACTCAACTAGTGCGCCATATATTTAGTCCCACTAAGGCGTGTCCAAGAGACAGTTATGTAACTAATCACAGAGAGAGAAAGTATCTATGAAGAATCTGTATAAATAGCGATGTAAAACAAATAATAAAGGACACTTGACTTGAATATATCTTTTCTTTCCAGATGAAGAGAGTTATCTCTAAATGATGTAGTTATGTCCAAAGAACACCATGGTTCATATGGACTGGAAGACGAGAAATGTAGGCCTTTAAAGCACCCCTAGAATATTAATTATTTGAAATTATATCAAAGCGCTATGTAAGTAAAATGTGCGTTAGTTTTCCGTTATGATGACGCAGAATGGGTTTTAACAAGACACGTTCCAAATATGTTAGTGAATGATTGATTTTTTTGCCAATGCACATGATTCAACTTTGTTTTTTACTTAGCTTTGTCTCTATCTTCAATCAGTTATAGCAATCTATAGTGACTTTTCCATGAATATTCAATTAAAAAAATTGTGAATGGGTCGATATACCATACTCAGGGGATACTTAGCTTTGACTGACATAGTCGATTTCGCGAATGAGTTAATTAATAAAGCCCCTCGGCTACGTAAGGGGACATACATATCCTTGACCGACATGGTCAATTTTTCAAACTAGCTGGCCAACCACGCCCCATGGATACGGAAGGAGCCATACTGAGCTCTGGTCGACATAGTCAACTACGTAATCCGGCTAATAGACCAAGCCTACTATGGCTTCACGAAAGGAACACTGAGCTTAATACCTTTAATATTACAAACCGCGAACTAGTGACACTGTCAAGCCAGGAACGGGCACACGAGAGGCCATACTGAACCTTGGAAAAATATATTAGTAACGAAATCTTGGTTACTGAACCACCCTTTTCTAAAGATACATACTTGGTTCAAGAGTTTAAGTTTACCCACCACGGGTGTAAGTCAACCAGCCTGCACAATATTGTACAACTTAAACGAGTATGCATATTTTATCTAACACAAACACATTCATTTCATACATATAGATGATCGCTTCACTCGTGGAATGACAAAGAGCCATGAATATAATTACACAAAATAGTCCACCAACAAAACAAAGTCAGTTCAAAAAATACACAAGTATAATGACAATTATGAAGCCACATGGGACACGGCCCGGGGCAGTGAGCTATGTCCAATCTATATACCTTTAGGATTCATCGCCTCGAGTAACACCATGACCTTTTTCTCCCCAAAGGTAGCTTGAAGGCTCTAGTCTTCTCTTTCTCCTTATTGAGGTCATCATCCTCTCCTTCATCTTCGTGTCTTATAGTTGGTCTTTCTGATGAAAACAACTCCCCTCGCCTCTTTTACGATAACCCGAGCTTTTTTCTTCAAAGGTCCAAGATAGTTTCTTTGCATTCCTGGACAAGCATCCCTACCTGATCATTCAGGATATGTTCGGCTTCCTCTGCCAACTTCTCCCTCTATTCCTCCATGGTCGTTTCAGCTTTCAAGGCCCCTACTTTCAAGTTCCCCTTCTCTAACATCAATAACATAACTTTAATCGTTAGTTCGTCGATCCTCTGTGTCTAGGCGATGTTCTGGGAGAGAAAACTCACACTTTATGCCATCAACTCGCCGTTTTGTGCCATTTGTTGGAGCTTTGAGAGATTAGAGCTGTATTGCCTCATATAAGGCATCCATCTCCGTAGACACTAATTCTAGTTGTTGTTCCACCTTCGCCTTCTCATTTGTCGCTTTCTCGCCCCTCGTCCGAGTCGACCCATACACATGCTTACAGCTAGCCAACTTTTTAGTAGACCCCTAACATACGCGAAAACATGGGTTTTGTTTTCCAGTTTTCCATCGCTCGGGTGTCTATCGGAGTTATGCGACGATAGATAAGGACCATCGAGTTATGGTGGTTGTTCATAACATGGATACACATAACTATAATCCATATCATAGATATATATTAACCATATGGAACATTAAACATACCTTGATTTCAAGCTTCATATACCTTTGAAGAATCTCTGTTATTGGCATGCTGTCATAGAAGGTGAGCTTCATGAAATTCTTCAACTAATGGAACATCAGCACTGAAAAGGTCAGCATCGGGCATCACTGCTCCTTCAAGTCTAAAAGGGCATGTTATTGGCTAGTAGCAGGCGTGGTGTCCCTATGTTTACCAAGGACGACCCGAACCCCATTACCTTTACCATAAACTCTTTTTATGCCAATACATCTGACACCATCAGCTTCAATCCCGGGGTATCTTCCCATGAGGATATCTCTACATCTTTCTATTTCTCGGGATTTACCGCCTCATTGCCACCATCGTTTTCCCCACTTGGCACAATTACCTTCGGGGAACGACTTATTTATTTAACCCCTCCATAAAAAGTGCATTTAGGGAAAGTGTTAACTTTCTCTGTACACCCTAACCTTTTTTCTCCAAAATCCTTTTTCTTCTTTTGAGTTGGTGCTTCCACTGCTTGCAAGTCTTTATCGGATGGTGCTACAAGGTCGGGCAATGTAATCCTCTTAATATCCCTCCCAATATTGCCCCCCTCATTTTCCTATTGCGCATTGCACTTAGAATTGGGTTTTGATCCTGCCAGCCCAAACTCATTTACTAGACCTATAGTCCCCAATTGTTGGCTACCATCACCAACCTTTTTTACAGGCACCTCACTCTCTTGTCAATCTCATTTTTTCTTACTTGACAATGCATTTTATATTTCTTTCCTCTTATTCTTTTGGGGAACATCTAGCCTAACATCACTATTGTTTCCATTTAAATATCGTTGACGCACCACTGCCTATAACCGCTCAGATGTGGTAACATTGTATGTCGCGGTCAAGACCAGCTTGTTCCCTTCGGTCATCTTTAGCTCAGGGATGGGCCACAAGTCATCTAGCACAAAATTTACCAAGGTAAACAAGTGATAAGCCTCAAGCTTCCAAGTAGTATGGGCTGTAGTAACTAGTGTGCAATAGGTTAATAATATCACCCGCGTTTGCTTTCTTACACCAATTTTGATGATTTCTAATACATGCACAATGAAAAATGCATAACAAAGTTAAGAATTACCAACAAAGTAGGTCATCACTTACACCATGGTATCTAAATCTTTCTCCAACACGCCGTCATCCATATCCGCTCGGGTTACAAATTCTCCAAGGCATATTCATGCTTCCAGCTTCCAGACACAAATATAAAGGAGTGTTTCCACTTCTTGTATAAGGAAAAAATTTCTAAAATCTTCTTCACCCTAGTAAGTTGGAGGTAATAGAAAGGGGATCCCGATAACTTAGTCAGATCCATTGTTGCCAATAGGTTTAGCCAGACTAACTGAAATCTATAACATATTAGATCTCATCAATATACTCAGAAGCATGTGCCACCTATTGACTGTCAATTGTGTTAGGTGTATATGTACATAACTAAAATATTCGCAAATGAGCGGGTGTACAGACACATCTTGTTTTCTCGGTCTTGATACGGTTGTTAACCCGCAGTGGGAACGCGAGTTTCAACTGCGTAAGGAATGCAATATCTCTTCTTAAACTCTCGATAGAACATCTCCGTTAAATAAGTGTATTTGGATGTTATTCGCTCAAAACAAAATTCTAGAAAAGCTTAACTCTCCGCATCATCTTTGTGATGACTAGTGGGGGGATAAACCTCCTTCGTTTTTTTCTTTAGCGCTTTTATGAGCCATATTTTGGTTACACGGCTGCAAGGTATTAATAGGGCTATTAAGAATATATGTAAAAGGCAAGGAGGTTATCAAAGTAGAGTGCTACCGGTGGGAAGATGTAGAGGGTGGGGGATGACCACACATTTTAAACTCATTTCTATGATCCCTAAGGGGCACCCAAGGTCAATTTCCATCACAATCTCTAAATCGGACAACTAGATCTAAAGGGATGGCTATATATACCCAATTCCGGTTTAAGTATACCCAAAATCCTCATTTGACTTTACTTTGACTTTTTTTTTACCAAATTACCCTTGACGTTCCAATTAATCTCGTAATTGCCATTAAGTAAAAAAAACTACTAAGTGTATCCTAAGTATACCCAATTCACCAAATAACCTATTTCACTATCTATACCCAAACAAACACTCTTGTTTAGTGAATTTATCATCCAAATAGTCTAGTTTTCTGAAAATCTTAAAAATCAACTTCAAACTTCAAACTACAATCAAGAACATTCAACCTCATTCCAAAAAAAAACACACAATCGATCATGAATCACTCGGAACTAGAGATTAGCGTGGAGGAGTTGATGTCGTCGGAGAACAAAGACGATGAATTATCGCCGGAGAAGGAGTTGCAGTCGTCGGAGAAGCAGCCATCGTTGCCGGAAAAGGAAAGGTTTTGTCCGGTTTGACCACGCACCATCGGTTTCGGGCCATAAAACCGGGGGTGTGTAGGTCACGCACGGCCGGTTCTAAGGCCTAGAACAGGCCGTGCATGACCTACGCACCACCAGTTCCATGGCCACAGAACCGATGATGCTGAGGCCTCAATCTGCTCGGTACTGAGGCCCCAGCACCACCGGTTCTGTGGCCTTGAACCGGTAGTGATGGGGCCTCAGTCCGCTCGGTACTGAGGCCCCAACACCACCAGTTTAAGGCCTTAGAACCGGTGGTGCACCGGTTAGTGTACGACCGGTTCTAAGGCCTAAAACCACCAGTTCTAGGCCCCTGAACCGGCGGTTCACGCAAATTTTCCATAAAAACAAGGTTTTTTACCCCCTTTTTAATTATACCTGATTGATTATTGTGTTTTGTGGTTGTATAACAGGGGACGGATGTCGCCCATGGGACTGAGGAAGCTTTCACTACCGACTACAGTCATTTGTTCTTCACTACCGAGTTCTATACACAAGAAGCGTTGATTAAGTGGGTGACGAAGACACGAAAACGCCATGGTTTGTTTATCAACATAAGTCGGCGCGACAAAGTAAATAGTAGAAAATGTTATAGAATGTTTTTCTAGTGTGAGAGGTTGGGAAAATATACTCCAAGAGTAGGTGAGAAAGACCGTAAACGGAAGTCTACAGGAACCAAAAAGATTGGCTGCCCATTTGAGCTTCTCGGATTAATGGTTGAACCAGATCAATGGAAGTTGGAAGTGAAATGTGGTATTCATAACCACAAAAATTCAAAACAGCTAGATGGTCATTCTTTTGTTGGCCGTTTGAATAATGAAGAGATAGAATATGTTGAACGAGCGACTTACATTGGAACTAACTCCAGAGATATACTGAATGATGTTAAAAAGCTAAACGAAGATGATGTTTCTTTTATGCGCACCATCTACAATGCACGAAAGAAAAGCAGGGCTTTGAAGAAGGCGGTTAGGTCACAACTCCAGCTCTTGTTGGGAGAGATTAAGTCACATAATTATTATGAATGGCATAAATCTGGTGAAGACGATGGACAAGTCATTACAGATATATTTTTTGCCCATACAGTCAGTGTTGACCTTTTGCGGACATTTCCAACAGTATTAATCATGAATATTACGTATAAACTCATAAAATATGGTATGCCATTGTTTGAGATAGTGGGTGTGATATGTACCGGTTTGACGTACTATGCGACATTTGCTTTCATGTCCGGTGAGAAGTTAAACAACTTCAAATGGGTGTTAGAGTGTTTGAAGTCGTTGATTTCCGTTCACGGAACTGAAGAACCTCGTGTCATTCTGACTGACAGAGATTTAGCGCTGATGAACGCCATAGAAGTGGTATTCCCAGAGACAACGCATATGTTATACCACTGGCACATAGCCCAGAATGTTCAGGGGAAACAAGAAAATATTTCCCCGAGAAAAGTGATCATATGAAGTTTGTTTCTGCTTGGAAGAAGATTGCGTGTGCAACATAAGAGATTGAATTCAATCACGCCCGACGAGACATGCTATTGGAGTACAAAGACTATCCTCTTGCAATCGAATACACTGATAAATTGTGGCTTGATAAATACACGGACAAATTCATTGTTTTAAAGACGAACAATAACTTGCATTTGGGGCATTGCACGACTAACCGCGTCGAGAGTTCTCATTCTAACCTAAAGGGTTACCTACGTACAACCAAATTAAATTTTGATTTATTGTGGGGGAGGGTTCATTCACTAGTCGAAATCCAACATGTTGTCATTAGGTCGTCGTTTGAGAAGATTCGTTACATAGCGATGCATAAGTTTGCCGACAAACTATTTGACGAAATTCGAGGCAAGGTTTCCCACATGGCGTTAGAACTATTTTTCGACGATGTAGAGAAGGCCGAAGATAGCAAGATGATCGCTATCGAAGATGGGTCAGATGTTAAACACAATGACGTCTGCATATGTGTGGTAAAATCTACCCATGGTATACCTTGCTACCACCAGGTCCGCAAGTGGTGTAAAAACGGAAAAGTTGCATTGTTAGAAGCGTCTCACACCCTTTGGAAAAGGTTAGAAATAATGCATCGTTCATACCGTACGACCATGGAGATTCTCCAAGATGATTTTGAAAAGCTAGTAATCGATGTTATGGAGACAAAATACGCAACCCGTATAAAACACATTTACAAGAAATGGTTTGAAATTGTTTATCCTCAAACATCCTCATTGCTAGAGCCGTGCTCATCATCCGTAAAGGATAAACGATGGTGCGGATCTCCTGCACAGGGAACTGGACTCTGATATCCTCGTATGGCTAAAAAATGAACTGTTCCAAATAAAGTAAAACTCTTAGAATGTTAAAAAAAATTATAACTTATTATGAATATGTTACTTACTACTAAATTTAAACACTTACATCTTTCTCCTTCAGATCTGAAAGGAGAGTACGCACAACTGATTTGGGGCGGATGTTTTGCTCAACAATCCGCTTTGGTAGCCACTTCACAATCCTAGGCTGTCTCGTTATGTGGTCCGCATTCTCAGAGGCTCTAAACGAAGGGAAATAGTCATAAATCCAGCAATCTAACATGGCTACAAATCCATACAGGTTATGCTTCGATGCTTACGAAGCATCACCCAAACCATAGAACAGGAATGCAAATGCACTCGTACCCCACGCTATGTCCGACAAACCGGAATTCATATTCTCCAACCCGTACAAATAGTCAGCCTTGACGCTTTTCTGACTAGTATCCACAAAAATAGTGGAACCAAATAAGAACATTAGGTATGCTCGTGATACCTTGCGGATAGTGTCTGCATCAGTCTGCTCGATGTAGCGACCCATGGTGAAAGTCTCCTGCATCCACTTAATCTTGAAGCCAACGCCTCTACTGGACTATATCTCAGCACGGACCTCATCCAATGTCAACCCTAACATACTAGCGTAGTAGCTGTATGCGTCATCACGCGGAGTCGTGACTACATCCAAAGTCCGGCCAACTACAGAGAGACCTATAATGCAGCTGACATCATATAGAGTAATCGTCATTTCCCCGAACAAGAAATGGAACGTGTTGGTCTCCTGATGCCAACGCTCAACAAATACCTCGTCAAGTACTGAATGCGTGAAGTACTGAGGTAAGTGAGCTATGAGAGGACCGAAAGGAGTCCGCGCCAAGTGCCGCTGCACCTCTGGCTGAGCACTGAGGTCCCACATACAAAGCACATTATAACATGCTTGTATGCCTAAGGAAGTACGACCATGTACTCTGATACTTACCTGTACGATGAAGACGTGATATGCCTCATGTTCCTTGTAGTCAGGAAATAGAGATATCTTGTTGCATTTCAGAAATGCAAACGTCTTCCGCTGCTCCTCGGTGTGTATCGCATCGATATGATCCTTATCTATCGTGTCCTGCTCAGGGTCCCCAGTAGCATCCACCCTCTCACTAACAGGTGGTGGATATGTAGTAGTATGTGCAGGGGGTGGAGCACTGGCAGCGGGAGGTGGTGGAGCACTGGTAGCGGGAGGTGGTGGAGCACTGGCAGCGGGAAGTGGTGGAGCACTGGTAGCGGGAGGTTGTGGAGCACTGGTAGCAGGAGGTGGTGATCGGTGTACTTGTGACATCTCGCGTCGTGCGGAGCCTCCACCTCTAATGTCATCCACTGCTTTCTCAACAACCTTCTCTTTCCTCTTGTCGTGGTTGATTCGGGGCAAAGACCGATCTGACCTGATCCTCTTCACCTCCTCCTCCCTAAGACGTCTAGTCTCAGGGTCCTCTGATGAATCTCGTCTGCGCTTAGCATCGCAGAGACCCTCTCATCCTCGATGGCCCGTACCGTCTTCAAATGTTTCCCGGGGTGTGTCACCCATGATCCCGGGGAATACGCCCTAGACCGAGGAAGGGGTCGCGGCTCGACGGCATGAGACCCAAAATAATACCAAAAAATAAAAAAAATTAATAACATACGATATAATCCGCAAACATAAAAAAAACTACAAATCGAACTTCCAATTGAAATACATATAACTCTCATATCATTTTCCTTAAAAATTTGAATTTTTTTTAAAAAATCGATTTCTTAGAATACATCAACTTTTTTGTATTTCGGCTGTGCACCATAGGTGCACAACAGCCCATACCGAGCGGCACAGACCCCCTGTACCGAGTGGTACAGGGGGGTTGTACCACTCGGTATAGGCCTACGCACCGATGGTGCTCCCCTGGGCGCACCACCGGTCCGCTGCCGGCCCGACCATTTTCAGCCGGTAACCGGGCTGGAAAATGACCCCTAATCAACCTTAAATCTACCATAATCTACCCTAAATTCATACCTAAATCTAACCTTAATCCTACATTCCAACATAAATCTAAGTAAATTAATTTGCAAAATTAAATTAGGGAATTTACGTAGTTGGTGGTGGTGGGTTTTTGTTCTTCACCATGATGGAGAAGGAGGAGTAGAAGGGGAGGATGTAATGGTGGCTCGCCGGAAAATGTTAGAGAGTGGTGGGAGTATTTTGAGAGAAGAGAGTTTGAGAGTTTAGAGAGAAGTGAGAGAAGTGAGGGAAGTGAGAGAAAGTTGTAGGAAAAAAGTGTTGGATAGAAGTTAGTAAAAAAAAGACTTATATACCTACAAAAGGGTATTTTTGGATGAAATTGGGTATACTTAAATCACCTTTGGGTATACTCAAAATTGGGTATACTTAAACCATAATTGGGTATATATAGCTTGACCCATAGATCTAATCACATGTGGTATAGCGATTCTCAGGTAAGCAACATCGTTCTTCGCAAAACTCTCCCATAGTTCTTAACAAAAGCTAATAATTGAAGGCCCCCAATCCTAAATCTACACAATTCTGTTGAGATCGATGATGGTAGTTTTTCGAATATATTTAATCAACCAATGTTATTATATCTTATTAGAAATAAATCATCATTTATGCTTTCCCATGTGTGTCTGTGTGGGAGGGGGGGGGTTCCTGATAAGGCCATATCCTTTGAGCATGGCATAATTTTATGCGTGGAAAGATACGACCAATAAGAGGATGAATCCTCGGCTAAACCTAAAATACAAGGAATAAATGTTGGTCGATCGGGGAAAATCTCGGACCCGTTGGTTTATTCATGATCCTTGTACTCAGCAAAGTAAAAAATAAATCGAGTAGCAAGTAATGATCAACTGGAGGTAGAAGACTAGAAGGCTCACAAACGGACTGAGTTGTAACTCGAGCGGTGAGCAGGATGAGAAGTTTACCGAGGAAGAAAAACAACATCTCCAGAATTGACATAACGGCTACTGCACACGTGCCCTATCCATTAACAAATGTGTACAGTAACAGCTCAATTAGTAAGCCATGTATTTAATCGCACTAAGTCACATCCAAAATAAAATTATGTAATTAATCGTAGAGGGAGAAAGTCTCTACATAAATAAGGTTGGAAAAATAATACTAAAAGACACTTGATTTGAATATATCTTTTCTTTTAAGATTCAGAGAGTTATCACTTTGCATATATTTGTGAGAATTTTTCCATAACAAATTTATGTAACCAATCAAGATTAGATCTACTAGCTTTGCGTATATTGTTAACCATTGGCTGCCCTCTACCACAACTCAGCGTATCGACTGCATCATCCAACATGATAGACCATTCATACAAGGATAAGTTATGGACTTTAAATCACCACCACACATTGTATGTCTTTGCACAAAAAAGTCTTCTACTAAGTTAGTGATAAAATTTTTATAATATAAATTATTAACTTTACAACTCATTGTAAAACTTTGTATATCATTCGCAATTAGATTTCTAGTTTCTTACAACTATTGTACTAATTATATAACCATTTAAAACTTAATTTGGAAAAAACTAACCAACCCATTCATCCTTCCCCGCCAAAATTATCTTAAGATAATCTCATACTAGACACATCAATAAGTTCATCATATACTAAAAATACATTGAGCTAATTGTGATTTCCGTTGGTGCTATATAATTTTGAACGTGAACCTTGATTTTGGCCCCATATTCAATACTCTCGGATCCATATTAAAATAGTGATGAATCCCTCTCAGATACTTCACCGAAGTTTGTTTAATATTTTTTAGACTTTCAGACTTTTGGGACAATGATAAACATGGATTCGTAAAAGAATATAAAGTACTACAATTACTACTATAATCTCTTAGACCAAAATCTTCTTATATATTCTTCTTCAACAATCTTCGATCAAAATTCGTAATCGATCTATTCAACCAAGTTTGTTTGGCGTAGGAGGATTATTGTAAATTTAAGTGTTTGATATATTCTTTCCTTCTATTTATTTATGCAATTGTTTGATATTATTTCATGTACTAGTTTTTCCATATTTTAAAAATAAAATCTTTAAATGGCACCAAAATGACCAAATATCCCAGCTAACCGTAGCCGTCGGGATAATCTCCAACCTCGTTCTCCGACTAATACATACCAACATTATTTTTATGATATGCATGATCTCGTAGATATTGGTCTAGAATCCCAAAATTTGAAACAAATTCTTCTCATGCTAGCACCGGTATCGCTGATAGTACTATCGGTGGTTTGAAGTGTATGAATAAAATATCTTGGATATGAGACCACTTTACTGAGAATCTTACTTATAATTCAGCTAAGTGTATTCACTGTGACAAATCATATAGGTATAAGGGTGGAAAAATAAATTATGACACCGATGGTATGTCAAAACACTTAGCATCGCATAACGTTTTTTTATCCTTTTAAAATTTGTGAATAAATGAATACATCCATAGATCCTCAAACCGGTAACGCTTTTGTTTTTAATCAATATATATAGGGAACAAACCATGGTATATATTGATGGTACTTCACAACTGTTCAGTTTTGGATATAATGGGAGATATGTTAATTAGAAGTGTAATGGGGTAAACATAAGAGCCACAAGCATCCCAAATAGATCTATAACCCAAGTTCTTACAATGATGACATCTAATCTTGAACTTAGGGCTATTATCAGACCATATGGCCGGATTTGGATTTGTTTGGGCTCAGATAGGTAAGTTATCTGGTTGGACCAAATCACATCGTTAAACGGGTCATACCCAAAACTTAGACCAAAATCGGTCTGATAACTTATTGGGTTGGT
Organism: Limnanthes douglasii subsp. nivea; assembly: GCA_036936605.1. Taxonomy (NCBI): domain Eukaryota; kingdom Viridiplantae; phylum Streptophyta; class Magnoliopsida; order Brassicales; family Limnanthaceae; genus Limnanthes; species Limnanthes douglasii. The sequence continues at coordinate 169,010,401 of JAUPFV010000004.1, read as the reverse complement.
CCAGACTAGTTCGGTGGGGTTCGGTCTGATGGGTCGGTCTGACAGGGTTCGGTTAAACTCTTAACATAATAATAAAAAATTTCATCTATACAAGACTTGAGCATAGTATAAGATGTGTTAAGCCACAAAGCGACATGCCTATAAAGTTGTGTTGTTTCGTCGTTACTTAAATACCAATATCCTTTAAAAAAATGAATATTATGCCATCAATATTGTTCACTTTTCTAAGTTATATTCTATGTATAACGTAATTTGTTATATTCTACTTACAAAAATTCAGAAATAATAATGATATATATTTTATTAGTTGATATTAATTTATATAAATTGGAATGAAATTATATATATATATATATATATTGTAAAAAGGTTATCAGTTTTTATCAATTATATCGGTTTGGAGTGCTTATCAGGTCAGTTTCAGACGAATTTTATCAGTTAGATTACTGAGTTGGTAAGCAGAGTAACAGCCCTACTTGAACTTATCAAGATTTTTTTGTTGACATCGATCTAGATTTTTCTTCTATTTTTTCTAGTGTCACTTTTCTCTGATCCTTATCTAATATTTAAAGCTTCATGGACACTTCCACAACTCCTAGCCCTTCGACACTACACGAATTCCCGCTCTTTGGATCTAATTGCACTCATTCAATGATAAAATTTCTTTGTTGTGTGAGAAGCTATCACGGTTCTCATCAATAGACTTATCATCATACATCTTGAAACCAAAGAACTTTGCATTCAAAGATTTTCATGGATTTTTTCATGTATAAGCTTTCCAGTTTATTCCAGAATCATGTTGTTGAATTTTCTTTTGAGACTTGTCTCAACAAATTATTATCCAAGTACAAAATGATCGTGTTGTATGTAGTTTCGAGAATTATTTTCTTATCAACCTCAAACAGTGTTTCAGAAAGCTAGTATCCCCTACTACGGCTGGAGCGACCTTCTGTTGAACCATGACTGCTCGCATTTGTTGTTGCCATATTCAAAAATCTCATTTCCCGTTGAGCCTATTTATCTTACACTTTGTTAGTCTCATTTCAACTACAAGAATAACTTTGTATCCATGCTCTGATACGAATTGTGATGCTTATACAAGATCTACTCGATCAATTCTAGTGAAAAATAAAATAAAACAATAATAAAGTAAGAAAAAGTAGGACACAAATATTTATAGTGGCTCGACAACTTGCCTAAGTCCATTCCGAGCTCTAACAACTGCATTTCAATAGTTGTTCAACAATGTACAAGATCAAGATAACGAAGATAGAAATTATTTACATAAACTCCAAATTTGAGAGCTCAGACTCGATACTCTTCTAAGACCACTCTTTGATCTACTAAGTATTTTCTCTCTTGATATTTGTTGCACACGTCACTAAAGTTTTGTCAGCTTCTTCAAAATCCAAAGAGCACTATTTGTAATGCTTGGTGACAATCTCTCTCCATAACATAATGTAACTAGCTCCTAAACATAAATTATTATTGTTGTTGTAACAAGAAGTAACTAATTCCCGTATAAAAGAAGACCGGTCTAACCATTTTAACTGACACTTTATACTACATGTCACACTTAACAACTCAAGTCCAGGCTGCTAACCTCTTGGATAGTCCAGACTTTACTTCATATGTAGTCCTTCAATCTGAAGCAACATTCGCCTCGTCCAAAGGGTATCGTGCCCATGACCTTGCTCACTTTTACCAATATTTTCCCAACCGTTGCAGCCAACGCCTTTGCCAAAGTCTTCTTGGGAGATGGACTTCTCTAAAATACTATCTATTTTATGAACATCAGAGAAAATATCACTCAAGAGATCATGCATTGATCTTGTTGAACTCATTGCCTTATGCATATAGCCAATTGAATGATAATACCTCATACAACAACTTCCTTAGATGATAACTGTAACTAAAACTTCCAGGCTGAAGCAACCAATACCTTAACCCAAACAGCTGATACCTGGACAATGCTTAGACCTATACAGTCGATGCCTCCATGACGCCTATAAATACTCAGTTGATGCATTCAATTAAGTATGTTTTTCTCACCAAATAAAAAACCACACTTCACACATAATAATTTCCATCAAATAACCGATTTTTATTGAAAAATAAAACCAATTAAGAATAAAATTATGATGATATCATAAATAAACCAAGAAAATAATAAAAATACCATACATATGGTGAATATTGTCGCTTATTTTGGAAGAAAAAAGATTGTTTATTGCGTTTGAATTCATTTGGCACAGATGTAACCAATAGTTTTTTACAAATGAAAGGAAGTAATAAACCACCAATGGCACAAGTTCGTAAACTATTTTATGTATATTATGTCATTTAATTGCATACAAATTCAATTGAAGCACAGATTTACTAAGTTGCAGCCTCCCCGCATAAAAGAGATGTTTGGAAGTCCATCAAGTAGGGTGGTAGTTTTATCAAGAAGAGGACGACAATCGTTATAAGAAATTCGCTCTGTGAGAATATGAACTCCAAGATACTTAACTGGAAGGGAACCTTCGTTGAAACCAAAGATATTGATCAGAGTTGATCTGAGAGTGGGGTTAACCTCAGAGAGGGAGATGTGGATTTTCTAAGGGTTAATTTTAAGGCTTCAGAGAACAAAAAACTCATTAAGACCATATTTGATAGGATTGAGTGAATTAATGTCACCAAGAGAGAAAATCAGTACGTCATCTACGAAGCACAGGTTGAAAATCTTAAGTTTATGACACTTCCAACGGAAATTGAATCTCCCATCAGTAATTTTCTCTTTAACAATACTGCAGAGAACTTGCATAACCAAGACAAATAAGAAGGGGGTAAGGAGTGACCTTGTCTGAGAACATTATTACCAAAGAAATGCACATAAGGGTCACCATATTGACAGTATAAAATAGGGTGGCTATACATTGAATGATCCAACTAATCATTTGCTCAAGGAAATTTATGGCCACCATAATTTCAAGGATAAGATTTCAATGAAAGTTGTCAAATGCTTTCATCAGATCAATTTTGAGAGGAAAATATCGTCTGGTAACCCCTAAGGAGTTCTTGAGAGAGGAGAATATCGTCTGTAATATTACGGCCTACCACAAAAGTAGATTGACATTTATCAATCATGTAGGATAATATTAAAATTAATATAACATGAAACAAAGATATAATCTGAAGAGAGATGAGATCAATGATCTGTCTCGAATTGGTTTAGTTATGGGTGCATTCATTTTTAGTCTATTTCTTTTTAATTAAAACAATTTTTTATTAATGAAATAATATTGTCCAACAAGGAGGTTTTACATAGTACAAAAGATGGGTAAGGTGATCCAATATTAGAGAGATCCGACTGAAACAATATGCCAAACACGATCTAAATCGAGACCCTCTCTACATACTACACAAATTTTAAATTAAGACTTTCTCTTCACATTTCACAATTAGCCGCTTTTGACAATGAGAGAAGTTCGTTGATCTAGTGAAAGTAAACTACAGTTTAAATAGAGATTCAGCATGTTAAAGAGATGTCACCTTCAGGTTGATCTACTTTGAAAGAATCTGCTTTGTAGAGCTTGAGAGGTATGAGATAACAAACTGAGTTCAATTTCCTCTCAAACAGAAACCGATTTCATTGAGGACCAAATTCGGAGAGCTTCAAACAAATTTAGCTAAATCCCTCCCACCATATATAAAAATGAGAGATAAATCCATTTATTTCAGAGATGACACCATGAGATCTCTCTATTAGAGATCAAATACTTGAAAGGTAGAGCGAAATCCGGGTTTGGTTTCCTTCGTAAGACAATGAAGGCTTTCTCATTGCACTAGCTTCCACGATTTATGGCTAATTTAGAGAAGCCCCATATCCAGAATTCTCAATGAACGATAAAGAAGACCTACAAGGTAACCAGTTTCTCGATTCCTAGAATTTTAGATGCCAAAGCATTCTCACATCTTCGAAGCCACACCACCATAATCATTTCACAACTCAATTAAGAATTCACCTGATTTTTCAATTTTTTCAATAGACCCGCAAAAATAAAGAAAAAATATCCATTTTCAAGCAACACTTGCCAGCCACGTTAGTTCCAAAGAAAGGTCACCAGCAATTCATGAAAAGAAGAAGTCATGTAATTAATCTTCATAGTTAGATATCACAGGTTCAGACTTTCCAGGAAAGTAATTTCATTCAACTAGTTTGGAACCTCGTGATTCGAACAATCCATTTTTATTTTGCACCTCATGGTCCACTTCTCAAGCTAGTCAGCGGCTTGATTGTGGACCCTTGAGATGTGCGAAATAATCATGGTAGACTTAATCAGCCTTCTACAATTGTGAAGAATCCCTTTTAGCTTATCCTGAAAATTTTTATACGCTAAAATATACCAGAATAAGAGAATCAGACTCAATTTCTTATATATTCCAACTTTTTTGTGACAGAGGATGAGGCCATCCAGTAGTGTAAGCAGGGATTTCACTCTTCGTGGCATAGGTTATGCAACCCAGAATTTTGGCAGTTTTAAAGTCTTTCTTCTCGTGTTTAGTTTTAAAACGATTAGCTTGATCTAGACAATATAAAATATAATATATATAAAAAAATAGTAGAATTCACATTTTTTATATTATCTTTGAATTTAGCACAGTTTCTTTCTTTCCAAATAAACCAAAAAATTAAAATTGTTCTAATGTGCACCTCATGATCAGTAGACTAGAACCATACTCAAATCATGTGGGCAATGGTCATAAACTTCTCAATTTGAATTTTAAAAATATCTGAATAGTAACACCAAGTTCCCCAAACAGATTCACAGTTTATGAATAAATGCCTATGAGTTTCAATATTACAGCAAAACGGCATTTGGATACTAAAACAAACTTTCGTTTTTTACGAATTTGTATCTACATGAATATAATTTTTCCACTCATTTTTAATCTAGGTTTCTCTATTTATATTTTAAATTATTAGTTTAGCATGAATTGATAACATTTAAATTTTCATGATATATTTAACACCTTTTTTTCTTTTCTGTTAGAGTTAAATAATTTACATTATATTTACCGTTATTTATTTGAACAAATAATTTAATTGCCCGTTTTTAATATACTATTTTAAAGTGTGATTAAAGAGCGAATTGTATTGTCGTTAAGTATTACAACTTGCACAATTACTTATCTCATACCTATTTTGTTAGTTGATAATATCTCAAATATATGTTATTTTACCAAAATTTGTTTTCTTTATTTATTATAAAAGATTTGTATTTTTCAAATAGGAGTTCGGAAAAAAAGCTAAAGGTAACATTGATGTTATTTTCTAAGGGAACAAAATTAGATCTATTGATTATATTTTAAAAAACAATTCACCAAGAAACATGTGAGATCACACATAAACAAACATGCAAGACGAGACATAAAACAAACAAGCTAGACTAGACCTCACCAAATATGTGAAACGAGACATAATCAATCATGCGAGACCAGACATAAAATGACATAATAAACCATGCGAGACCACACTTAAAATGAGATAATAAATCATGTGAGACCAAACGTAAGGCCATACATTATTAAATCATGCAAGACGAGACATAATAAATCATGGGAGACCAAACATTGTTTTTTGATAACGAACAAAATAAGATCCAATGACAATATTGTTGTTTTTTTGTGAGAACCTTAATAACTCTCTTCTCGCATCTTTATCATCAAGTAGTACATGTGTCGCATCTCTTTTCTTAATTATGCTTGGTCTCATATTATCCACTCTAATCATTTATCATCTTGCATAATTAGTTAATGTTTCATCTCTCAAATTTATCATGATTTATTATGCTTAGTCTAGTATGTTTATTTATGTCTGATCTCGTATGTTTTCATGCCTATTCTTGTATTGTTTTATGCCTGGTCTCGCATGTTTTCTAACGAATAAATAAATAAATAATATCATTAATAAATCTAGTTTTGTTCGTTTTAAAACAAACGATGATACTTTTGGATTTATTTTTAGCTACAGTTTGAAAGATACAAGTTTTTAAATATAATATAAAAAATAAAAAGTAGGAAAAATAAATTTGGTTTAAAGAATGAAAAAATGTTACTTGTGGTTTTTCATCTTGGTGTAGAAATCTATTGCTACTTTATCATTTTTGGATAATATGTGGTAATGAGATACTTGGTTGGGTAGTCATAGGCAGTTCATCCTATTTTAAAATTAATCTACCAATAACCCACCAATATCAAATAAGTGTGCCAATTGCGAAATCACGTATAATTTGGTTGTGAAAATAAAAATATAAAAAAATATCGCTCATGGATTTCGTTTTGTTCGTCTTTAAAAAAATAGAAATATATGTGCTATTGAAATTTATTTTTGAATTATTATTTGAAAGATATGGAGTTTTGGAAGTTAAGAATTACTAATTTTGAAGCCTTTCAACAATATCTGTTTATGTATTTAGAAATATTGTTAAACAAATTTATGGTGCAAAATCAAATTGATTATCGATAATTTAATTTTTAGTCATACGGTTCTCCACAACTCCTCACTGTTTCAACATTCTTACTAGCAATTACCCGGAATTTCTCATTGTTTCAACAATTTTACTTGAAATTACAATCTTATCATTAGACAATGAGACCTTAGTTTATCACCTGTCGTTCTAACTAGGGTTGTTAATTTTTGGCTTCATGTTGTGTTCCTGTCGGGTTTGACCAATCCGGAATTTGAAAACCTCTGACATGAACCCGACATGAACCAAATTATTTTGTCCGGTCCAAATACACGAACCCGACTTGTTAAAAATATATTGGACCCGTACTCGACATGTTTCACATAAAGTTATAAACAACACAAAAACACATAACACGTGTTTGACACGAACCTGACCTGTTTGACACAAAATTTTAACCAATCGGAATCACAAACTCGGCCTGTTAAACAAACATGAAATTTCAACCAACCTGAATTGGTCAAGAACTCAAACTTCAATGATGAATGGCGAGTCTGACGCGGCCGTAGATATAAGAATTGATAACATATCAGAAGTAATGCTAACAAGTTCTAGATCTTTATATTGGTTTATTTTCCAATATGCTAGAATATCAAAAAATTTATCTTCATTCAACTTTGTTGCATCTGAAAATAGTTCTAGTTATGTATTTTTTGATAAACTACTATATGAATAACTTTTGAAATTATCAAAATCACGCAGAAACACAATCATATGTAGAGTTCAAACAAATAAGATTTATATTATATAATAAAACAGTGTTCTTCACATACAATTTCAATTTGATAAACATGTTAATTATAATAACAATAAACATTTACATAGAAAAAAATACCTTCATGAAGTCATCTCCTAGTCCACCTATTGATGGTAATCGAGTACTTCCTATATTATCTAAAAATGAAATCTTTTCAATAGAAGTGTGCTCACATACTCATCAAAAAGAGAATATAAATTGTTTTAACCTTGTCAAACTCATGTTCATAACCATCATCACCATATATTATGCGGTAAGAGAACTCCATAAACAGAAGTTTGTAACAAACAACTAATATGATGAGAATGGTGATAACTAGACTCAAATCACACCAATATTTCCTAAATTTTGCTCACATTTGATGAGACGTATTTTTTATATAATCGTCTTTACTTCTTAACTTTTTCTCAAAGTCAAAGTGTCATGACAACCAAAGGAAAATACAAATTCGATGTAAGATACTTGCTTCTAAATAAAGTATAAGTGATTATATAAAGGACCTTCTAATATTTGTTAACCTTCTCTATCATATCCCACTCCTCGTGGGTTGAACAATAAGTAAAATTTGAATTACTCAACTCTAGATGAGAAAATCCACGACGATAAAAAATAGAACTTTCAAGCCTAAGAAAAGTCGAGTTTTATCTTTTAAGTATATCTTGCCTTAAGCCCTAAGTAGATTGTGCTTAACACATTCTAAGAAAGTATGTTTCCTTTCTTGTGATCCCATAATACATTTCACACATTCACGAACTTTACCAACGGATATATCGATTTGTTTCAATCCATAATGTACTACTAAATAAAATTCTTCATTACAAACAAGTGAATTTTTCAAATTTAGTTGAGTTATCAAGTTATCAACCGAAACGGTGTTAAAACTTGCATTATCTAACGTATGAGCAAATAGCATATCTTCAATATTCTAATCATCAAACATAGTATGTAGTTTATCATACAAGCACACACCATTGTGAGGAGGTAATATATAACTAAAATTCAAAATATATTTTTATAAAACTAAAATATATGGTTAGACATATATAACTATGACTAGTGATAAAGGTCCATTGCTCATATGTCAAACTAATTCAACCCGGAGTTAACTCTAAAAAATATTAAATTTAATTTTTTCCCTATCATAAATATTCATTACATCACTCTTGCAAGTATTTTTACCAAATGATTAAACATAATTTCATAAATACTAAAACACTATCTGAAACACTCACACTCGTCAACTTGATAATGCATCTTACAAAGAATAATTGTTGTGACAAGTAACTCTCTAAACTTTTCTGTATCATATGAAAAACTAGAAAGAGACATGCAATCCATTAGTTATGAAATAAGTATTTGACCTACATCACGACTACTAATATTTTTTCATTTTTTGTATATGACGATGCAAATTACCCATACCATAAGTACTCTTACATAATAAAATGACATGCATTTTTTACAAACACATTTTTCTTGCATATCATCTGTAAGCGGAGCTTATTAAACTATAACAAAACGTTAGATTTCCATTTTCAAACCCTTTTGGTTTTCGTTTTTCTCTATACTTGTACACAATTTTGTCATTTTTGGTTGTCGACATGATTCGTTTCAAACATTTCGTCTTCAATTACATCATCTGTGTGGTATGTACTTATGTTTTCATTCGTAGAAGAATCCATCTGATGTAAGCATGAGAAGAACACATGAGATAAATTAGATAAAGACTTAAAAAATTATATAAGCACTAGAATCAGAATCAGATGGAAACAAACAATTGCAAATGACAAATGCAAATCTGCTTAGAATTTTAACATTGACATCAACTTTATAATCAATTTTTTTTTTACAAATATCCTTTCAAATTTATAATAAAATTTTAACATTAGCATTAAGTTTGTAATAAAGAGAACATTTTCTCATTCAGCGGAACGTTTTGCCTGATTCAAACATACATAATCAAGTACACTAAAAACACTAGCAAACAACTTTACTTCAACATTTTGAGTTTTAGAGATGAAGAAAGAATATTAGAACAAGAAACCAATATTCATTGATTAATGTGTGAAACAAAATTTATACTATTCATTTATTATAATGTTTTCAAACTTTTATAAATTATTTTAACTTGCCACCTCCCTTCTAAGCCACTAGACTCACAACCTTTAACCCGTTATCTGTATAACGAAGTAAACTTTTATAGAACAAAAGTGATATTTTTAATAAGCTATATCACTTATTTTACCTAAAATCTTAGATCTAACTAATATTAATAGCGTGGACTAATGCATTAGAACTCGTAACTCATATAAGTTGAGAATTGTTTTAGCATTCTGTCATAATCTTAAACGTAGCTAAGTATTGTGTGCGCAACTAGCTACGGCATCTCTATCAACTAACTCCAAAAGCTTAAACTTAAGCTCTATAGAGATAAACTAAAAATAATCATTTTTAGGCAAAACAAGTCCATCTTTCACCATTTTCTAAAACTCGAAACCATAATTATTATTCACAAGGCAATTTTTGCACCAAATGTAACTTAATGGTTTCAAACCAAAATATAAGACTAACGTTTCACATTTTTTTAAAAAGACAATTATTTCCTATCAATAGACATCTAGAAAAAAAATTACAAAATGGTGAAGAATAAAATTTAGAAAGATCACATGAAGCTTAAAAAGAGTTACACGAAGATCTTTAGAATAACATATTTTTTGGTAAAGACATCAACCTATAATAATTCAAAATATTACTTAATATCAGTCGGATAAATGAAGAAGAGAGTAGGCAAACACCTTATAATGAGAAGTTACCTCGAATTTAAGATATCGACTAACGAGATTAAGGAAAAAGCTTACTAGATGTTAGATTGATATTACTATATGCTACAACAAAAACATTAAAATGTCATGTAAGTTTGCTAAAACAACTTCCAATGAAGGTAATTTCTTTCTTTCTAGATAACATAAGAATGGTAATTCAAGTTCATTTATTTTTATAAGTATAAAAGAAAATATTTGTGAACATAAATGCAATAAAACTTTGGGAGGGACCATGGTAGATGAAAAAATCAGCGTATCCATACAAACAACTTGCTAACAACTCTACCATCTGGAAACGATCCTACTTTACATAATACTGCAACCTCAAGAACGTGAAATAGTTGATAGAAATAAAAAAAACATGTATATTTTATACAAAACTTGTTGAAAACTAAGTTGCATTTGATGCAAATAGATTTTTCTCCAGATACAACATATGCACATATAGTTGAAAATGACAGTATGGTACAAATAATATGATCTTCTAAATTTCTAAAAACCATAGAGAATAGCTGATAATTACATCATTAGGTTACCCCTAAATGAGACAAAACTGTGAAAAATAATTGTAAATTATATCATTAGGTTACCTTTTAGAGAATAACTAATAATAAATACTAAGATGCACATCAAGGAAAATCTTTGAGTTAAAGTAAAACAAAAAAATATCTATCATTAGCCCAGTATGAACAAATACACTCAAGTAAAGCAGCCATATAAATCTTGACACACTATATGTAATTCTAGTTAGCAACCATTCCTTGTGCAAAACCGACCACGTCTAAAATTATGGATAAATGAAAAATAAGCAACCAAATTTACCAACAGGTATAGTTCAGAATAATTTGAATCTCAATATCAGTAGAACAACTAATATAATAAAACTATATTGAATTCCTTTCACCATTATTCATTCTCTGAGTTCAAACTGACTAGGAAAAATCCATACAGTTCAACGCAATTGGAAAACTTAAAAAGCTTAGAAAAATATCATTTTGATATATAACAAATTTAAAATCCACCAAATATAACAATTCTTCATCTTTAAGCGATCATACATCTTGTTTCATTTTTTCACAACTAAGTTTTTATGTAGTACATATTTTTTTTTTGTTTTACAGACTAAAAAATTCCACACTCTAGAGTTACAAGCGGAATTTACAAGACTAATAATATAAAGATTCATTTACAGACTAATTTTTTATGTAGTACACAAAGTTAACCCAACCCCGACCCGTTTTTTAGGTCGAATTTGAATCGTGTCATAATGTCACGAGATAGTGAATATCTGACCTCTAACTTTAAAATTTAGGATCCCTACTTATAAAAGTTTCAGATAAAATTTATGTTTATCCATCTGGTCAAAAATTGGTCGTCGTAATTTTAACATTAGGAAAAAACTAAAAAAATTTCCGCGCAGTGATAATATTATTACCTTTGTTTTATATATATATAAAGATAAAAAAAATGGCTTAAAACCAACAACAGTGCATAAATAGGTGGATGTTATTGGATCAACAACGACATAAATCAACGTATTCATAATTTATGATAAGATAATGAACTTTCTATAGATTAGACCAAAAATCATATCTTGGAATTCAAGATTCCTCTTTTCAAGCCTCATTGATTACTCAATCAAAGTTTTACGCTAGTAAAGTCCTCTTCTCTTCGTGGATTAAGCCTCTTCTACTCTTTGTTATCGTCTGCATTTTCCCACATTTCCCATGTTCTACTCTTCACTTTTGTGCCTCTGCTCTGCTTTCTAATCTCCTCTCCAAGTTCTCTGTTTTTGATCTCGTGTCTTGCTTCATGGAGTCTCAATAGAGTAACATATGATCCGATTTTGAATTTACAATCCTTGACCAAATTTCCAACTCCAAACGGATCAAAAAGCAGAGAAAGAAATGTTACCCAAATCTTTTGCAGACCTTCTCAAGCCACAAAGGAAACTAACGATTACAAACCTTCAAACACTCAGCAGAAAAGTTACAATATCTCACTTCAATTCTCAAAGGAAGATAAAGAAAATCTCATGGAGTCATCAAAATTTACATTCATAGATAAATTCTCTTTAAAAATCCCGAAGAAAACTATTCAAACTAAATTTCTCAACGATAGAAAATTCATTGAAAATTACAATATATCAACTTGGGATGCCCACCATATCTTAATTGAATTCAGTATCAAAGCAGATGTTGGAAATCTCTAAATCAGAAGTACTTGGACAATAAGACACTCAATAACACGTGCTCGTAAGTGGACACAAACATTTAATCTACAAATCAAAAACCCAATAACTCATATCTAGCTTAGAATATAAAACATTCATGAATATCTATTCAATGAAACCATAATAGATTCTATTGCATCAACCATTGGCCTACCCATCATGACATGGATTTCGGAGAAACATCATGCTCTATACAATGCTTGTTATGTATGGGTCGGGATGAATATTACAAGAAAACAAAAAAGTCATATATGGGTGGCATTCGCTGAGAATGACGAATGTTGGTTGGAATTAAGCTACAAAAATATCCCTCACTACTGTCACATATGTAAACATATAGGACGCATCCATGAATCTTGCAAGAAACAAATCAAAACAACTCAGAGTATGGAATTTGTTCAAATACCTAGTACTAAAAAATCCTTAATCCAAAATCCTCAAGAAAGAATTATACAAGAATCAAATCTATCATCATCAAGACACAACAAGAATTCAATGTTCAAAGCCACATGGACAGTAACCTGCACCAAAAAAATAAAAAAAATAAGGAAAGCACACCTCCTATATCTTCCCAACCAGAGATCTCCAAGAAAATTATTAAAGAAATGAAGACTAATGCTAAAGCTAAAGCTCATTAAGCTAACAATAACCAAAAGAATAAAATCAGCAATGATGATGATGAGGATGTAATGGAAACTACAAAAGCTTTAGAATTTGACTATAACTCTTCTCCTATGGATTCTGCAAACTTCTCTACTGGTAACCATACCCCGAATCAAAGAAACATATGGAGTCTTTCAATCACTTTTATCCTCAAGAAAAAAGAAATAGATACCAATTTTCGAAACCTCATAAATAAAATATTAAAGCAAACAAAAGCCAAAAAGAGGAAAATCTCAACTGTTATCAAGTTTCTGCAATTTGCAGAGACCAAAAACCCTTCATTAGCATCCTCTCATGATTAAGCTCCTCAATTGTAACATTGGGGGCATATGAAACAAGGCTTCTCAAAGAAGGCTCAAATTCATTGTTCAAAAATACAACAGCTAGGTTCTATTCATTGAGGAGCCCTTTATCAACACCAATCGTCACGATTTCATATCTTCCATTCTTGGTTTTAATCACTATTATGCTAACATTTCAAATAAAATTTGGATGTTTTGGTAGGAAGATCTAGAGATCAAGGTTTTGTAGGATCATATTCAATGCATCAGGTTTTGTAGGATCATATTCAATGCATCTACACTGAAATCAAGCATAACTATATTGAAATAATTATATACATTACTTGTGTTTATGCCAAGTTCCAGAGACAAAAAAGAACAGAGTTATGGAATATTATAAGTTGCATCTCTTCCATAACCAATGAATGGCTTGTTTTGGGTTATTTTAACTCTATATGTTTTCTTTCTGAGGAACTAGGTTCCTCTATCTATTGTCACCAAAGTGCTGATGATTATAATGATATGATAAGGATTGTTTCTTGGAAGATGTAGGTTTTGCAGGTCTTAATTCTCTTGGACAAACAAAACTAACTGGAAGAGGCTTAATCGAGTGTTATGTAACCAAGAGTGGACTGGCTATTTTGCTGAAACAAAAGTTACCCATATGGCGTGTACATGCTCAGACCACACTCCTTTAAGTATCTCAATCATGAAAAAAATGATCGAGGCAGAACAAAAGCTTTAGGTTTCTTAACATGTGGACTTTTGACAAGAAGTTTATTCAAAAGGTTGAAGATAACTGGAATCAAGAAATTAATAGCTTCCCTATGTTTGTGTTTAGAACAAAGTTAAAAGGGTTAGATTGGATATTAAATACTCGAATTCTAACTAATTTGGTAATATTTTTTATAAGGTTCAAGCAACTGAAAAAACAGTGAAAGATAGTGAAACTAGATTCCTCTCTTCTAACAGCATACCATACAAAATTTGCCTTGCTAAAGCTACTTTTGATCACCTTATGGCCCTCATAACGGAAGCAAACTACTATCATAAAAAATGTTACTCAACATGGATTAAAGATGAGATATGAACACCCAGTTTTATCATAATTTTGTCAACAAAAAAGAAGAAAGAGGAGAATTTCTAGCATCAAAATTAACAACACCGTATCTATGATGATGATCATCAAAATCAATCTGTAGAATCTTACTTTAACGATATGCTCTCTACTCATTACCATAATTCAAGTGATGAGCATGACCTCATCAATGATAAAATCTTTAATTTAGTTCCTAAAATCACTAATGAAACTCATAACAATATTCTCATAGCTAAGCCTACAGAAGAGAATATCCTTGATATCATTAAGAACCTCAAGCCATCTAGCGCTGCTGGGATGATGTTTTTAACAGATTTTTTTTTCATTACTTGTTGGAACATTATAAAAAAAATATTTTCAATGCTTTGATCTCTTTTACTCAGGGCTAGGATATTCCTAGAGGAATTATGGCTACTGAAATTAGTTTAATTCCTAAAACTGACATCCTACTTATTGGAATCAGTTCATGCTTATCATTTTATGTACTAATATGAATATAATTATGTCAAATCTTCTTAACAATAGATTATCTAACTTTATTTTTAAGATCATTTCGGAGGTTCAGGGTGCTTACATCAAAGGAAGATCAATCAAAGACAATATTCTTATAGCAAAGGATCTCATTCATGATCTTGGAATGAAACTAAGGCTGATAACTATAGTTATCAAAGTTGATATGTCAAAGGCTTTTGACAATCTTTATCATAGTTTTATCATTAAAGTACTTCAATCCTATGGTTTTAACTCTATGTATCTTTGTCCACTAGTCTCTTTATAATTGATGAAAAAGTCTTGATCTGGGGTCTAAGCTTCCTTTTTTATTCTAATAAGTATCTAAAATATCCCTTCATGAGCAAGCTAAACATCTCTTGTTTAGCCTTTGCAGATGATATGCTAATATTCTCTAATGGCTTAACATCTTCTATGGATTATATAGGTTCTTTCATGCAAACCTATGAAGAAATTTATGGCCAAGCAATCAATAAGGAGAAAACAAAGATCATCACCTCAGCCACTGTATCACAAGACAAAATCAGAGCTTCTATTATTCAGACCAACTTTAGCTCTTGTCTTCTCCCTACATCCGATCTTGGCATAAGTATAAATTCCAACAAAAAAACCTAGAAAAGGATTTTTTAAATTAAATTTTTTGCTGGAGGTAGGATTAGATGGATTCTGAAATGTTAATTTTTGGCTTGATAACTGGTATGGAAAGCATGTAAGTCTTTCTTGGGAAATCAATCTTGGAATTTGGAAAGGATAAGTCTTTTCCTTAACTCTCGTAATATTAACTTTATATCTAAACTTAATATTAATGATCATGTGGAAGATATTCCTCACTAGCAACCTTCTAAGAATGGTTTATTCAATATCAAAAAGCTATTTATAACATCAGAACTAATCATCGTAATTTATCTCTATATGACAGGACCTGGAACCAAGTCACACCAATCAAATGTTCATTCTTACATTGGAGGCTTCTTCAAAACCTTATTCATACTGACTCTATAATTCAAACTAAATATTTAGTTATAGTTTCAAAGTGTCAGTTTTGCATAATTCATAAAGCACTGACCATCTATTCATATCTTGCAACTCTGCTTGGGAAATTTGGTCATACTTTGGAGACATTTTTAACATTAAAATCAGAAAGTTCATGTCTATAAAGCATATGGCTCGATGTTGGTCATGGTCTTCTACTTTCAAGGTTCAAATGAAAACAATTTTGCCTCTTATCATCAATTGCGTTATTTGGAAAACCAAAAACAGAGTTAAAAAGAAGAGAATTTCTTTCTCCTCTAAGTATCATAAGCATTGGAAGAACTCTAAATATGCAGCTGCTAAAATAGGATGTTTCAACCACTTTACTAAGAAGAAGAAAGTTTCTTACCTTTCATGGATTCCTCCACTTTATAGCAGATACAAGCTTAACTCTGATGCATGTTGCCTTTAATCCAGTGAATCAAGTGGAGCCATTCTCATTCGTGACTATAAGGGAAGCATCTTTCATGAATATGGCAATTTGTACGGTAAGATATCTCCCATCCAAGCAGAAGCTCGCACCCTCCATGTTGTCCTCATCATCTACAAAATTAAAGGTTCTAGTAAAGTTGATATTGAGACACACTCCGAGATTTTAGTATCTTTTCTAACTTCAGGCCAAACTCCTTACCCCTTGGAGTCTGTACTCAATAATATCAGAGCATTAATATCACCAACCATGATTCTTCATCACATTTGCAGAAAACAGAACCTTGCAACTGAATTGGCTCGCAAGGTGGACTTTGAAATGTAAAATGAAAATCAACCACCAAGACTTCCAAGCTCCTAACTAGTTGTTTACTATAACTCTTTTTAAAAGTTATGGAATCGGCTATTTAAGATATGCTTGATTTTGTTTATTAGCTTATATTGCTTCCTATATTACATGCTTTCTTTGTTCAGATTTCTCTTCCCATATTAATTTTCTTCATCATCTCGTTTGACAGTGCTTCAAGTCTGTTGCTAAGGATCCTTGAGATCCCTGATTTTTGCTCTTTCACAACCAGAAGGCCCACAACCAGAAGGCCATGTCCCGTTCGAAGCGTCATCTCCCTCCAGATGTAGCTCTTTTTTAGTCCAGAGCTCCCAATCTAAGACGGTTGTTCCCTTACCTCTTCTTGGTTGTTCAATCGACCCGTCTCGCTGCAATCTTGTTAGCAGAGCTCCTTCATTTTCAAATCCTTTAATCTATGTCTTCTTCTGAAATGCAAAGATAATCTTCTCTCTGATATCGCGCTCCCTATTACTCGGAAGAATAGTTTGGTTACAGTGTAACTTTTAATTCGAAGAGCTTGAATCATCTTCTTATTTTCTAGAAAATTATTCGGGTGGCAATTGAATTAAAATTGTATTTTGGTGCCGCTTACTTTTTTGTTAGCGGCTTTTTGGAATTCTTGTAATCCCTATTTGTTTGTGCGTTATTCTTATTTTAATAAATTTCATTCAGCTTAAAAGAAAATATTTACGATAAGATAAGAAAAAGAGAAGCTGAAAATCAAAATTAAATTGAAGGATCACCATGGAAAATTTCCTTTATTCTGATTCTTACTTTATTTTACTTTTGATAGTATAAAAGAAGGGCAAGTATACACTCAAAGGATGAACCGAGAAACATTGAAAACAATTCCAAACGGAAACCGTCGCCTTTTGGTAGGTCGATGCCATCGCTCCTTTTCTGAAGGATCTATGTTGAATTTGTTGAATGTTAGTGATCTTTCCTTCTTTGATTCTTAATTTTCTTTTTGCCAGTTGGTGATGATTTTAGGCATAGAGTTTCTATATGATGATTGATTTTAGGTATACAACAATCGTGGCTGAAAATCTATTCCTGCAGACTAACAGAGGTCAGACCCTACTATATATATAGATAGAAGGTTTTAAAACTAGATTATATTGAGCTTGATGTTAAGGAGCAGTAAATAATTTGAACTAGTTGGATCTTTTCTGATTTGAGGATACAAGATTAACTAAACAAAGTTAGTTCTCTAGTTGTCATTGATTGGTCCACTGGTGACTAAATATACAAATAAGCTACTGAAACCTAGTCTCCTGCCTTTGTAAAAGTAGTGGAAGTTTTGTAATGATTTTATCTTTAAATAACTAAAGGTATTCTTTAGTTATAATCACAAAAGCTTCGATCACTTTTGCAAGTGTAGGAGTCTAGGTCTTTTTTAGCTTCTTTGCATATTTGTTATCGATGGACAAATTAATAATAACCGAGAAATTTGTTTATCGAATTGTTGCATCTCCAAATCAGAAAGATCTAAAAGTTAAAACTGTACTCTGTCTCTAGACTTCCTTGTTCGAGATTCATAAGATTCATCTATACATTTTCCCAAAGCCTCTGTATTCGATGAATTGAGTTTCGTTACAGTAGACCAGCGAAGAAAGAAATCCATACATTCATTGATGAAATTCTGTCATATTATCCACGTGTATAAACACTTAAAAAGAAATTATCACTTTATTTTGTTTGTCAATGTATTATTATTTGCAAGAATTTCATGTATATAGTTCTGCATGTTTTAGTGTATTATTGATTCGCAAGAATTTCATTTATATGGTTGTGCATGTTTTGGGTCATGTTCTTGTTAATTGTAAGTTAAGTTTTGTAGGGGCTAAATTTGGTAGCAATTTAAGTTGTTCTTTGTTCATTTTGTTGTTGTTCTCCGGCATATTTCTAGTCTATTATGATTTTAGTAGGCTTTTTTTTTAAGGTAAAATCTTGTACTACTAAATTTTGTTGGAAATCAATTGCTCGATTATGGTTTCGGCACGGATGTTTGTAGCTGATTATGAACTTGACATGTTTCTGTAAATTCAATGTCTAAATCTTAGGATGTTTGTTGCTGATTATGAGCTCGACAAGTTTCTATAAATTCAAATTTAAAATCTTGTATTGGCTAAATTTTGTAAGTATTTAAGATGTTTTCTTTTTCTTCAAAAAAAACGGTGGGAGAACGGAATGGAATTCACTCTTTCTGTTGCTAACAGGATAGTGAACAAAAACTGATCACTTGAAACTCTAAGAAGAGTTTCATTTTCATAGTCAATCTGGACCACGGGATTTTGTATAGTAATTAGTTACCTTTCATAATAGAATTTTATGTTTTGTAAGAATAGTTACATACGCTATGTTTGCTATTTGTTTTTTGTTGTATTTATATATACATATATATGATTACGTCTGATTGAAAAAAACCAAATATAGTTCTCACCATGAGAGGGTAAATTCAATTACAAAAAGTAAAACAAATATGACCGTCAGATGTGTAATCATACTCGTAAAATTCAGTTTAAATATAATTTTAAAAATATATAACAAATTTGGTTGCAAAAATTATAAGCGAGAAAATCTGAACAATATAATTATAGAAAAAATTATATGCCTTATATACAATAGTTATATATAAGTTTGATTAGAAATCGGTGATTCGTACAAATAAATGACGAAGAGTTAATTTTCAAAACCTAATAAAAATATCAAAAAATAAAAAATAAGTTAGTGTTTAAGAGAGGCGACAAGTGATTAGCGGTATAAGAAACTTTACGATTAGACCTCTCTCTAGTTTTCAAGGTATTCGGAAGATTTGTTGGGAGCGCTTCGGTCGTCGATCTTCTGGCCGAAAGTGGCTAGGGTCGTCGGTTTGTGCAGTTGGTCTTCTCCAAGATCTCTTTGTTATGCATATAATTCTTTTTTCCATAGATTGCGTGGTTTTCTACCTTGGAAAAAGAAGAGTTTCTCGCTCTTCAGATTAAGAAAGATTTTGTTACGCAAAGACGGTTCAAAAAATCGTTTGCAGACGTGATTAAACCTCATAATCTGTTTCTGGAAATAAAGGTTGAGTTTGTTGAAGAAATAAATAATCACTTTTCAATTCAATATACTAAAGAAACGAAATATTTTCTTCATCAGCAGTCAAGAACTACTCTAATTGGGAAGTTTAGGAGTTACTTCTTAAATTATTTCATATTCAAGGGTTTGTTTAGCTTTATTACTCTGGATTCGAGACATATCCTTATGGAGTTTTGTTTGAGGGATGATGTCAGCATCATATGGTCGAAAAATGTTTGGAACATAGATGGGAAAACCATGAGAATACTCAGATGGATCCCAGACTTCAACAAAAACTATGAAAACCCTTTGTCTCTAATTTGGGTCCGCTTCGAAAAATTGCCTGCGTTCATGTATCACTCATCTGTTATAAATGATCTTGCTTCATCAATAGGTACTACCTACAAAGTCATTGTTCCATAAACTAACAAGGCTACTAGTAACGCGTGCTATGCTCAAATTGAAGTCGATATTTCGAGAGGTTTAAATCATAGAATGTTGATAGGATTTGAGGCTAATGACGGTTGCTGGATTAGCTTAAGTTATAAAAATGTTCCTAGCTACTGTAACAGTTGTTACCATATAGGTCACAAGAGTCATGAGTGTAAAAAAAGTAGGTAATTCTATTATTAAAGAAGATGAAGAAAGAATCAAAACTGTTGAAGATGATGTTCCTGGAAATCAAAGAATTGAAGATAAGAAACTCCAGACTCTTCATCAAATTTCCATAATTTAAAGGTTAATCAGTATCAAACTTTTAGTAAAGTTAACATAAGGAAATTAAAATCAATAATAACAAAAAAGGATCAAGACAATGATCCTGAACCTGTGAGCACTTCTACTAAAGAAAACCTAATACAAACTAGCAAAGATCAAAACTGCTTTGAAGCTATGAGTAACTCCATTAAAGAAGACACATAAATAATTGGTGCTCTCCAAAGGCTTGATCAAGAGTATGCCCAAAGTAGTCTTCAGATACAGATTGATGAATATAATTTAACTCCAGAGAAAGATAATATTGGCAGGAATAATGTTTCTTCAAGAAACAACTCCCCTGGCCCATATTTCAACACCATTATACGCAACAAACTGAAGACTGCAAACAAAAGCAGAAACATAAACAAAATTATTATTAATTCTCTGCAGAAAAGAGAGAGAAAATTACTAAAATCCTTATGAGATAGTGATAAAGATAATTAGTTGGAATGCTCGCGGCATTAACAGTAAACCTAATTTGATGAGGCTTATCTCTTTGATCAAGACTGAAAAGGTTAAAATATTAGCTATCCAAGAGCCCATGGCTAAGGTGGATAAGATTGACAGAATCTCGTTTGTCCTGGGTTTGAATAATCATGCTGATAACTGTTCTAATAAAGTGTGGGTTTTTTGGAGTGATGAAATAAACATTGATGTTAAAAAAGATCATGAGCAGTACCTGCACATGGATGTTCATTATCCTGATATGAATATATTATTTATCTTTACCTCTGTTTATGCCAAGAACCAAAGGTCTCTTAGAAGTGATATCTGGAATCAAATGAAGTCCATTGCTAATGTTGGTTCTCCTTGGATCACTGCTGGTGACTTTAATACCATTACAAGTTCTGAAGACGAGTTAGGTTTCTCAACTTTTGATAAAGCTAGTGCTGAGAATTTCAATGAAACTATTAGGCTCTACAATCTGGAAGATGCTGGTTACGCGGGCTCAAGATATACCTGGAACAAAAACACTCGTTGGAAAAGATTAGACAGCGCAATGATCAATGATAAATGGATCTCCACTTTCAACAGAACTCAGGTCTTTCACATGCTCAGAACTTGTTCTAACTATGCCCTTCTTTTAATCTCCTTTTCTAACAATTGAATTATTCAATCGAACCATAATAAATGCAGGTTCACATTTTTGAATGTCTGGGCTATTGATAACAATTTTTTAAGTATTGTGAAACAGAAGTGGAACCTTAACTGTAATAGAGGTTATAATAATGTCTTTTGGTTTAAGTTAAAAAGATTGAAGAGATATCTTAGAGACTAGAACAGCAAGTCATTTGGCAATATATTCAGCAGAGTCAAGATTACTGTTGAGGAGGTTAACAGAATGGAGTCTCATCACTTAAGGGAGAACAATATCATTTCGAAATATAATCTTTCTAAAGCTAACAGTGTTTACATTCAGGCTCTTAGAAATGAAAAAAAGTACTGGAGGCAAAAGTGTTATAACAATTGGTTGAATGAGAGTGATGGAAATACTAAACTATATCATGCATATGTCTCAATGAAAAGAAGAAAAACCCAAATTAAAAGCATTAAAGAGGGAGGTGTCTGGATTCAAAGCTCTAATGAAATATCTAAGTCTGGTGAAAAATTCTTTAAAAATGCTTTCTCTACTGATTCTTATATTAACAAAGATGATAAAGATCTCAGGATGCAGGATACTATATTTAGTAACATCCCTAAGATTGTCACTAATAATGACAATCATTCTCTTCTTCAGCCTACTAATAAGGATGAGGTTTGGAGCATTATCATCGTTATGAACAATGACAGTGCTGCAGACACTGATGGGTTTAACATTTTCTTCTTTAAAACATGCTGGGATATAATCAATACTGATCTTTGTAATGCTTTGAATTCTTATCTTCAAGGAAATAGTATTCCTAAAGGTGTTTTTTCAACATGCATTTTCATGATCCCTACGTGTGCTAACCTTACTCGTTGGAGAAGTTTTAGGGCAATTACCTTATGTTCTATATTTAACATGTTGTTATCTAATTTGGTGAACAAGAGGCTAGCCAACATTCTTCCTAACATTGTGTCTAAAACTCAAAGGGCTTTTGTAAAGGGTATGTTTATACATGAGAACATATTGATTGCAAAAGAACTTATTCATGATATTAATAGAACAGCTAAAACATGCAATATCATGATCTAATTGGACATGTCCAAAGCATTTGACAGAATGTCACATGCTTTTATTCATAATGTCCTTGCATGTTTTGGGTTTTCTACTGAATTCATATGCTTAATAAAGAAAATGATTACTGATGTCAATATTTCTATTCTTATTAATGGTTCCAGTATTGGTTACTTCCATCAGATGAAAGGTTTAAGGCAGGGAGATCCTTTATCTCCCAGCCTTTTCATTCTTGTTGAGGAAGTACGAATGAGGGGCATATTTAATATGTTCTACACTAACAAAATGCATAAGTATAATACAAGAACAGATTACCTGGTGCCAAGCCTAGCCTTTGCAGATGACATCCTTGTATTCACCAACAACCTTCCTTTTTCAATTGACAAGCTGAGCAAGTTTTTAGATAAGTACCAGTTAGTGTCTGGGAAAACCATCGACAAAGAGAAGACTAAGTTAGTTACCTATTCTAAAAGCTATCCAGTACAGGATCAACAACCTCAAAGTACTAACTGGCTTCAACGTGGACACACTTCTGGTCAACTATCTTGGTATTACAATCTGTGGAAACAACAAAGGGAATAATTACATTCCTCTTCTAGATAAAATTCATAACAAAATCACTGAGTGGGATATGAATCATCTGTGTTTTGGAGGTAGAATGACTCTTATCTCACCTGTTTTACTTCCTATCATCTATTATTGGATGCAAAATAGTCTCATCCTAAAAACTATAATTACCAAGCTTGAATCATGCTTTAACAGATTCTCTTGGAGGTCCAATTATAATGAAAAAGCTATCCACTGGACCTCCTGGACAAATATTTGTTAACCTTTTGAACAAGGTGGTTTAAATATAAAAAACTTACTGATATTCAACTCACCTTCTCCCAAAAGCTCTTGGTTTTTTTTCCAGAAAAAACAACAGTTTATGGGTTGAGATGATGCATAATATTTACTTCCCTAATATGCATCATTTAAAAGCTAATTGCAAGAATTCTAATTCTCTTCTGTGGAAGAGGCTTTCTGAAATTAAGGTCTCTACTGATAGGAACATAAAATGGATTCTAGGCAGCGGTTCTATGGAATTCTGGCTTGAAGAGTGGCACAATGTGCCTCCGTAATAAGTCACAATAGCCTTAATAACTCGTTTTTAAATGCTAGTGTCAAATCTTTCTGGAAAAACAATGATTGGGACTATAATACTCTTCTCTCTTTTCTTCCTAAAGACAGAGTTAATCAGATCATCAATTATAAAATCATTCCTGATCAGGATGATAAAATGGTTTGGAAACTATCTTACAATCTAGACTTCAACACTAAGTTAACTTGGGAGAACATTAGGCACAAGCATAATAAATCCAGTTTATTAAAAAAGATTTGGAGTCACTATATTCGCAGAAAATTCTCTTATCTTTGCTGGAAATTAGTCAATAACTTCATCCCTATTGACAACATTCTCATGAAAAAACATCTCACTATATTCTCCAAATGCCAGTTTTGCTGCAACAGTGAAGAGAAAAATCATCTCTTTGTTAGCTGCAGTTTTGCCTGGAGCATTTGGAACTACTTTGGATGCCTTTTCAGAGTAAAAATTGGTCGATTTATGACTCTGTCACACATTCTCAGATCGTGGTTCTGGTTTTCTAAAAACAAATTTCACGTTACACATATTATCCCACAAATGATTTGTTGGGTAATATGGAAAAACAGAATTGTTTCAAAATACAGTGATAACCACGATTCAGTCAGGTGTGCCAATGTCATAATAAGTATAGATATGAACAACATGATAACTTCTAAGCACTGGATGAATGAAATTGATGCATGAACTGCTCTGGGTTGCAGAACAATTGATAACACGAAGAAGAAAATTTGTTACCTCAAGTCGATGGCCCCAAATCCTGGGAGATTAAAGCTGAATGTGGACGGTGCTTGCAACTCGAACGACGAATCAAGCGGAGGCATCCTGATTAGAAATGAAGAAGGTGATATCATCCTGGGTTCGGGATGCTTGTTTGGGAAATTAAACCCTCTGCTAGCAGAATGCAGAGCGTTGTTGGAAGGCTTAACCCATTGCAAGCAAAACAATTGGACTGACGTCGATTTTGAATCGGATTGCATGACCCTCATCAATCTTCTGCCAAAAGAAATGTTGCTTCGTACCTCGAATCTACCATCCCCTTGTGTAGAAGCTTAATTCATCCACGGATGATGATTCGCCATATCTCCAGAACCCGGAATCAAGCTTCTGACTGGATAGCGAATTGGGTTTTCATTTGTAAGCAAAATCAACGTCTTAATGACTTCTATGCTCCTAATGAATTGTTGTGAATGGCTCTTCTGGAAGGTCTTGGATTGAGCTACACTAATTTGAACTAAAAGAACGATTGGTGTTGAAATGGTGTTTGAAAGCTCCATAAAATAAGTTTGAAGAAACTGAGTTACTGGTTCGATGAAAATGATCAAGTGACTTCTGTTAATTCTTTAGGGATTTTTGTTTTTTTCTCTTCTTTTCTTTCTCTTTCTAATTCGGTCCAAACATTATTGTATTTTCCCATTTCGGAAATTCCTTAATGAAATATTTAGTTGCTTAAAACAAAAAAGTGAGTAGCTGTATAATTGTTCATATATTTTCTATTAATTCTATTTTTTTTATATATAGAAACTAATCTCATACCTAAAATAAATATATTTATAAATCCAAATAAAGATGTAGCGTAACTATTTTTTTAATTATCTCATTTAAGATAAGGATGTATTGTAACTATTTGTTTTTGTCATTACTTCATTTAATTCTTTGTTCGTCAAAGTTTAATTAAAAAGATATTAATTTTTTCGAATAAAAAAATACAATAATGCGTATAATATTTGATTGGTTTCGGATATCTAGTTGTTGGTGTGATTTTATTTATAATTCATACATAAAATTTATAATATGAGTTTTAAACCATCCATCCTAACTTGAGGAAGGAATGAAGAATTACTAACTAAAAGGTAATCGAAGATTATATAAAAGAGGAACTAGAGAGGATTTGAAACGGGAAGTATGGAGGCCATACAGCTGGTTATCCAAATTGGATTGAGCTAGGAACAACTTAAATCCGAAAATATATACTCCTAAATAATTTGATAAATATGTGTAGATCCGAATATGCGTGGAGCCATACATGACTTATTACAAATGTTTTACTATTGTGGATACGATATTGATGCTTATTATTAGGTGTTTATGATCATTAGTTTCGAGAAAATGTCGACAGTTTAATTTTTGGTATTTGAACGGTTAAAGATAGAAGAACTATATCTATATAAATATATAGATTTTACATCATGTTCTTTTCTACATATTTCTAATTTTTTATCGGTTTTTTAATTTAAGAAAATAGTTTTTTTTAGAAAATAATAATTTGTTGAAAAATTACTAATAAAGGTATCATAGAGAATAGAGAAAGAAAGCTAACGTCTAGTTGTGGATAAGGTTTATATTCAGAGATAAAAAGCTAATAAATATTTAGAAAATATACATTTCGAAAGTTAATGTGTGGTATTTTCATATGTTTCACAACTGCGTTACATTAAGCAATTTTATGCAAGTAATCTTTGGTATGTTTAGTTACTCATAATATTTAGTTTAGTAAAATAAAATTGTTATGCATATTTCTCAAGTTACTATTGGTGTGGATTAAACCTGGTTCTAGAGAGATAAAAAGTGAGATTGATTTTAGAGAGAAAGTAAAAGAGAAAAAGGTAATTCTCAAGTAAAAAGATTCATCCTCATTAAGTAATATAAAAGGTTTAATTACATGCTAGTCCTTTATCTTTATACAAGACTCTAAATCTATCCCACAGCCATGCAACTTTTCAGATAAGAGTGTATTTATTATATTAAGGTCCTCAATATTTTATATCCTTATTAGTAGCCCTCTTAGTTCTTTTGAAAGTCAACGAATGAGAACAAGTTGTCATCGGAAATATTCATCGGTAGAAAAAATCCTTTCTGCCAAAGTCCAATCTGCTTTGAGTGAGCTGATCCATTTTTCTTGGCAACACATCTTGTCCTCGAATCAATGTAACCTTTCGTTGATGCTTCGAACATTTTCATATGGAGAACTAATTTTCTCTCAATGGTCATAAACGTTCGAAGCAAAAATCGAAAGTGTGATGATTCCCTAGTCACTAGGTCTGCCACTAGGCATGTCATGTGGCAGGTGTGAGCTCTCTTCTTTACGTAACCGTTTGGTATTCCACCCAATGGTTTCTTCCACCTTTTCCACTTCTCTAACCTTTCTTTCTCTTTTCTCCCTTTTATAAATATTCATATGAGCCACTGTTTGTTTCACAAACGCATTTTTAAAGAGAGAGTGAGTCTAGTTACACCATAAATATCTTGGCTACCTTCATCTGAATCTTCATTTTCTAGGCTACCACCACCGGAAAACTCAAATTCACCACCTAACCTTCACGTTAGTATATGAGAAAGCATCCAAAAACCAAAAAACCAACACTAACCCAGAACACTAATCTCCCCAAAAGCAAAGAAACCCCATTTTGGTTTTTACGATTACTTCTGTATTAGTGAAAGGGCTACAGAATATAGAGCATATGGATTGATAAGCAACACTTCTCGTTTCTCCACTGAAACAATACACTACGGTAATTTTGATCCTAATCGAATTTTTCCAGTGTTTCCAAATTCATCTATCTCAGAAGAAACCCAATCACCAAATTTGCCTCGAGCTTCACCATTACCACTTAAGTTACTAGTTCGAATATCTTCTACAACACCCACTCCCTGAATTTACCGTAAAATAACTCAAACCACATCTGCTTCAAGAAGATCAGAAGAAACTCCATCTTTTCTCAGTTCTAAATCTCATCAATAATTGCGCAAAAAGACTCATCAAGTCTAACTAAAAACTCACCTCCCCTAAATCCTTCATAAAAAGAGAACCTCTATAGCTATGGGAGATGATGCTGATAATACTTCACCCTGTACTACCCAAAATACTGCAACAAATTGTTTACCATCTTCTCTTCCCATGGGGAAAGTTATTGAGACAATCATATAATCTCAACAAAATCCCTAAAATAAAGAGCAAAGGGAACCAGCCTCGACTCCGAACCCACCTTAACTTATAGATGAATCTTCCAAGGAAGAAGCTGATTCTCATGTTACTCAATCAAATTTCGAAGCTGACACTGTGTAGGATGCTTCGAAAGACATTGAAGCTGATATGGATGATGAAGCCTCAAAAGAAACTGACAGTAAAATGGTTAAGTTTGCTTCAAAAACAAAAGCACTGAGGAAAAAAAGAGGGAAAAAGAAAGCTCTTATTGAACTTCCCAAAGCGTTTGCTGCTTTAGTAGGTGCAAATTTGAAACCACTCATTCTAGAATACATATTGGAACTAAAAAATGTGCCATACATTTACTACCTACAGTCTCAAACAGCATCTTTAAAAAACAATGGAGAATTCGAGATAAAATCACACTTGGATTTCCCAAAGAGGAAGAGACTCTACTTGATTATGTAAAAGATGAGTTGGTGGTCTATCCTGAGATCATGAACTGGGGTCTTCGATTTCCTTTGGATCCAATGATAGTCGATTACTTCGTGCTCCTAGACCTTTTCCCTACACAAGCCACACTTAACCAATGGTTCACCCTCTTATCAGTAATTCTAGCCTTCAGACTTGCCCAAATTCCTCTTTTTATCCGAGACTTCACCGCATTGACCAAATGGACCTGCTCTTCCTTTCTACTATCTCATTATTGATGATGACCTCAAGATTATTGATGACTTGATGAAGGCTGACAAATGTTAGAAACCAAAATTTGTCTTCATATCTAAGGCATAAGAGAAAGGAAATGAGATATGTCCTTGTAGACAATAAGCTTATTTTCCCTTCTGCTGTCTGTTGTTGCTTTACGTAATTTATTTTTATCTTTTATTTATTTTTATACTGTATTCAAAAAATTCAAGGAGATAACATTCGTCAAAAGGATGCCAAAGATATTGGAAACTTGGGTAGAAAAGAGTAGGGCAATGGGTTCTATTCAGCTTTTTTTCATATTAACTTCATCAACAACCACTTGTGGAGAATTAAGTTGGGTACCGATGTCCCCGAAATCTGATGGAGCCCCCAAATTTAATCTTAGCTGTGAAGAGACTAGTTGCACTTGATGGTAAGGTGCTTCATCCAGTTAGAAATAGATCACACATCCACCTTCCCTTGAAAAAAAGGGGGAAAAACAGCTAGCACTCTAGTGCTAGCTCCTCAGAGAACCCGATGTCGCAGACAAAGGCAAAGAGGAAGGCAACATAAAATAACCTTTCTACTATTAAAGAGGGAGTGGAGGTTGAGCCTTCACCGAAGATGAAGAAAAATGATGCTTCTAAGAGAAAGAAGAGCACTTCCAAAACACCACCACAAAGAAGGGAAACAAAGAAAACTATTGAGACCCTTCAATAAGCGCTTCCCTTCGAGGCTGATGATGTCACGGTGGTGGAAGTTCAGCAAAGAGAAACTGCAGCAGACAACGATCAAGGAGACGATCATTTTGGTCATGATAATTTCATCAACACAAAAAATCCTCAAGATATTGACAGAGATATGGATCCATGCGTCCAACAGATTCAAGACCAACTAAAAACATTTGGTCAAGTGACTGCCCCTCTTCTTCCTGAACTGGCTAGATCATAAATTTATTTTCCACCATCAACGTTTGGTTTTATGCTCCAAATAACTCAAAAGATTCATACCTACTGAAGAAACATTCGAAGAGGTCGCAATTGCTCTGAATTCATGTGCCAGCAGTACCCATGGAGTCTATATCTGAACCAATACCCTTTCTTCGATAGGATATGGATTTAGTTGGACCTCTACCTATGGTATCCGGTCGATGTAGAACTATTATAGTCGCTATTGACTATTTATCTAAGTGGATAGAAGCAGCTCATTTGGCTGTAACCACTTCGAAAGCTGTTATTAAATTTATCTTATCCAACATATGTTGTAGGTTTGGGGTTCCTTAAAATATTACTTCAGACAATGGGCCACAGTTTGATAACAAAGACATGGAAGCCTTCTGTACCTCTAGAAGGATTCAACATTGTTTTTCTTCTCCTTTCCACCCTCAAGAAAATGGCTAAGTTGAGGTTTCAAATAGAACCACCTTGTCCGGACTAAAGAAGAATTTGGAGGGAGATGTAGGAAAGTGACCAAGTTATTTACAAGAAGTATTGTGGGCCTACCGAACTACTCATCGGGCTACCACACAAGAGTCTCCTTTTGCTTTTGTATATGGGATGGATGCAATTACTCCCATAGAGGCTACTTTACCATCACATAGATTCCAAAAATATTCCAAACAGGCTAATGATGTAGCAATTAGGAATAAGTTGGACTTAATAGAAGAAAAAAAAGTTAAAGCGCATCTGAGAACAACACACTACCAAGGATTGATGAGGAGCAGATTTTCTTCAAAAGTCAAAAGAAGATATTTTCAAACAGGATACAAAGTTTTAAGAAAAGTATTTTTACATACCAAGGCGAAGTAGTTCGGTAAGCTGGCCCCAAACTAGGAAGGCCCGTATATGGTCTGTGAAAAGGTTAAACTAGGGACATACAAGCTCCAAGACAAAGAAGGGAGAGCTCTAAAGCATCCATGGAATGTTGAGCATCTCATGTTATAATTAGAATAAAGCTCTTTTGTAAATATTTATTTGTTAAATACCAAAGCAAATACTAGGGGGCATACTCTTTCCTACCCTGGTGGAGCGGGGAGGTTTCAATGAGGTGTCCAGATTTTTTAATAATTTATGATGCCTTCTTTAAAAGTCCGTTGTGATTTGGTTTCAGTTCGGATATCAATTGCTTATTCAACATCCGAATCTCAAGTTTTTTTGAGTTTATCGGATATGTTTAACACTTGGTCACAATTATTAAACGCATATGATCGGAGATATTGGATACTCTTGATCCAACACTTCTGAAATATTAGTGGCTATTTAAACATTGGTCATGAAAGATTTAAACAAAATATTAAAAAAAAGGGAAATTTGACAATTAAACCTGATCAGACTCGAACCGATCAGTGGTACAAAAAATACCTTGGCCATCCAAGGACTTTAGTGTTTCAAAAACGAAAACATACCACCATCATTTTTGGAACTATTGAGTTCAACACTTGAACTCTCACCCATTACTTCATCACCATCATCAGCGGAGTCAACTCCATTAGCATAGTTGTGCTTGTCACCATCTGCTAAGGTATGGAATGGGATGTCATCGTAGTCTATGAATTTCCATAAAGGACCAAAGGTCCTCTTGGGAAAGGTTTCATGGAACAGCAGGACCATATTGGACTTGATCCCATCATCCTTTTTCTGTAAGGAGCCCACTACTTCATTAGCATACTTCTCTATACTTGCGGCTACGACTTATTTTTGTTGGAATTCTAAGGCCTTTTTCTCTCTGATCTTCTCTTCAACAGTGCTCTCTAACTTGGTCTTCTCATCGGACAAAGTCTGGATAGTTCCATCTTTAGTTTTCAATTACTCCTTCAAAGTTGTGAGCTCTTTTAAATAAGAGGTCTCCAGGTTGGAGTATTTGGTTTGGAGTTCCATCTTCTGCATGGTACTTGTAACCCCGAGAGTCTAGAGTCCCAAGAGAAATCGGGTTTCTCTTTAACCCAGGAACATGCCAGCACGTCAAGATTCTAACAACCTCGTCAAACATTCTGATTCTGACGTTATCAATACCACCAACAGTCAACGAATGATTGTTCCCTAAATAGACAGTTCTCTACAATGGCTTGAACTGACACATGTGATATGTAGCGCCAGTATCGAGTACCCAAGAGTTTTGCCCAAATTCTGAACTCACGGACAATACATCTCCTTTACCACTGTTTTCACTATCGTCGAAATCGTTCACACCTTCAACAATGTTTGCTGCGTTTTCCTTTTGATTTCCCTTCTTACCATTCAGTTTCAGACAATCTCTCCTATAATGAACCTGCTCACCGCATTCATAACAGTTTGAGTGATTTACCTTTGACTTGGACCTCCAGTTCTTCCTTCTTAAAGAACTCACTTTGCTTCTAGATCTTCCCCTAGTCATAAGACCTTCCCCTTCAGCTTGATTGTCTGGCTGCAACTGTCTCATCTCCTTTGATTTCAGTGCCCCTTTGACATCTGCTAGCGATAAATTATTCTTACCATACATAATGGTATCTACAAAGTTTTCATAGGGAGCTGGTAACGATCTCAATACAAACAAAGCTTGATCCTCATCCTCAATATTGATATTTATGTTCTCCAAGTCCATTATAATTGATTTAAAATTATCTAGGTTCTCTGTTATGGACATAACTTATTTCAATCTGAAATCATACAAACGCTTCTTCAAGTATAATCGGTTTACTACTGATTTCTCTGAGTAAAGATCTCCTAGCTTTTTCCATGCGCAGGATCAGTCTTCTCACCGCTAATCTCGCGAAGCACATTGTCTTTCACACTCATTAAAATCCAGCAGAAAGCCCTTTCTTGAAGATCTTGTTTCTCCTCTTCTTTCATCTCTTCTGGTAACTTATTCTCCACAGCCTTCCACATCCCTTGCAGTACCAATGAAGATTTGAGTTTAATCTTCCACAACGCAAACCGGATCCCTCATCAAATTTTTCAATCATGTATTTTGTTGATATAGACACCATTGTGAAACCCTAATTGCAAAAGCCTTAATTTCACCTCGTGGCTCTGATACCAATTTTGTTATTAAATTACTATGCAATTATCAAAATAGCTTAAGCACAAAACATATACAAAAGACAAACTTGAGTGAACACAGGATTTAACGTGGTTCGAAAATTTCTACGTCCACGGGCGCCGCTAGAGAAAAGAGTTTCACTATGATTAGAAATGTTACAGATTTCAGATTGTGTTTTGTGTCGTCCTAGTAGTCTATTTATAGGGAATTAATAGACTTACTAGACAATGGGCCTAATGGGCTCATACCACAAGATTGACAACGATACTGTCACAACAATTATTTGTACTGCCGAACACAGTACACTGTCGAGGCATAATATCACTATCACAGACACAAAACTGTATTGCCGGACACAGTACACTGTCAAGGCACTATTCGACTCATTCACAACATATATAATACTAAACTTTGATGATAATTGCAGAGTCGCAAGATTGTAAAGGAATGCTAAATTTACATCATCCACTTACCTGGCCGGCTTCTTTCGTCAAGATTATTGTGTAACATTTTATAACACGTAGTAGCGTATTTTTGAGTCAAGTGGGTTTTTTTTTTCTTTCTCATTTTTAAAATCGTTTTTAAGATAAATTGTTTGTCAAAAAAATAAAAAAGTATACCATTATTTTTTATTTTTTGATATCTACAAATAGAGACTTAGTTTGTTTGATTCGGACACTAAAATATTTAAACATTTTATTTATTTTGTATTTTTAAAATAATTTTTGAAATATTTTAGTAAGTTAAAAAAAATATATACCATGATTTATAATTTCGTGAGATCTATAAGTAAAGACTTGGTTTGTTTAATTCGAACACCGAAAAGTTTTAAGTTTTTTTATTAAGTTTTTTCAAAACAATTTTTGGAATATTTTAGTAAGTACAAAAAACATTATATCATAATTTATAATTTTTTAAGATCTATAAATAGAGACTTGGTTTGTTTGATTCGGACACCGAAAGTTTTTAAGTTTTTTTGATCAAATAATATGTTTTATTAAATTCTCAATTCTTTATTCTATTAAAAATTTAAGCTTTTTCGGAAATCAAACCAATTTTATTTTTATATTTAAAATTTAAATATACTATATATTATGAATTATATTTTTAATTATTTTAATTTTATAGTTTATATTTGTAAAGAAAATATATTATGTTAATTTATGAAAATTATTTATTTTAATATATATAACTTTAATGTAAATATATATTAAATAATAAGAAAGATAAACAAAAATATATGGTAGGATATTGTATGGTAGAATGATGTGGAAGAGGGAGAAATATGGTGGGGTATGGTGAAAGATGAAATATGCACTGCTGCGTCGAGTGAAAAGTTTTGCAATATTATTTGGGGATTATGCTGATGTGGCGCGCTTTTGGGAGATGAAATATCCTCACTGCTGTGTATGGTCTAAGAAACGCGTAATATCTGTCAAATGTACGACGTCCACTATCCACGTGTGTGGTATCCTACAACATTGTCTAAATTTTTGTAGTCAATTCTCAATTGTATGGTTATATTAATAAACAATAGCGATATCAGTAACCAAGATAAGAAGGAGTTGAAGTTAAAAGCACGTTTGAATCGTTCATTCATTTCATAAACTTTAACTATTTTTTATGATTTGTGTGCAAACATTAAATTTTTTAAATCATGATATTTTTATTGATTAAGAAATCACGAACATTAATTGGAACTAAATTATAATAAAATAAGTTTTTTTCATATTTAATTTGTGAGACATATGTCTAGATAATCCAAAGTTTATATATGAGTTAGTAAGAGTTATAGTATTTATAACAGAAATGTGTAAAATCAAAATGTTTATATACTTATTTACCGTTGATCATTCTCATGCCTATCCGATGAGGAAATTTGATCATACTTAACAAATTAAACCACTTTTACCTCCTCTCGATTAACTTACATATGTTAACTCTAATTAGGTTGTGTCACGATTCATATCTAAATCGTAAAGCTTTACAATGGATATATATATATATATATATATATATATATATATATATATATATATATATATATATATATATATATATATATATATATGCTCACTCTTATTAGAGCATCTTAGATGTTCCTTAACGTCACTTCAATCAAATCACATCATCTTGATACACTCCAATAACGTTACTCCGCTTGATGAGCATGTCTCATGGTTCCATCATCTTCGACATCTAAGAATTTCATCCACATCAGGTTTCGTTGGAGCTCTGATACCAGCTGTTAAACCCAAATAGTAGTATATCAACTACCCACAAGATCAACGTCAAGATAACCAACCAAATAAACAACAAACTGAATTAAACAATAGCGATTCACAAATTTATTAACCAAATAAAACCACAAACCTAATAACTGAAAAATAATCAACGGTAAAATAAATCAAAAACCAAAATTTTATATGGAAAAACTTCTTCGCTGTGAAGAGTAAAAGACCACGAGACTTATGAAAAGTCCACCAAAAACACTTCTATTATTATGATAAGTTAAGGTTAAAACTATATCCAATTAAATCTAATAAATATCTACAACCCACCAACAATATTAAACATAATAAAATAACAAAAAAGAGAAACAAAAATAAAAAAAAAAACTTTACAAAAACTACCATACTATTCCAATAGTTATTTTTCTGAAACCGTAGCACCAAATTATAATCCAATCGGTGCAATTGAAGCTTTAGATGTTTCAAACATACTGTCCAAAACCAACACCATTTGACTTTTGATCAAACATTTTAACCGCGACTTCCTTTAAAATTCCGAAAAAAAAATCAAATACTAATCTACCTTGAGGTAGGGGGCTGCAGACCCTCCTGCCTCATAGTAAATCCGCCCCTCAAAAAGGAATAACTTATTTTAACTAATGTTTAAGGTAAGCCATTATACATTTTATATAAGTCTTAAGAGAGGCAATACGTATTTTACCTAATGTTTTAGGTAATCTATTAAGTAAAAAATGATAGATTACATAAAATTCCAAATATAAAAGGACAAATTTAGCTAATATATTTTGTAATCCTTTAGGTATGCTATGATATATTATATAGAATTCTATATATATATGCAAAACTTATTTCTTTTCATACTTTTCCCTTAAATAGTTTTAAGGAGTAAATATTTTGGTCAACTGAAGAAGCTTTTAGGATTGAATAATATCTTTGAGATTGAGGGACGTAAGGGTCTTCTTCCTCCCGCACAATCATTCAAGAGGTACAAATAGTAGCGAACCCTTATGAAGCCAAGAAGTCTAGGGACCTGTAAACTATCTTATATTCTTAGTACTTTTTATTTTAAACTTGTATCATAAACTTTATATTATTTTCCTGTACTTTTACACCGATCTCTCTTACCTTTGTTTTATTGGAATACAAGAAGTTAACGTTTTCCCAATTACGAAGGTGAAGAGAAGCTGGTGGAGCTGAGTAAGCGGGCCTTATAAATTAGTATCACATATTTTAGAGTGTTTCACAGTAAATAACCTTATTCTCTATAAATTTTGGGATATGAAGAAAGAGATGAACCCAAAAGACAACAAGACTGTTGTTATTTCCAAATATGATATAATAATAGTTGTAATGAGACGACCATTTGGTGTACTCTTCTTGCCATCCCTACGTTGAGCTTCCAACAAGCGGGCGATAAAAACTAAAGACTCTAACACACCTAAGAAGAAAACCAAGCATGCTGAAACTTCCGAGAATGACATTGCCGACGAGGTATGTTTTGGAGCGAATGGCTAGGGTGAAGAAGTCAATGAGCCATATATTCTATTGTTGGATGAATCGTTAGAGGATGGTAAGGATATATTAATAAAGTATGTTATATCTACTATTGCCAATCACTTTACAGGTGAGAAAGTCACTCATATAAAGTCCACAACAAGTTTGGGATCCCACACGATCTTAGAGACTAAAGATCATAAAAGAAAATGTAAAAATTCCCATACTAGCACACAATATTTTCCTAAGGCGGTGACTCGGTATGCTAATTCCGCCAAGAGTATTTATACCATTACAAATAGATTCTTGTCCGAGACGGCGACTCGGTATGCTAATTCCGCCAAGAGTATTTATACCATTACAAATAGATTCTTGTCCGAGACTTGTGCTTGGCAAATCGCTCTACCATATAGGTAAAGTTTTTGTCCTTTAGACATGTGTCTTGAATATTTACGTGTAGTGATTAACCCATCGTTAGCTTGTTTGCCTTATGCAGTCTATGAACAATGCATTTTCCATGCTTCAAAACCTGGCTGATAAGTACAAACTCAATCTTCCCGATTTTTTAAACTTGCTAAAAGTCCTAATAATATATGTCAAATATGTTGATGACTCTAAGGCTCGAGTAAAAGTATGAAAGTCATCATTGATGAGGTGGAATTTTTTTTTACACTAACCATTGTATATATCCGAGGGGTAATTCGGATATAACCAGTACCATGTCCTACCGAAAAGTATAATTTAGTGGAACCTTAGTTGCTAGTCATTTCATCTCTTGGGCTAATGGGTTTTTAAACTTAACCCAAGCCCATGATCCGACCCAGAAGGCTCATAGATCATTAAATGAGTATAAATACCTCATCTACTTTCATTAATGAGGGTAATCAAAATTTACTGCTAGTACACACCTTAATTATCTCTTTACATTTTACACTAAACGTTAAATTCCCAAAACTCTTTCCCAAACTACCCTTTAATCAGAAATAATCCTCACCAAATTGGCGACCACAGTGGGAGGTGACGGTGCGTGAATCACAAATTCAAAACCAGTAACAACAACCAGTTCGGATGGATCCAAATGCACAGAATACTCCACCTCTATAGATGGAAGGAGAAAAATAAAATAATGAGTACCATGTTGAGGAACAAGATCAATTAAGAGCTAAAATTGAGGCTTTGAGGGCGTTCAAACGAGAAGAGAAATGAGTTAAAGAAAAATCTGGTGCGTCTGTGCTACAACATACTGATAATCCTGGTGAGAACGAGCAGTCCATGAAGACTCATCTCAGTTCCAAGAAAACGCTTCGATCAAAACGTGTGGAGAGTTCCACTTCAGAATCCTCCAGTAGCTTCTCTAATGATCCAGAGCTTGAAGAGTCAGTTTCATCCAACAATGATGAAGGACGGTCAAAAAAGAAAATTAGGGTTACCAAAAAGCATTCAAGAAAGAGGGATAGATATGGCAGGCTCAAGAAGTATCACGGAAAAATGAAGGGTTCAGCTGATCAACATATTGATTGTTTGTTGATTGATCCCTTTGCTTTCCAATCAAATCCATGTATTTTTGCTACTCCAAATGAAGTGCTGTGTTTAGTCGTAGCCAAAACTGGAGACAATTATCTTTATCCGTAAAAATATTCTCCGGACACCTTCCTAAAAGATTTGACAATTCCAAGATGGAAAATACGATGGGAGTAGAGATCCTGACAACCATCTTGAGTAATTTAAGAATTTTATGACGAACTTTGTCAATGACGACAAATTTCCGTGTAGGGATTTCTCTCAAACCTTCAAGGGGAGTTCCCTCAAATGGTATAATAGTCTCCCTCAGGGTTGTTCAATCAAGTAGGGAAATAAATAAATGTTAAATAAACCAAAAAGTCTATCGGAACTCAACAAATCAGATCCAAAACTATAACATCGGCACCACAAACAACAAATCAGTTCGGTTACAGATCGAAGAAAACTGGACAGCGGTCTCGTCGGCCCAAGCAGAATCAATCTAATCTGAACGAAAACCAGCAAGTGAGAAATAAAATAGGACCTTGGGTTCAACCAATATGGTTTGCTGAGTTGGAAGAAAGTGTGGCTACGATATATGACAAAACTAAAAATGAAATTCACTTTAGAAATCCAGCTGCATTACAGTCTCCCAGAGAAACCCAAAGTACCCATTTCTGTAAATATCATAATGACATTGGGCATGATACCTATGAATGCATAGCTTTGAAACAAGAGGTGCAAAATCTCATTAAAAGGGGTAAATTTGGGGAATATATTAAAAAACAAGGGGGAATCAAGCCGGATAATAACTCATTAACCACTAATACTCCCCGAACTACGCCTTCGGCTCTTCTTGGAACGTCCAGACAAGAGGACACTATGGTGATTATTGAGAGATTTGATGTGGATTTTAAATACTTGGATCCTGATACAACTTGAAATCGGGTAGGAGTGATAACGGACAAGACCGTTACTGTTTCCAATCTGGTTTAATAATTTGAGTCTTTAACAATATTTGGGGGAGAAACTGTGACTGCACCTTCCAATTCTTCAAATAAGAGGCACGTCAACAGTATAACTACCTAGTTGGATGGAAGGATGTCCACGCATTTGTACCAAACTCCAACTCGTTTCATATTTTTTGATGAGGATGACCTAAGAGATATTGCAGGACCTCATTAAGACTCTATGATGATAGGGGCATCAATATGAGGAAATGATATAGGTCGGATCCTGATTGACACAGGTAGTTCGACAAACATATTGTTCAGAAGCTCCTATAAACAGATGAGATACCCCTCAGTTATTCAACGTTCGAACATAACTATTATGGGATTCACAGGGAGTTCGTAAGATGTTATTGGAAAATTTTAGGAAGAGGTATTGATGGGCAGGGGGCCTTTCAAGAAGATGGTGAGGGTATTGTTTGTTTTGGTGGATTTCCCAGCATCTTATAATGCAATATTTGGGAGATCTTGGCTCTGTGGGATGCATGTTATGGCCTCTACTATCCATCAGTGCTTAAAGTGTGATATGCAGAGACAAATAGGTGTTGTCTCAAGAAATCAAAAGGTAACTAGGGAATGCTATGCAACAACCATTGTGTCAAAATCCTTGGAGGCAGTCAAGATTAAAAAAGATTAGCAGCTATTGGAGCTTTCCACCGATGAAAATGGAATTGATGACCCAAGGGAGGCTCCCAGTGTCATAATACCTATAGAGGAAGTTGAAATTTATTCCCTAGTTATTGGAAAAAATATTAAAATTGGTACCAAGTTGACACTAAGTTTGAAATGTTATTATATTTTTTATCAGATAATTTAGATGTATTTGCATGGTGCAATGATGTCACCAGAGTGCATGCTGATGTAATTTTTCATAAGCTGTCCGTACGAGCTGATGTTGGACCAGTTGTACAAATAAGAAGGTCTTTATCTAAAGAAAAAATAGATGTAATTATCCAAGAAGTTGATCGGTTGAGCAAAATGGGCCACATCAAAGAATCTCAGTACCTATTATGGACTGTCAACCCTGTTTTGGTCAAGAAAAGGAATGACAAGTGGCGTGTGTGTATTGACTTCACCGATCTTAATAGGGCATGTCCCAAAGATCCTTATCATGTTCGTCGGATAGATCAAATAGTAGATTCTACCCCTGGGAACAAGCTATTATCTTTTATGGATGCATTTTCAGGGTACAACCAGATAGAAGTAAATCTGAATGATCAAGATCACACTACTTTTATTATGGATGTATGTCTTCATTGTTATAAAGTGATGCCATTCAGATTAAAAAATACTGGGGCCACCTATCTAAGGTTAGTGAATAAAGATTTTGCTAGTCAGATTAGCATAAATATGGAATTTTACATAAATGACATGATGGTGGAGAATTTTGAAGAAGATGCGCATACATCTGATCTTTAAGAGACGTTTTCTAATATAGAGGCTTTCAATATAAAATTAAACCCCGAGAAATGTGTTTTTGGGGTCCGATCTGGAAATTTCTTGGGTTCTATTATAAGTGAAAAAGGGATTCAACCCGATCCGGATCAAATCAATGCTTTACTAGCTATAGACCCTCCTCGGAACCCTAAAGAAGTCGAAAGGTTAATCGGGATATTGGTTGCATTAAACATGTTTATTTCAAGATCATCAGACAAGTGTGCATCATTTTTCCAGGTATTAAGGAATGCCAAAACTTTAACTGGTCCCCGTAGTGTAATTAAGCATTTCTTGAAGTCAAGAAGCATTTATCTTCACCCATGGCTCTCTTTGAACCTGTTAAGGGGGAGAAACTTTATATATACTTAGATGTGTTTGAGTATGCAGTAAGTGTTGTGCTAGTAAGAGAGGTGGATAATTACCCCCGTCCGGTTTATTATATTAGCAAAAGTCTCTTAGATGCTGAAGATATTTAAAGTTAGAAAAGTTGGCCTTGGCATTGGTAATTGCAGCAAGAAAAATGAGACCATACTTCCAAGCTCATTCCATTGTTATCTGAACGTCTTTTCCTCTAAAGAATATTCTTCCAAAGGATGATATCTCAAGTATAATGATAAAGTGGTCAGTTGAGCTGGGTAATTATGATATTGACTTTTCCCCCCAAACGACAGTCAAAGCTCAGTCAGCGGTTGATTTCCTAGTAGAGTTTATACTGATAGGCCCCTCGGGAAAATGCAAGAAAACCAGTCTAAAAAATAATTGGTAGTCTGAACTGATGGTAGGTCTAGTACTATGGGATGTGGGGCTAGAATTTGTTTAACTTCTCCCTATGGTGATACTATGTACCAGGATATATGTTTTGGTTTTAGGGCCTCTAACAATTAATCTGAATATGAAGAAACTATAGCTAGTCTCAAGCTAGCCCTTATATGTGGGGCAAAAAGAGTATGATTACTGAGTGACTCCCAACTGCTTATTCACCATGCTCAAGGAAAATCTGAGACAAAGAAGGAACAATTGATAAAATATTTGCTCATGTTGAGATAGGTTGCTGCAAATTTCAAAAGTATCCAGTATGAACATATCCCTGGATCGGAGAATATTGTGGCAGACACTTTAGTAACTATAGCCTATTTAGAGTCTTACACATGGAATATGATGCTAGAGTGTCCATCAATACAAACAAGACAAGAAGGGGGTAAAGAGAATGATAAAAGTATGAGAATAATTATCATTCAACCCAAAGACTGGAGGTATGATATCTTTCATTTTATTTCCAGTGGGAATCTGCCTCAGGATAAATCCTTGGCTAAGAAAATTAAATACAAAGCTTGTGGTTTCTTGGTATTAAAAGAAATTCTTTATAAGAAATCATTTAACATACCTCTCGTACATTGTTTAGGATTTCAAGAATCCCAAAATGTTTTATCTGAACTACACGATGGGGAAGGTTTTGCACATTGTGGCTATAAGGCCTTAACCAGAAGATTCTTATTAGCAGGGTACTATTGGCTAACAATAATGGAAGACGCTAAAGATATGGTCAAGATGTGTGATCTTTGCGAGAAATATGGGAATGAAATCCATGTACAAGCAGTTCCTATGAAGTCCATATCTGAACCAATACCTTTTGATAGGTGGGGTTGGATTTGGTTGGGCCTCTTCCCATGGCATCCGGTGGATATCGAACGATAATAGTTGCTATTGACTATTTATCCAAGTGGATAGAGGCGGCTCCCTTAGCTGGAATCACTTCTAAGGCAGTTATAAAATTTATTATATCTAACATATGTTGCAGATTTGGGGTTCCCCAAAAGATCACTTCAGATAATAGGCCACAATTTGATAATAAAGATATGGAAATGTTTTGCACCTCTAGAGGAATTCAACATTTTTTTTATTATCCGTTCCACCCTCAAGCTAATGGACAAGTTGAAGTTGGTAATCGAACGATCCTGTCCGGGCTAAAAAATAATCTTGAAGGAGCTGCAGGGAAATTGCCAAGTTATTTGCAAGAAGTATTGTCGGCTTACCGAACTACTCCTCGGATTGCTACGTAAGAATCCCCTTTTCCTCTCATTTATGGGATGGATGCAATCACACCCATAAAAGCTACTTTACTATTTGTCAGAATCCAAAGCTATTCTAGAGAAGACCAATGATATGGCAGTTAGGAACCAGTTGGACTTAATTGAAGAAAGAAGAGTCAAATCACATTTGAGAAAAATACACTATCAGGGTTTGATGTGGAGCAGATCCGCATCTAAAGTTAAAAGAAGAGATTTTCAGTTATGAGACAAAGTCTTTAAAGAAGTCTTTTTACAGACTAAAGAAAAACAATTTGGAAAGCTCACTCCAAACTGGGAAGGCTCTTATATGGTATGTGAAAAAGTCAAACCAATGACATATAGACTTCAAGACAAAGAGAGCAGAATATTAAAGCATCCATGAAACATTAAACATATTAGGTTATATTTAGAATAAAACTCTCTTGTAAATATTTACCTTTCTTATACTTCAATGTAAATATAAGGGGGGCATACTTCTTCTCATCCCTGGTGGAGCGGGGAGATTTTAACGAGGTGTCCGGGTTTTTCAATAATATCTTATGTCTTCTTCAAAAGTCTAATGCAAAATTTATGATGATAGTGTGAGGTGATTTGATTAATTAAATATTCATTAAACACCTTGGCTTGCAAATGAAGTATCTTTGAGTTGATCAGATTTCTTAAAAACTTGATCACATTTATTAAAACACTTATAATTGGAGTCGTTTAACGTTTATTAAACACTTATTCAACAAATCGGAAATACTGAAAAATTATTTCAAATATTGACTCAAATAAGGTAGTGGAGTTCATACAAAAAATATGCAATATTAATACTTGATCGAAACAAATTTGATCTATAACACAAAAAATACCTTGGCCATCCAAAGACTTTAGTTTTAAAAAAAAACACAACATTGATAAGGGCATAAAACGTCAAGAAAATTATGGGTCCTAATTGATATTAGATAAGCAAATAAAGGTCTATTTCTAAATATTGGGAAACATAGAAAACAAGTGTATTTAGGAGGGCCAATATGTAATTAATTAAACATAGCATGTGTCAGTGGAGCCCACCACTGACCTTATATAAGGAAAGATCCCTTTTTTGGGAAAATGGTACTTTTTAATAACTGATACTTTGATTTGAATACTCTCTCTCTTACAACTTTGCATTTATTCCTCTAACGTGATTCCACTATACACTTCATTCCATATTCAGCCCCGGATATTTCTCGAACTATCATTGGCGCCATCTGTGGGAACGAGTGATACCTAGAGATAAAGTTCTCCAAAATCTCGACCCAAAGAAAAAATTAAATTCGAGGAATGGATACGGAGGCTAGAGAAGGAAAGGAAAAAGAGAGAGGCTCTAATAGATAAGTTTCTTATTCGGAGGATCGACGCTCTGAGGAGCAGTACGGTGATCATGATTAGTGTAACCAAGGTCGAGGAAACCATTTGAATTTTATCATGACCAGAGGATAGTTACTGGATGACATAGCCAAGCTTAATGCCGAAAAAAGGGCGGCCTTTGCTGAAAAGAAGTATCGACTAGACAGTCAAGGAGAACGATCATGCGAAGATGGAAACATGATAATCGTATTATTAATCTAGACAAAGCTGATTTTTATAAGGGCAGAACTCGAGTGCGAAAGCACGATGATATTTTGAGGAAAAATTCTGGACTGTTAACCAAGCGAGAATATGAGTATTCGACCGAGAAAAACCTATATGAATCATCTTCTACAGATTGGGAAGCCCGATGCTTTAGAAGGGACAAAAGAATTATTAGAGAGCGACAAATTTGAAGACCTAAATCGCGTCGAACGAAAATAACAAAACCTCAAGGGATAGCGTCGCTAAAGTAACTCCATTTCCATAGAAAAGGAGGGGTGATTATAGATAATAGAAGAGAGGAACTCAATGTCCCGCAGTTTCAGTTTCCCTCGGGGAGCCAAAATTACGGGTGTAGGATCGGAAGCCAGTTTGCTAACCCACTTGAAGAAGGGCTATACGCAACCCACGCAGAAGGATTAGGTAGTGGAAGCTTCGGGTTCGGGCATAACGGGAGATCATCTCCCCTCTGGGATGAGATTTTTTCGGGAAACCTCCCGAAGTGATTTGATATTTCCAAGC
Organism: Limnanthes douglasii subsp. nivea; assembly: GCA_036936605.1. Classification (NCBI taxonomy): domain Eukaryota; kingdom Viridiplantae; phylum Streptophyta; class Magnoliopsida; order Brassicales; family Limnanthaceae; genus Limnanthes; species Limnanthes douglasii. Next base: position 168,966,093 of record JAUPFV010000004.1, on the reverse strand, counting down.
TAGAAAAATACGATGGGAAGAAAGACCCTGATAACCATTTGGAAGCATTCAAGAACTTCATGTTAAGTTTTGACAATGATGATAAATTAATCTGCCGAGCTTTTTTGATGACGTTTAAGGATCGAGCGTCAAAATGGTATAATCGGTTGCCTCATGGATGTATTAAGAACTTTGGTATATTATGGATGATGTTTAGACAACAGTTTGTATGAAGCAAAAACTTTCGAGAAAATCGTGACACAATCGTAAATTGTCGACAAAGGGTCGGGGAAAGTTTGAGGGACTACACCCGACGCTTTGTAGATACAAAAACCAATCTTGATTATTGCGATGAGAGTGTTGCTTTAATGGGTTATAGACTGGGTTTGTTGCCCAGTCCTATGAAGCAAGCTATAGCAAAAAAGCAAGCTTTTACTTTTTTTGCCTTGTTAGCTCAAGTGGAAAAGCAGATCCTAATTAAAGAGACTCCATCGTCTGAATTGGCACCTCAAATCCAGTAAACTGTGCAAGCTTCAGTGGTATCTTATCAACAAAATTTGCAAAAGACAATTCTGGTTTCCCAACCACAACTAATAACTACTTTGGCACTGGCAACACAACAATCAAACGGGAAAGGGTCGGGAACTCCGAAATAGAAAGTAAGGAACAATAACCAAGTAAATTTGTACGGACCCATATCAAATAAATGGGTTCGACCCGCCCATTTCGCAGATTTAACCGAGTGCGTTTCAACTATATTTGACAAGTCAAAGAAAAACATACATTTTCGAACACCTTTTCTGGTCGGAACTCCACACGAGAGCCGGAATAACCGATACTATCGGTATCATGAGGATGTGAGGCACAACACCAAAGATTGTATCGCGTTAAAGAAAGAGGTACAAGTGCTACTTGATAATGGGAAATTGACAGACTATGTGAAAAAGCAAGTTGAGCAAAACCGGGAGTCTAAAGAAATAGTGACAATGCCAAAGCAGGAAACTGCTTTAATGATTTTTGAGGTCACGAATCTCTTTGACATATCCACTGAATAATTGGATCCCGAACAAGACACAAATGTGATCGAAGTGATTGAAGAAGTAGTTCCTGCAGCACAGGAAAAGGTGAGCGATTCATTGAAGTTTTTTGAATCTTTGACTATTTTTTGTGGTAATTCAGTGGCAGGGATCATTAATTCTTCTCGGAAAAGGCATGTGGTTAATCTGGCTACATAGTTAGAAGCAAGTACCTCTCCACATTTGTATCTAAACTCGTCTCTCATCCTATGTTTCGATGATGATATGAGAGACATTTCTGGACCTCATGAAGACACAGTAGTAACCATAGCGACAATTTATGGTGAAGAAGTTCGAAGGATATTAGTTGATATTGGAAGTTCGGAAAATATCATATTCTTATCAACGTTTTCAAAGTTTAAGAAGCCACCGGTAATTGTTAAATCAGATCGGACTATCGTTGGTTAGTTTCATCACCTTCTCGTACTGACTGACATTGATTAGTTTCGTTGTCTCTGTCGGGAACGACCAATCTACGACCGCAATCTGTTGTTGTTTAACCTGCGTCGGAGTAAGTAAGTTCCACGTAGGCATGTCATCAACGGGCACCTATAATAAAGCATCAAATTAAACTGTTAACATTACTTTTTGAAGGTCTATTGATAATACAATAGATCTAATTACGTCAACGTCTATTTGTTCTTCCTCGATGAAGTCCAGTGTACGTCTCTTCTCGTTTGAATTTTCAACAGCCTTGTCAACTTCTGCGTGAAATGATTGAGTGCATTCTACAAAGCTATCGTCAGCCAACGGTGTAAGTGATCTAACAATCAGATCGTTAGATGCTGATTTATCTTGTAGTGGTGTTGCATACGAAGATGGCTCGACCTATGACATTTTTTCAACGCGCGTAATAACTTCAATCTTTGTTGTGGATTTCTTTTCTCCGTTGATAATTGGAATTACCTTTAATGGAGAGACAGATTGCGATAGTTGTTCGCACTTTGCTGCTTGTTCAGTCCCAGTGTACGTCAACGTCTTTACATTAGACTGTCGCGTGTCTTCAGGCGCCGCTTTTTCTACTTCCTAATAACAGAACATAACAATATCATCAACCTACATTGCGATTTAAGTACAAGTATCATTGCTAGATGGGTTTCCAGTCGAGCGACGCGCTTTACGCCTATTAGACATTGCGATTTGTTCAGTATGAAAACGGTATTCTTAAAATTTTGTATCTATCATACTACATATATATTGTGTTTGCGATTTGTTCAACATGCATCTACTAATTCTCATTGAGACAATCATGGAAATCATGTCTTAAACTATACTCATACTGTCAAACCAACATTTTCATACAAAAAATAACCCATATTAAATATTATCCAACCTAGAGTTTGAACATTTCAAAACTAGCCAAAACATAATTACTAAATATTTATGAATCTTAATGATTTTAAGATCCACTTACATCTTCAGCCACAATCTCCACCATATTCTCAAAGACATGTTCTGGCCCCAGGAGTTCTGTGAATGGTTCTCCACCCCAGTAGGTGCTTCTTCAATCTCTTTGGTCGTATCTGTATTAGCCACGGCTTCCTGCTTGTCAGCTTCTTCTTTGTCCTCACCTGTCTTTGCATTCTGTCCTTCCTCTACGGCTTCTTCGGTGTTCTCCAACTGTTGTTTTGGTGTTTTCGTTCCTTCGTTGCACCCTTTTTCCAACGAATCAATTATGTCCACCATCAGCTTATGTCCTTCAACCTCGTTGTTTCCAAATCTGTGTCCCTGTTCAGCTACGAAAACTTCATTTTACGCACCGGCAGCATGAGTTAGGGGTGATAAGTCTGTTGCCACATCCCCTTTCTCATTACCAGCGTCACAACCAAGTATTATAGTCCCTTTCTGCTTCCCAGCGACATCAACAGCAATAGCTTCCACTGTAGTAGTTTCTTGCATTGGTTCAACAAGTGTTTCGGATTGAACACACCCTTCATCTCCTTCTAACTTCTCCTCCTCAAATAGTTCACTTTCTTTTGCCTCAGCTATCTCAAGCTCCTTATCTTCTTTTGCTGTAGACTCCGCCTCAACATCCTCTTCTTCTATTTCTTTTTCGGTATCAGAAACTTGTTGGTTCCTCTTGGGAACAAATCCATGCCTTCGAGATTTGTAAACCAATGTTTCCTTAACCATATTCTCAGTAGTATTGGCATCCACAGTTTCAACATCGTCCTCATCTTCACGGCAAAATGGCACTGATAAGGTGTTCAGGAGATCCTCATCCTCACCATCCACTCTTTCCTCTTCCACCTCGAGCTTCTGTTTCAGCTCATTCAAGTTTTTCTTCAATTTTTCAACCTGAATCAAACGAGCATACGAAATAGTTTAGACTACTGCCATTGCGAGATACATCATATTTACATTGCTAGATGCATTATTTTTACATTGCTAGATTCAGCAGATTAACGTTGATAGACAACTTATAATTATGTTTGCTAGATCCCTTATAATGATGCTGCTAGCAAACAACATCTAAATATGGGAATACTCACTTGTTCATTTTTCTCCTCGAGCGACGTTTTCAGCCGTTTGTTTTCAGCTTTCAACCGGTGCAACCGGCTTCGCTTTTCAGCTTCTTGTTGTCACGCAGCACAGACTGTGACAGCCCTCCAAAACTTGGAATACTAGACCTAGGATTGTTTTTCTTTTTCAACCTCTCCCCTTTTCTTGTACCAACTCTCGACTTCTTCTCCTCAATGTAACATCGTCATCTACCTCAGTGTTGTCTTCAACCTCAGTGTTTGAACTTCTTTTACTCCTTGTTCCAGCCCCATCATCTACCTGTTTCATCTTCCTTCTTATATTTCTGTTTGCAACATATTTATTTCTTTTCCTACTCCTCGGTTCACTTGTTTCCGCAGCAGCTTCGTACTTCCTCCGCGAATCAATTTCTCCAAAAGCAATACATTCAGCCTCTGTCAACAATAACTCATCGGCCATAACCTAATAAATACAGTATAATATACATTCAGCTACACAATATAAGAACCATTGATGTGATTTACAAACAATTATGATTCATAGACATGATGATGTTATGATGTTTTGCTACAGTGGATGCGATTTGTTTGAGTTTTTGATTGATAGATATGTTGATTTTTTTACTGTAATATAGATGGCTGCGATTTGGGTGTTGGATTCATGGGTATGCGATTTGTTTGATTTTATAATTTGGACATTGCTAAATACGTTAAATACCTGGTCGTGCCTGAGCTGACTGACCATCTGGATCATTTCGAATGTCGACTCCTTGCCCTCTAATCCCCACCACTTGTAACACCTAGGGATTATATTTGGCCTTGGTATTTCGACGTTTATCGAAATATGCTCCATCAGAAATGGCTGCACACAATATAACTCAACATTACAAAAAACAAATTTGAAACTAACTTGCTGATCATAAACCATTGTACTTACAAATAGCAGAGCAACGCATCCGATCACTCTTCCGGGCTTCCCGGCCTTAGTACATTTGTCCAGTGATTTATGCAGCTTCTCCATGATGGCTCTAGACGAGTCATAGTAGTTTATTTTTTCTAGATTCTCCACGTAGAATACTGTTGTCCACCCGACGACATCGCCTGACACTGAAAAGAACAGTGTCGAGCATATGAAAAGTATCAGCAGCCGAGCAACATCCTTCGCTTCGTCCTCCCCTCCTTCCCTTATTGCTTTCTCGATCGCTTCCTGCAAAATATACAACACCATACTAAGAATACAGTAATAACAATCGAAGGCAGTTACGCCTACTATGACATTGATAGATATGAATCAAGATATTGCTATATGCATATTCTCAAACACCAACATACTATTATACTGCTACCACACTGCTAGATATAGTATACTACATTGCTAGATACCTGCATACACATGTCGATTTTGGTATCATGCTCATATGCCTGCAGCATAAACTCAAAACAAATACATTTTTATAGACTAGATTTACCTTTTCCAATGCATTAGACACTGATTTGTCGTTTGTTGGCCCGCTCCTCCTCGTCCTTGGGCTCAAAAAATATTTCTGCATTAGAATGGAATCTAGCTCAGCTCCATCAGCGTACCGACCGATAAATGCGCCTGTTTTGTTCATCGGCATCTCCTCGTTACCGTGTTTCAGCCCAAATATTGCCTTCACATCTTTCGTCGTCAGTCTTACATGCTTACGTCCTATCTGGAAAAACTTCCATCTCACATCATAAAAACTACAAATCGCCTCGATCAAGTAGTGGAACTTTTTCAGCTTTAGAACCTCGTTCCTTACGTCAAACGATGTTTTCCGGAAGGTATAGAACGGTGTTCCTCTAGCAGCCTCTATGTGTTTGGATTTAATTATATCCCGTCTTAGTAGGTTGATTATGCTTACTAGTCCTGACCTGTAGAATACTCCTGTTTTAGTCATTTTTCCCTATTAACATTTCCATTTCAAACTAGTTAGTAATAACAATACCAATCCCGTAGTAACCAAAACAATAAAACAATAAAACTAAGCAGCTAGCATATACATTAACACTTGAAGACAGAACTGGTCCAACTTACTCCACGATAACGTATAACTCACTGCATTGCAACATTGCTAGACGTGACCAAATTCATCTACTACATTGCTAGACGTGCAGTGCTGACAGTAAACTAGTCGCAGACACTGCTAGATACGGCCAAAACTACAGTCCACATTAATAGATCAGTAAAACATCCACGCATACTAACAAAGACCAACCTCAACTCTGTAAGTTTGATAGACGATGCTACACATTGTGATTTCAACCAGGACAGGTTCTAACAAGTTGTTGCCGATGCCGTCGGACGACACTATCAACACCACTAACAACTAACATCGACCCATGTCTAACTACCAGTGGATGAACACTACGTACTACAGGTATTGTTGAAACACCATCGACTAACACTATAAGCGAAATGAGTAAATCTCACCGGAAAAAGGAGATGCTTATACATTCTAACTACCGGTGGATTAACAGTACTCCGGTGACGCTTATACATCGAAGCATAATGCTCACAGATAGACAGTGTTCGATAGCCAGAGGGCGAAAAAAACGTACCTGTTCGACGGTGTTCGACGGAGTAGGAGGCAATAGATGGTCGACGGTGTTCGGCGGTTAGATGGAATGATCGGAATCGGCTCGACAGTTACTGTTGCCGGCACGGTTAAGGTCGACGGTTGAGTCGTTGTCGTTTCGGTTCAAAATCGTCTTTTGGGTTCGCTCTCGTTTTACGTGTTTCTCTCTCCTCAAAATTAAGAAATGTGAAAGTGGAGGGAATTGGAACCCAAAAATCAGATTAAAAAGTGAAAAATGTGGGTTTCAACCAAAAATTCCCTTTTTATACCATAGAAGGTATTTTTGTCCAAAATATGGCTCTAGATATTTTATAGAACTAGCCTAAAAAAAAGTATCATTTTAGTATTTGATAGTTGACTAGATATTTATAGGTAGTTCCCTCTTAATTATTTTAAAATAATGAATAGAAAATCAATATGAATTACTTAAATATAACATCGAAAATAAGCATTAGCATTCCTAATATATGTGGGTTCAAACATGCTCATAATGTGGGATAGAAGAGGGGAGTATCAGTTTTGAGTAAAACCACCTTAGCCAACCCATTCGAACTTCAGTACGACACCCATCTTGGTTAACATCGACATAAAAAAAATCTTAAAATTGGTATAAATTTATCCAGTTCTGACTTTACCACTTTTGACATGAGTGTTTTATTTTTTGGACGAAAATATTATTTTTAGTAACTTCTTCTGTTTTATTTTTTCTCTAATTTTATATTTTCTCACTTCTTTTTTGACTTTTTGGTATCCGATAAAAAAGAATTCGACAATTTTCTGATAGATGGAGGCTAATTTTGACCATTTCTTTTGCCGGAATGGCTGGAAAAGGACCGGACGGGTGGGGTGCATCCAAACACCCTATCGGCGCAGGAGCTATGCTGCGATTGTGCACTACAAATTTTGTTAATTTTTTTTTTTATTTTTAGCATTCATCTAAAAAGATTAAAAAATATTTTTGCATTTTTTTACTAACAATTTATGTATTTAAAATTTATTTAATGTAAACTTCTTTTTTAATGAATTTTAATTGTTTTTTTATTCCATTTATTTTAGTTATAAGTTAGAAATTTAATTAAGTGTTAGTTATAAATCTTTTCGATCGAAATTTTAATTTATTAAATCTTGTAATAATGAATACCCACAATGAATAATGGGATCAATTATAAAACACGTTAAACTAATAATTATAAATTTTTGTAAGTCAATTATAATAAACTTTATTAAAATTTAAAATAATATTTATATTTAACCTTCTTAATAAAAACATTAATCTTAGATAAAATATTTTAAAATATAAATTTTTATAAAGTTAATTTTGATTCAAATTTTAGTTTAATTAATAAAACCTCACAATATTTCTATAAATACATATAGTATGGAATGGTTTTAAATATTGTATCGTAAATAATAATTATATTTATATTTTAAAATTTCAATTGATTTTGATTTACTTTTAAAATAATAATTTGAATTAAAAAAATTATCTCTCGCATTCAAAGAATACACGAGTGTGAAATCAAACTAAATAAGAAGATTTTTTTTTACTTAAACATGTTAAATAGGAGTTCGAAGGACAAAAAGATATTTTTCTTTGTCATGCACCACCAGTTCAGGGCCTCTGAACCGGTGGTGCATTGTCACAAAACCGATGGTCACACACCACCAACACCACTGATTCTGGTGCGCTTTCGCACCATCATTTTTAAGGGCTAGAACCAATAATGTGAAGGCGCACCAGAACAAAATTGTTTTTTTTAAAAACAACTTTTTACCTTAATTCCGGTTTTAATTTTATATTTTTATTTGAAGAAGTTTAAAAAAATTTAAATATAGTTTGAATGTTCTTGAGGCAACTTTGAATGTTCAAGAACATTTTGAAGAACTTCACAAAATTTTAGTAACATGGGGTTTGATCTACTAAATCAAAGTGTTTTTTTTTTGTAAAGATAGTAAAATAGGTTATTTTGTGATTTGGGTGAATTTAGGATATACTTAGTGTTTTTGTACTTAATGGAAGTTGTGTAATTAAATGAATGCTGAATGATAATTTTGTCAAAAAATCAAACTAAAGTCAAAGACGATTTTGGGGTAAAGTTATATCACTTTTGGGTATGTATGTTTGACTCTAAACGTATTTAGGGATATATCTATTTGGTAGGTACACTTTAATTATGTCAAAATATGTGTTTTTAAAATTATAATTCTCTTATGCGAAGTAATAATATTTGATTTTTTAGCGTATATATATTTATCGAGTTTCATTTATGCATTACATCCGGTAGAAAAATATAATTTTAATCTTTCTTATATGATTTTCTTGTATTTGAGTATGTTAGAAAATTTAATTGAATGAAGTGATCCTACTAGATTTAAAGACGAGTTCAGATCATTGTAACCAGCTGAAGTCAATTTACAACTAATCTAAATGTATGAAGATGTCATTGGGAGGGTTTTAAGATAAACAAATGTGTCTTCAACGACTATTGAACTCGAGGTGGGTGTTCATTTTGCAGGTGGTGTTGTTTTTTCGAGATCGAAGAAACAAATGTGTATATCTCATTCGAGAATGGAGTTTGAGGTCATAACATTAGCCATAATGAGAAAATAGGTTGAATGGTTGAGAGATCTCTTGTTGGACTAAAAAACATTTGATAATACAAATACGTTTTCATAATCAAACAACTTTAGGTAGAGCCTAAAATTGTATCTACAGTGTGAAGTCTATATAATTTAAAGATATGAGTATGTTAAACAACTATTTCAAGGTGGAGTTGTATTGGTCTCGTATGTGCGTTTGAGTCAGAACCTAACACATTCATTTACAAAATCATTAACTCAAGAACTGGTAAGCTCTACATGTAAAGAAGTGAGAATAAAACTCTTAAATTAATATTTTATAAATGATGAAAACTCAATTTGACTATAGGTAACCTATACATCAAACTTTTAACGGGTCATAACAAGTTGTTTCTGATACTTTCAATATATATATATATATATATATATATATATATATATATATATATAAAGAATTTCAAATGTGATGTGTGTTATACGGAGGCCATTGTCGTGGAGGGATAAGTTTAAATGAACTTTTAATATAATTCGGTATAAAGATGGTGCCACCACTTAAGAGAAAATGAGTTTATCTCAAGTTGTAGTTTTTGAAATAATTTGAGCACACGACCAAAATAGTGCTAACCGAAACGTGGATAAATAAATAAATAAAATAACTGTGTGTGAGATCACCGATTAGGTCACATGAAAATTGGTTCAAAGTTACGAATACCAATGTTTTTTATCTAGCTTTGTTGTCTTTATTTTAAAGTAAAATTTAAATCGAAAGACATTTTTCTTTAAGCAAAAAAGTTATCTAAATGAGAAGACACAATATGACATGTAATCAAGTGTTTGATTGTTTTTAATTAAATGAAGTGATCATACATCATCCAAAAATGAGTTTGGACCATCATTATTGATCTTTAATCAAAGAGTGATCAATGAAAAAGGTTAAATATACCATATAATCAATATATCTTAAGGAAAATAGTTTGTTACTACAACAAAACATGACTTGTTGCACCTATTTTAGGGTGTAACATACTTGTAATAAGAGATTACATATCCTTATCGTGACAGGATGATATATTTCACGTCAATTAAAAGGTTTGTTGTGTAAAAGAAGCATTGACCAACTTTCTAGAATTCTGGACAACATGTAAACGGTTTGTCGCGGCGTACGTTTTGCCTTTTGGAAGAAAGGCATCTTTATGAAAAATTGTGTATCTGATCAACATGATTCTTCTTAGAGTTGTTATAGTTACAGGCTGGTCCAAGTTTTGGATTTTTTAAGATTAGACTGTTAAGTTACAAATTTTACCAATAAAAATTGGTAATTATACGGGATCAAACTTGGGCTTGTATACCGTTAAATAACACTATAAGAAAGCTTTTGAGCTACCCTTATCATACAATTTCAAATATTTACAGAGTTCAGTAGCTAAAAGACAATCCTAATTAGACGTATTATATTAAAAGATGAGAATATAAATTATATAGATTGTATTATCATAATAATAATAATAATAATCTATATGGATGATCGATTGATATAATGTATTGTAAAACTAATAAAGTATATTTTTTAAAAATTTATCGTTAGCTACTTTTACTATTTTCATATTTCATCACTCATACTAAAAACTTTGACCTTATATATATATATATATATATCGGGTTTTTATTTGGCTTGTCGGATAGACCAATAATCGGAAAAAGCTCAAACTTTGTCTCTTAGACCACTCAATACCAATATAAGATTGGTTTCGAACGGGATTTCTCGGACCGGTCGTCTACAAGTTATCAAATTTGGTAGCTCAATAACAATCTAATTCGTCATAAGTGTTTTGTGAAAAAATGCATCCCTTTATAATGTTTAATGATCTTTTTAAATTGGTAAATTGTTGAATATCTCTTAATATTTTGAAAACACGACTCTTTCATATTAGTAAATTTAATTAATGATTTATAGTTTCTTATATCGGCAATCAAGAGACTTGGTATATCCTCTAAAAAACTTACATTGAAGAATCAAAACAATAAAGTAATCAAGATATTTGTTTAGAAAACGTATATAATTTGTATTTCAAGGTTCCATAACATTTGGTCAAGAGTTCCTCTTAGACTTTTATAATTTATTGTTTATGTATTTTATTTTCTAACAATAAAATATAATTAGTATCATGGAACCGGAGACACGTACAATCATGAACAAAGTCTAATTTGGTTGGACCGATGTTATGAACCAAACCGTGAAAGATGGAAGGAAAATGTAATATTATCGATATCTCCATTCAGATATTGAGAATTTTTAAGGAGAAACATAGGTACTAAAAAATTCTTTATATTTAAAAGTGTAGTCTATAAGGTTTTAACAGGAAAACAATTTCTCTCCAAACACTTAAATCTAGAAACATAGTTAAAGTATTCGTGTTCGGAAATGTGGAACAATATACTAAAAGTATAAATTTCAAGAGTATCAACATGATATAATTCAAAAGAAAGAAAAACTAAAATCTTGGAATTTACACTTCCTATGAAAAATATAACAAATTTTTGGATGCGTGAAATTGACACGTGGGGGTAAATGATACGATATAAGTTTAATTTATGACTACTCTAGATTTACTTATGTCTATTAGCTTAAACATGAGGACAAATCCTTTAGTATGTGTAAAATATTCAAAGCTAAAGTTGAGAATCAACTAGACACTAGCATTAAAATATTTTGTAGTGATAAATGTAGGATATATTTCTCATGATAATTATCTAATTTTTTTGAAAATGATTGGATAATTCATCAATGTTTGACACCTTATATGCAACAACAAAATGGATTCGCCAAGCGCAAAAATAGAAGTTTGATTGAGGTGAACAATGTCATGCTAGTTAGTTCTAAGTTGCATATTGATTTATTAGGTGAAGTTGTTTTAATGCATGTCATATAGTTTATCATACTCGACCTAAAAAATATAACATCTTCATATGAGTTACAGAAATTAAGAAAACAAAATATTGACTATTCCAAAGTGCATAGGTGTTTAGCATTTTAGAAAAACACATATCTGAGAATAATAAAATTAGGTCGTAAAGTTGTAATATGCGTGTTTATTTAATATGCACCTAATAACAAGACTTATATGATATTAGAATTAATGTCTAATGTGGTATTTTAATAAAAAGAAGTAGATTTTTCTTCATCCAAATTACTTAATCATAATATGAATCATACTTTGGTAGAAATTAAGGATATACATTCTCAAGAAGAACATTTAGTTTAAGAGAAACGATGTTAAGCTCGTAAGAGTCAACGAGAGAAAATATTGAAAGGCCTAGGACCTGATGAGATAGGTTATGAAAGGATTCTTTCTATTTAGTAAAGGAAGTTGTGAAGAAATTACCCGAAAAATTTCGCTAGTCCTTTCTTAAAAAGACAATCCTAAATTTATAAATAAATTATACCATCTCAAGATTATACATTTTGTTAAGAGGTCATAATCAATAAATAAATTCAATTATATTTAATTACATTTGAGAATTTTTTATTTACCTTCTCGTTTAAGATCAATTGGTTGTAAGTGAGTAATTTAGGAAGAAATGTCACATGGATTGTACCATTCAAGATTTGTAAGCAAGAATGGTAGCTTGTAATTTTCGAAAAAAGAAATATATTACTTTACCACATATTCTCTAGTTGTGAGAACCACAAGCATAATGATGTTTTTTTACGATTTCAGTATATAATTTTAGGATTCACCAAATGGATGTCAAAATATTTATCAAAAATCGAAATATTTACTATGATATTTATGTGGACTTCCGAAGTTTTTATACTTCTCGGGAATGAATCTAAGATGTGTAGGCTTGTTAAGAAATAATATGATCTTAAAGAATACTTAGTAATGAGCATGGAATGTTTTATCATGCAATTATATCTGATGCATTTAGATACGACATGGCAGATAAGTATTTGTACATTCAAGTTTGTGTTGAAATAATGGTCATCGTGTGTCTATATGTAGATGATTTATTCATACTAAGTAACAAAATGTATATCCTTTATTTTTTTTAAATGAATGACCTTAAGAAAGTAGATACAATTTTGGGAATAAATGTATTACCAAAGTAAGGGGTTATGCATTAATTCAATATGGTTATATTGAGAAATTCATTGATAAGTTAAAATTCAAAAAAACACATATGTTATGTTATAATTGTTATAATAATTTAGAACGTGGAAAGAATGGAGGATGATCAATGGCATATTTATAATACACTAGTGCAATATGAAGTTTGATATAGTCCACTTTATGCACTATGGTGGATATTTTGTTAGTAATTCGTAAATTAGCTCAATTTACAAGTAATCTAAGTATAAAATACTCAAATGTAATTAGAGGGGTTTTAGGATACATAAAAAAGATAAAAAAAACATATATCTCTAATATTTTAATTTTTCGGGGTACTTGAAAGATATATTGCTGCAAGTTGGGTCACTTGTTTAGTTGATAAAACTTGACTACGAGGTGAGTGTTCACTTTTATAGGTGGTATTATTTCTTGTGTATCAAATAAGAAAACATGAATATCTCATTCGACTATGAAGTCTGAATGGTTAACAAAATATCTTATTGGAGATACCGTTCACCTTTAAGGTGAGTATGATAATTCTAATATATTCTGATAGTAAAAAACTTTAGGTAGAGCCTATAACGGTATCTACAATGGATGTTCTCAACATATAAGTCTAAGACACGAGTGTGTTTCAAGTTGAAATTATACATGAGTGTATTTCTTTCAAGTTATGGTTCTTGAAATGATTTGAGCACATGATGAAATAACGGTAAGAGAAACTTGGATAAATAAATTGATAAAATAATTACGTGTATGAAATCTTTAGTTAGATCACACGGGAGGTTAGTTCAAAGTTATGACTACCAATGTTTTCCAATTGATATTTGTTGTCTTTATACTAAGGTAAACTCTAAATCCATTTTTTTCTTTATACGTAAAAGTTATCTTAATGAAGAGAGAAGACATATCACTTTATATAGTAGAATATTATTGGAATTTTTAATTAACTGAAATTATCGGAGTTGGTATAAATACGAGTTTGGATCATCCGAAACGATTTAAAATTAAAATGTAAAATAAAAAAAAGGTTGGATAACCCCTTAGTTAATATGGCTTAAAGGAAGGTAGTTCTCACAAAAAAAATATGTTTTATCACGTTGAGTATGGGTAAAAAAACTAGTAAATCGATATTATAATCCATTAATACAAAAAGAAGGTGCATGTTACGACAACCAAGAGAACTTGATCAAATTTTGTAGGAATTCTAATCAATATGGTCATCGCAACAATCAAAAGTTTAGTCGCCACAAAGGCACGTTGCGGGTGTAAAAATTTGGTTGTTCAGACTATGTTAGATTTTCAAGTTTGAAACTTTTTTCCATAAAAGTTATAGTTAATCGTTTTCTCGACTAAAATAAAGATTCCCACAATAAACATAGTGATATTTCAAATATAACTAAAAATAGTTCTTTATCATGGCAACCCAAAAGCATTGTTGGGTAAACACATGTTCTTATTTGAAGATGTGTGTTTATAAAAAGTTATCTTTGAGATAAGAATGATTGTTGTTACAGGTTTTGTGAAAAAATTGCATTCATGTATAAGATGAGATCTATAAATATGTAGGTTTTGTAACAACAAAATTTAAATATCTTCTAATATTTTAATAACACAAACCACTCTCATTATCAATCCTTGGAGTCATAAGGATTATTTTATCCTAAAAAACCTCTATTGGAAGATAAAAAGCAATTGACTGATTAAAATAATTCTTTTTCGAAAATGTATCAAATATGTGTTCCACGCTTGCATATTTTCCGACGACTATTTCGACGAGAATTATCTTCAAATTTTTTACAAATTATTGTACTTTATAACAAGTAATTTCCTAAGTATTTAAAACAAGATAAATATGAATTAATCCGAAAATATTAAAAAATAAGTTACCTATAAATATTCAATCAAATTCTTTATTATCTATCAAAAAATTGAAATCCCGAAAAGCGTCGCAACAACCCATTTATGTATTACTAAATAGGATAACACTTTTATCATAAAATATATATTTTCTAGCGGTCAATCTAAATGATCATTTATTTATACTAAATAGAATAACACTTGTATTATAAAATATATATTTTCTAGCGGTTAATCTAAATGAATATGTGTATTTAAATAATTTGAATTTGATGAGTATATATACTCATCCCGCTTATCACATCTATAAGTTTTCTTATATTTATGTTATTATCTTAAACGTAAAGTAAGTAACTATATTATAAACCATCCAATAGAAGACTGGTAATCTAAAATTATGTTGTATAATAATATTACTTATATCTACCAAAATTATATTGAAGTTACTGGGAGACTAATATATTGATAAATCAACTTTCTGACGCAGTCGGATGCACTAAGACAACAAACGTTGGTCTTAGAATTGAAGGTTCAAGTTCACGGGTGTCAAACTTGAAGAAAAAACTCTATCATCCACCAGAAAACAAATCTCGAAAACTCGAAGACTTTGATTAATAATGATGATGAAAAGTTCCCCAAAACATAGCACCTAAGGTTCTTTATATAGAGAAACCCTAAAGCATAGAAGTTCCTAGAAATAAGGAAAATTACTAGAATCTTAACTAGAAAAGGAAAACACTAAAAAAAAGAAATATCTAAAAAAAATATCTAAAAATATCTAGAATAGATTAGGCATTGTAACCGTCTCCTGCATCAGTCTCCTCAACCTCCAAAGAACTCGTCCCCGAGTTCTTATCTGGATAAAGAACACCATCGGCATGATACTCATAGATGTCCGCTACATTGAACGTATGAGAGATGCTCATGTCGTCTGGTAGATCCACCACATAAGCATTGTCATTAAGCTTTCGTAAAATCTTGAATGGACCATACTTGCGAGGCTGAAGCTTACAATAAGTACCGACTGGAAACCTTTCTTTCTTGAGAAACACCATTACTTCATCACCTTCGTTGAAAACCTTGAGCCTTTTTTATCTGATGCCCTTTTGTTTTTTTGCCCAGTTGCTTCCAATCTAGCTCAGACTGCTTCTTTAGTGTCCAAAATTTCTTTAGCCATAGCTTCAGCTGATGCACTAACTCCGGGAGCTTTCGGTAGTGGAACTAAATCAACCACATGCTTCGGGACAGAGGTATATACCAACGTAAATGGTGATTTTCATGTTGCGGAATGTACGGTACTATTGTAAGCGAACTCGACCTGCGGTAGAGCTAAATCCCACTGTTTCGGTTTATCACCACAAATAATTCTAATCATGTTACCCAGCGTCCTGTTTGTGACTTTGGTTTGCCCATCACTCTGGGGATGAGCTGTAGAGCTTCGTTTTAAACTTGTTCCAAACATTCTCCATAATGTAATCCAGAAGTGACTGAGAAACTTAGTATCCCTGTCGGAAACTATTGACTTCGGAACCCCATGGAGACGCACAACTTCTCGAAAAAACAATTTGGCTATGTTGGTTGCATCTGCGGTCTTTCTGCAAGCAATGAATTGTGTCATTTTGGAAAACCTGTCGACAACAACAAACACAGAATCCACACCTCGTTGCGTCCTCGGCAACCCCAACACAAAATCCATAGATAGGTCCAGCGTGCAATGAAGAAATGAATTGTGCAAGCAATGAAAATTCGGCAGGTCTTTACATGCGTCCTCAGGTTTTACATGCCGTTATCAGAACACAGGTCTTTACATGCGTCCTCAGGTTTCTGCAAGCAATGAATTGTGTCGAGCAAGCATCTTATTTATCACTTTCTGGCTGTGAAGAAACTTCAGAGCTTGGTGGTCAGTGAACAGAATAAACTCTCGCTGAATCAGATAATGCTCCCATTATCGAAGAGCTCGAAATACTGCATAGAACTCTTGATCATAAGTACTCCATTTCTGTCGTGCTTCGCTTAGCTTTTCACTAAAGAAAGTTATTGGTCTTTTCTCCTGAGATAACACAGCACCAATTCCTACACCACTAGCATCGCATTCCACTTGAAATATCTTATAAAAAATTGGCAATGCTAACACAGGAGCAGTACAAAGCTTCTCCTTAATCAATGCAAAACTTTCGTCTTGTTCTGGTCCCCAATGAAACTTCTCTTTCTTCAAGCATTCAGTAATAGGTGTAATAAGAGTACTGAAGTCTCTTACAAATCTCCGGTAGAAAGTAGCCAAACCATGAAAACTGCGTACCTCAGTTACGGTTTTGGGAACGGTCCAATCTTTTATTGCACGCACTTTGGCTTCGTCTACTTGAATCCCATCTTCACCAATGACAAACCCCAAAAACAGCAGCTGGCTTGTGCAGAATGTGCATTTCTTTAAATTCACGTACAGCTGATTTTCTTAGAGGACTTGTAACACCTGCCGTACATGCTCTAAATGGTCGTCCTTGATTTTGCTATAGATCAAAATATCATCGAAGTAAACTACTACAAAGGACCCAATGAAAGGACGGAGAACCTGATTCATCAATCTCATGGAAGTACTAGGTGTATTTGACAAGCCGAAAGGCATCACTAACCACTCGTACCATCCATCTTTATTCTTAAAAGCAGTCTTCCATTCATCTCCAGGCCTGATTCGAATCTGATGGTACCCACTTCGAAGATCTATTTTGGAAAACACCTTTGATCCATTCAACTCATCAAGCATGTCTTCCAACCGAGGGATAGGAAACCGGTATTTGATTGTGATCTTGTTGATGGCTCTAGAATCAACACACATTCGCCACTGATTACCTTTCTTTGGAACGAGAAGAACTAGTACAGCACAAGGGCTCATGCTCTCGCGGATTAACCCTTTCTTCAGCAAATCTTCAATCTGTTCTCGTATAATTTCATTCTCTTTCGGGCTAATTCGATAGTGGGGAAGATTAGGTAGACTAGAACCCCGGATCAAGTCAATGTGATGCTGTATATCACGCATAGGAGGCAGGTTGTCAGGTAGTTCCTCAGCAACTAACTCCTTGTAATCTTCCAAAATTCCTAACACCTCACGTGGAGTTGTTGTCTCCTCCGTCACGGTACTCATCAACCCCTTGACCACAACCGGATAAAAACACTATGATTCCTTAACAGCCTTGTCAAGTTCTTTATCATCATGCGACATGACGAGAAAGCTTGACTTCTTCTCTGTTACAATGCTACCAAAATCCTTGACAGGAGCCATTGCAATCTTATGATTCCCCCATGTAAACATGACCACATTGTCTCGTCCTCGATACGTAATGTCGTTATCGTACTGTCGTGGTCGCCCAAGGAGAATATGGCAAACATCCATATCCAAAACGTCACAAATTATCTCCTCTTTGTAATGCTTACCAATTGATAGAGGAATTTTGGAAGTTTCACTAACCCCTACTGTAGATCCTTTCTTCACCCATCCGAGACCATACGGTTTCTCATGACGAGTCGTGGGTAGTTTCAAATATACCACCAACTTTTGAGAAACTAAATTCTCGTAGCTCCCATTGTCAACAATCATATTGCACACCTTGTTCTGAATAGAACAATGCGTTCTAAACAGATTCTTGCGTTGTCCCTCTTCTTTGCATGATAGTAATAGTCGCTGTAAAACAATGCTGATTCTGTCCTCAGATTCCTCTTCCGCAAATTCAACTCCCTCATACTCCTCATTCTCTATAAAGTCGTCTTCCTCTTCTTCTAGCAATGCAACCGTCTTCCTACTAGGACAAACATGCGACCTGTGACCTGTTCCTTGACAACGAAAACACTTGTCGGCGGTTGGTCTAGCATAATGATTGTTCTGTTTCGGAGTGGGTGTTTTGTCCTTCTGAATGCCACTAATGGAGCTACTTGCTCCTTTGTTGTTAGAGTTGGAATCTGTGTTAACCACGCCTTTGTTCGTTTCTCCGGCTGGTTCGACGTTGTTCTGGATCGAGGGTCTCCTGAAATTTGTGAAACCCCGAGATGATTTCTCCATCAATTCCGCTTTCAAGGCTAGACTGGATGCTTCTTGAACTGTCCACACAGTCTGTAACCCTATTTTCCCTTGAAGAGAGCCCTTTGAACCACTGATGTATCTAGCCACCTTCTAATTCTCTGTTTCGTTTAAGTCACTACGTTCAGAGAAACGAAAGAACTCTACTGTATAATCAGTCACGGTCCTGCTTCCTTGTATACAATCAATGTACATCTTATAAAGAATCTGCTCGTAGTCCTCCGGTAAGAACCGCTCAGTCATTAGCTACTCCATTCGGCGCCATGTTCTAACTGGACCCTTCCTCTGTCTTTGCCTTTGAATAGCCAATTTGTCCCACCAAACAGCTACAGTCTTCTTTAACCGGATAGCCACCATCTTAACCTGTTTACTTTCCGGGACTTCCATAACATCAAAGAACCGATCAACATCAACTTGCCAGTCGATAAAGTCCTCGACACTCATAGTACCATAGAACAATGGAATACCAGCTTTCACTCTGTAATCCTGATTATTTTGATTCCCTTGTTCTGCCTCTTTCTCTTCCAATTCATCCTCCTAGCTAGAATCATCAACAGCGACACGGTTATGCCTGCCTTGTTGTTGATTGTTTCTAACAGGCAGTCGGTTATTTCCACCATGTCGGACTCAAGGTGGCTCCTCAATGACTGGTATGTGTTTGCCTTGTCGATTCTTATTTCGTCCCATTCCTTCTCATTATCCTTGTCCTGCGTTAGCAATCTGATTTGCCACCAGATTTGTCAGGTTCGTGGTTGATTCGTTCAAACTCGCTGTGAAACCCTCCATGTCGGCCCTGGTTACTGGTTGATCACCCATAGCTGTTCAAGTTTTGAAAAGAGTAGGAGATTACCTGCTCTGATACCACTTGACGCAGTCGGATGCACTAAGACAACAAACGTTGGTCTTAGAATTGAAGGTTCAAGTTCGCGGGTGTCAAACTTGAAGAAAAACTCTGGAATCCACCAGAAAACAAATCTCGAAAACTCGAAGACTTTGATTAATAATGATGACGAAAAGTTCCCCAAAACATAGCACCTAAGGTTCTTTATATAGAGAAACCCTAAAGCATATAGAGAAACCCTAAAGCATAAAATAGAAAGTTCATAGAATTAAGGAAAATTACTAGAATCTTAACTAGAAAAATTACTAGAATCTTAACTAGAAAAGGAAAACACTAAAAAAAGAAATATCTAAAAAAAGAGATATCTAGAAATATCTAGAATAGATTAGGCATTGTAACAGTCTCCTGCATCACTTTCTTTTGCCATAAGTACCTTTTTCTTCCCTTTAGAATCAATGTTATATTTCCTTTCATTTTATATATTTGGAAATTAAATTTAAAACACTAATGATCACAAGGGAAAACAACAACAACCTTTTTTACTTGTATGGAAGCGATTCTGACATGTTTGAGTGCATCACCAACCAATATTTACATTAAAAAAATGGTTAATCTTTTTTAAAAAAATTCCTATAATATTAGTTTTTTTATATATGTTTATTTCCACAATTAGGTACGATAAGTTAGGTATGATAGTATTTTGATATTCCATTCGTTATTTGTTTTATGCAGTTGTTTTATATAGAAGATTTAAGATATTTTTCATGTTTGATAGATTAATATTATGTGATTTTATCAGTCCTATCATGTTGTAGTCTAAGTGTCAGAATACAACATTAAATAAATTTATAAAGAGTAAAAATAAAAGAAGTCGAAAGTGAAAATGAAAATGTATTATGAAATTTCAAATGGTAAAGATTTCTCTATTTTCTTAGGTTTATTTATCGGTTGTGAATATAAGGATATTTTCCTTCAATCTAATATTTGAATCTTATCTCGTATTCCTTAACTAACTAATAATAATATCTTAGTTTGACATATTCGTTTCTTATATTTTTTGGAGAAATATATTTTTAATATCATATTCTTATTTGAATTTATTCTAGAATGATATAACTTGAAATATTTATTAACATTAACTCTTATAAATTAATGTTCGACTAATTTATATATTTGGACCTTATGAATAACCCTCATAGTGTTTGCGAACAAAGTGAGAGACGAATACCACTCTATACATGACAGTCCCTTATCGCCAAACGGTTAGTTTGGGATTAACACATCTTGCTAGTTTAGGTATTTGTATATCTTTGTCAAACTAAGAAGAGTTTGGTTTATGGTTCTTCCACATTGTCGAACCTCTATTGGGACTAGTTAATCCTAGTTGAATTTTGTTTACCCTAAAGAGCTCGGTGTGTTACTAACCTTACTCTATGTCTTATTAAAATCATTTACCAGTCCAAAACTATGTTAAAGGTAAAGAGTTCTATCGGTTATAAGTCGATTTTGCATTATTAAGACCAAACTTGTAATTATGTATCTTTATTTTACTTATAAAACTCGTATGTTCTTCATCTTTTTTATTATTATTATTATCTAACGATCTCCTGAATACGCATCCACGAAGGACCACATCATGTTTTTTGAAGTCGCATCTTATAATTGATAGATACACAGGACTATGATTGGGTAAACAGAGCATTCTCTATTAAAATCAGTGAAATCGACACACATACATCATTTATTATTTTTAGTTTTAACTAATATTGGATTTATTATCCAAATTAGGTAAAAGGGTTTCTTTTATAAGGATAATTTGGCTTAGTCTGGTTCCTTCGCTAATAATGGCCCTTCGTGTTTCATGAGAGAAAGATTTTTAGATTTATTTTATTGGCTTGTACTTGATGCTAATTGATAATCGATGTGATCGTGTCTAAGACGCCAATATTATTTACAGTCCAAGCAAAAAAATTGAACTAAGTAATTCGAAGTAATTTGTAAATTTTAGCCTATATGAACAACATGACATTCTCTGAAAGTAACACTTGCTACTATTTCCCGTGGTTCTATCAATGGGATCGTCTATATCGCCTAAAACGATCAGAGGCCTCTTTAATTGATATTTAGAATGGACTACAAAAAAAGAATATTATTTACCTGATATGTGTTGTATGTTATGGACTACACATAGTATGTCATTGATTATAAATTAATTTTTTATATTGATATACAGTAGAGGTAATGTGCATCTTATATAACTAATAACACCCACATATAATGTTTTATGGATATTGACCATCTAACAGTATAAAAAAAAGCAATACACCTTATTTTCTTGGCCCATGACCACATCTAATTTTAAGTCGTCAAACACTAGGCTTGAGCTCTAGTAAATTCAGATAACACCTTCATTGATGGCGCCATACGTGTTGCTGGACCTAATCATGTGCATTCGTGAAAAATAATGTTTGTTGATCAGATTAGATTCTAAGAGTCTATATGTTTTAAAAAGCTCTAATGCTTCTTTTTCGTGTGGTTTTGGGGAGATGGAACAAGTTTTAGTGATTTTCCGAGTTTTATAGGTGTGTTTCTATTTTTAGATACTTCATCTTGTTCTATCCTTCCTTTAAAAGTTCTTAAAGTTTGAAAGATTGTTATTGTTATTGTTATTGTTTTTGTTAGAGAGAGAAAGGAAGAAGAATTTAACAGATAAGAACGAAGAGAGAGAAAAAGTAGGGTAGAGTGTTAAAATCTTTATATAAGTGAGTAGGGGTATAAAAGGTATTAGTGGGTCTTAAGTAGTAAATATTTGAGTAAAACGGATCTTTCGAAAAATATATAAAAAAATACCACTTCTTTCATCAATGTGGAAGGTTTATCAGTTGTTGTGGATGGGAGGGGATCGGCTTCTGGCACCAAAGGCTCTCTGGATGAATGAGCGCATGTTGTTTATAAAGGCGTGGTGTCCGGTTGAGGTAGAGATCCGAAGGACTTCGCCTTTAGGGCTATCTTAGATGCCTCTGATCCAGAGGGCTTATCCTTTGGTGCTATTTCAGACACGTCTGATCTGTAGGGCTAATATTTTGATGTTTCCTTAGAAGCCTCCGATCTAGAGGGTTTTGACAGTGAGGTAGTTGCTTGGGATTTCACCAGACGAGTCGTCCGGCGTGGAGTTGATTTTTCTGGGGACTTCTCGATATCTGAGCCCATGGCTAAAAAAGAGGAGGGTTTTATCTAACACACGAGACTGATTTTTCCTTGGTAGCGGAGGGTTGAGACTCCTGAACAGAATAACCTGAGAGGAGGGGAGAGAGACTTGGTTTGAACAACTGTTTGGGTTTTGGATTTCTGGATGAGGATGACCCTTGGTCAGTTTCTTGGGGTGGTTCACCAGACTTTTCACTTGGGGAGAACGAAAGACCAACATCAATACAATTCTCCCTTTCGACTCTTCTTTCTTTTTCTAACTCTGATAAGTTCAACCAGCCACCTTTCACAAGACCGTTTCTGGCCGTGAACATAAAACTATTTAAGAACAAGTTTGAAAGTAAGGGTGGAAAGCTCTCTAGAAAGTTTTTGAGTGATGAAGACAATGGAATAATGAAAAAATGATTTATATATCAGTAGAAAAAAGTGACTGTTACCTAGGAGGAGTTGAAGAGTTTTGGTAATGATTAAAGATGGCGCAGACATGGGAAACTTAAATGCTTAGGTTACTTTCTAGGTTTAGTGGGAGCACCGATCTAGGTAAAAATAGCTGGTAAGTCGAATCAGATTGTGACACGTGTTCCACGATCCAAGAAGAAGACTCTTAGAATTCTCGGAAAGAAGTGAGTTCGGACAAACTTTGAACTAGGTGTACATGCAGGTCGGACAACATCGTCACTGGCTAAGTAAGTTTTTTAGCGCTACCAAATATATTCGACAAGGCCTAAAAAAGGGGCTACTGATTAGTTCGGATTATCCAGTACAACTCACTGTGTTATCTGGACAAGGGAAATTCGAACATAAACTTGCCACTCAACTATCCAGACATGACAAAAGTAACGAATCACCTAAACACCTTTTGACTAAGCTATCTGTTAATCAGCTTCATAAGTAAATGGGTCTTTAAACTTGACTCGGTTTCATAAGTTGACCTGAAAGCCCATTGGTCCTTAATTAAGGGTATAAATACCCCAACTACTTTCATTAATAAGGGTAATGAACATTTAATACAACCAAACTGCTCAAATCTCTAACTACTTAATACCAAAAAATTTAATACTCAAAACACTTTACAAAATTACCGTCAGCTCAATATAAACCACACCAATAATCACCTAGCTCGAGGGACCATTATGTTAATGTACTAGCTGCATCTAGCTTATGTAATACAATTCTCGAAGGTAAGAACGTTCATGCGATTATATTATGACCGTGGAAGTACGGTCTCACCTTTCGAGTTGCAATCACCAATACTAACTCTAGTTTCTCCAACTATAAGTATCATGTTTCTGTATCAAGTAAGAGTTTATTTCCATAGTAAATTTCCTTGAACACTTTTTCTTCCTCTTAAATGAGCATGTCGCTTACAATATAGTCTGAGACCACCAAGTTGAGATATAATAATTCTCATGGTTCCAAATTAGTTAGTAATTCTGGTGAAGCGAGGAACTTCTTAATGTTGTGAAACGCCTCTTTACATTCTAGGGTCCAATGGAATTTTCGTACTCTTCATGAGACTTGTAAAAGGGTTATAATTTTTCTAAAGATCTAATTTGTTTGACGTTCTTAATCTTTATGTCCATATTTACACTTTTTTTTACGTTACATGGGGACCATGGTGGCTAGGTTGGAGAGTTGGTTATGATTAGTTTCAATACCCTTCTCGTCTACTCTGAACCCAATAGCTCTTTGATTTTCCTTGAAGTCAACCGCATCATTATATTCTCTAAACATATATCAAAATGAAACTATATCCGAATCAAAATGAAACTATATCAAGTTGAATCTCTATTTTTAAATATTGTTTTATAAATAATAACTAAGCTCAATCTTCAAACCTTCAAATTCAGCCAAAACATAGTCACATGCGGAAACATAGTCAAATTTAGCCATAAATTTATATTCATTGGAAGATTTACTTGATATTATTTGTAAATTTTCAAGAAATTCAAGATTCTTCATTTTTGTAAATGGCCATTCAGTAGGTTTAATTCTCATCTTGAGAAGTCAAGGAATAAGACCCCTCTCCTATTATTATTCATTTTATTTGTAGATGATATGATTTAAAGACTAAATAACATGTTACAACAATACTAATATATCTGGCATGTACTTTCTAAATGAGCTAAAGTGATTTATCACATAGATTTTTCGATGAACAAATATTATTATAATAAAAATATTAGGAATCTCAACTAAATTTATGAATTCCTTTCCCAATATGAATTGACATCATGTTAATAGATTAACGCTGATGAATCTTTATACGTATATATATAGAAAACTGTTAAGATTTGATAATAAAAAATAGTAAAAAGAAGCATTAGTTTAAATTAGATTTTGTCATTTTTCATGTTTTGGCTATATTTTTAAACTGTCAGTTCTTACTTTAACATTATTTTAGCAAATTCAGTTTAAATTAGATAATAGACTAGACAATTGAAAGTCAAAATGGATATCTCAAGGATAGTGTCTCACGTTCACATAATCGTCTGGACGACTAGAAGTCAAAGTGGATATCTTAAGAATAGTGCCTCATTTTCATCAAATATCTTCTTCTAAGTTTTCCTATATTAGTTTTTTTTCTGTGCAACATCTGCCAAAAATATTATCCCGCAAATTAAATACTCTATTTTAAAAAAAAACATTAGGTGGAAGAAAAACACATTGTTTTACAAACAAACATAAATAACATATGGGATATCTTGAGAAAAAAATATCTAAGCCTCTTGCAAAGAAGAGATTGGGTATTCGGTCGAAGATGATGTGATCAAGGTTTGGGGAAACAAAATTTACTAAAAAAAATTAAAATGGAAGAGATTTTGTGAATTTCATCTATAATTCCTTTTATAAAATAGTATGTCAATATTAAAATATTGTTTAGCTTTAAAACTAATAAAAAAAATTCTTATCATTAATGACAAGGGCGTCAAGTATATTTTCAAGAGTGTCTAATATCCAAGGGTATCTGATGAAAGATACTAGCCATAAAATAATTTTTTTGGCACAACTGAAAAAACTGGAATTTTGCTGATACTCGTTTGAAAACACAACCTACTGACTCTAGCTGCTTAGAAGCATAACAAACAATATACTACATTATTATCTCACGCCAATAAAGTAGTAAGGATCCTAAAATATCTACAAAAACCAACGTATATTCAAGTAAAGGGTTTTGTGAGGAATACAAAGCTCAAGAAGAATAACATTACTCCGTAAAAAGAGAATAATGTTTTGATAAAAAATTGAAAGAACTAGAATAGGTAATAATTTCAATTTTTCCGAAATAATTTCACATTAAATATTTTATAAATTTCTATAATATTTTTTTGCAAATTTATGGTTTGTATTTTGTAACTCCTACTTTTGAAAAGTATATTTTACGAATAAAATTTTATATATTTTGATTTAGTAAAATATCATTTTGTACCTCTGTAGACTACCATGTTTTGCAACTCATCCATAACAATAATATCTTGCAACTTATAGTTCCATTTAATTATGATTATATAAAATCATCACAAGTGGAAACAACTTTTAATCTAATCAAAGCCTAAAAGCATAAAACAATAGTATTATAAGAGAGGTTGAATAGATAAATAAAGAAGTCAAGGTCTAAATGATGAGGGGTCAAAACTTCCTTAAATAAATGCTTCGTTGAAACAATCACTAATTAATAAAAAAACATCATAACCATAATGAAAACATAATCGACGCAATATAGCCTAAAAAAATTCTTAACTTGCTTATGTTGCAACCATTTCGAAGAGTGGGACATATGTACAGATCTATCAAGGAGTGAGTGCAAAGAAGTCGAATACATATTGTCTCATGTATCAAATAAAAAACTACACATCCAAAAGGAACATAATATGGATGAAGGATGCACCAAGAACAATATACAAAATAAAATAATATAAAAGCCAGACCTAATATAAATGAGGATACAAATTATAACTATGTGTAAAGTACAATATCAATTTTTAGATAATTTAAAAAAAAGTAACAATGAAGATGATTAATCTATTAAAATCTCAAGAAATGATTTATTAAATAAATAAACAAAAAAGAGAGATAAAAAAGAAACAAGCATAATATATATATATATATATATATATATATATAATGTATTATATTATATAATGTTTTGAATTTATACTTATGCATGTTCTGGTGGTCGAAAATTGAAAAACGTTTTGAGGTTGGATCTAAAGCTTACAATTTTTTCAGAGCTTTTAGATACATATTGAATAAAAAAATCAGAGTTAGACACAATTTTGTACAAGTTATAACAATTTATTATATACACTATACGGAAATTTAGATTATTGTAAACTTGCAAAATGTTAAGAGTTATAATCGTGAAATAATAAATTGTAAAACAAGTTTATTATAAACTTGTGAAATGTTACAATTGTTATCGTTGTTAAACAATATGTTGCGAAACAAGTTTAAAAAAGTTTCAAAATATATTATAAACTTTTCAAATGTTAAACATATTATAATATTATTTATGAAATACGAAATCATAAAACTTGTGAAACTGATTCCACAAATTACGTACACCATGCTTCAAAATTTGTATTGGATACACTAGATTTCACGAAACATTTTACACTATGTTTTGAATGTTTTTAGTACATTATGTTTGTCAAATTAATTTGCGTACACTAGGTTTCACTATGTTTTGCAAATTTTATCTCAATACACTATATTTTTTAAATTTGAAGTACTCCATGTTTTTCAAATTAACCTACAATACAACACATAATTTACAAATATGAAATATATTGTGTATAGTATGTTTCGTAAATTAGAATATTAATATAATTCACAAAATTTAAAATAAAACTGCATTCCGTAAATAAATAATACTAATGACAATATTTTATCAACGTGTAAGACCTATAACACGAAACAATATAGATCACCGTGATAATGAGTCAAATAAAATTCGTTAGACTCCCACAAATTATATTGTTATTCTTTTGTAAATTTAAGATTTTAATTTTTTTTATATGAATTACATTATGTTTTGAAACTTATATATATTAGGTTTCTAACTAAATTATACAATCTTTATCTTTTATAGTTTATATATACTATGTTTCATAATATTTTAAAAAGGATTAATAAAATAATTTGTCAAATCCTAGGGAAAAATATTATTTTCACCTTCAAAATATGATAAAAAACCCCAAACTTTTTGTTCGAATATGACAAATTATTTGTTTGGTTTTGTTGGTATATAACTCTTTTTTTAAAACGAAAGTAACTATACATTTTCGACAAATGTCGTAATCGGACTATACACAATCTTTTTTTGTTAGCCATTAATTTTGTTTTAAAATTTTAAAAATAAAATTTAAGTTTGATAAAACTATATTGTTATTTTAATTTTAAAATGTTTTAATTTTAGTGTTTCACAGTTATTTTTATTTGTAATCACAGTTAAATAATAATAATAATAATAATAATAATAATAATAATAATAATAATAATAATAATAATAATAATAGCTAAGCAGAAAAAAAAAGTTGGATTTGTTAGTTGGTGATTCTTTTAATACTAAAAATTGAAATACAACTATATTTGAAAAAAAAAGTGTTTGCTCACATTTTTTTTTCAATTTTTTTATGATAAAATGTCCAAACAATTTTTTTAAGCAAAAGATACCCTTTATTTCAATAGAGAAAGAAATACAGATACAAGGGGCAATAGCAATTCCCCAAATGTTTTATGACCTAAAGTTTCCCTACCAAATAAAACAAAATTTGCGATTTAAGTTTCGCTACAAAATTTCAAACCCTCAAAACATTCATCCTCAACAATTCTCTTTTCTGCTAATCAAAAGAATCAATAAAACCAATTTCTTCATCTTCATCAGCTTCAGAATCAAACAAATTCGAAAATTTCTCAGCAGCATTCAAATCAACACATTTCTTCTCATTTACTCGCAATAAAAGACCTGGAAACGGACCTGCTTCACCTTTGACTAACAGCATGCTAAGGCATTTGAAGTTCTCGAATGATAGAAGCAGCAGCTCCATAAGGAGCTTTCATAAATTGATAAAGCCTTCCTGCAAAGAATGAAACTACGACAGTATTTTTGAAATAATTTATTCAAGGTTAATATATCCCAGCCTAAGGGATTCAAGAACAACAATGGCCAGAAGCTTTGGAGGAGCATCATAATGAAAGAAGGTACTCTTCTGCTTACACTTGAGAGTCCATTTAGCCAACCAGTCTGCTGCTTGGTTTTGGACTCTCGAAATGTGTCTGATATTCATTTTAGGTCCTATTAGATTTCTACAAATATTTAGAGTAGAGTTATTAGTCCAGGAGTTAGTGTTGTAAGAAATCTGATTAACTATTATAAGAGAGTCTGATTCAATATCAATGTCCTTCAAATTGTTTTTGTAGCATATAAGGAGACCATCAATAAGAGCCATATATTCAGCCTGAATTGGAGAGAACTTACCAAACACTAGACTAGTGGCATTTACAATGTTTCCCTCACTGTTTCTGATCACAATACCACCTGCAGATTCACCATTTCGAGAACAGGTACCATTCACATTCATCTTAAGTCTACCATTTGCTGGAGAACTCCATTTCAAGTAAAGAGGCTTAGTGTTTTTCTCAACTGAATTGCATCCAAGTAAGTATCCTGCATTTTTACAATTAATCCAATGCTTATAGTTAAGTCTATCAGACACATCTATGTCTTTAATAATACTTGAAACAAGATCAATAGAGTTTTTAATGTTAGGCTGCTTATCCTTATATTTGAAACTATTTCTGGTCTTCCATATAACCCAAAAAATAATCTGAGGAATGATGTGGGTTATGTGAGACTTTCTATTGGAGAACCAGAGCCAACACCTAAGAATATTAGAGACAGACATAAAACGGGCTATCTTGATTTTGAATAAGCAAGCAAAATGGTTCCAAAGCTGCCAAGCAAAGTTGCAGCTGACAAATAGGTGATTCTTGTCCTCACAGTTTCTACATAGCTGACATTTTGAAACAATACTGAAATGCCTCTTTATTAAGATCGAGTCAATAGAAATGTAATTATTAAGTAATTTCCAGGTTAAGAAAGAGAACTTCCTGGGGATACATGAGCTCCAGAGTTTCTTGTAGATAGATGACTGATTATGCTTTGTTCGAAGATAATTCCAAGTGTCCTTCATATTGAAGTTGTTGTTATTTGAAGGAGTCCAAATTATAGTATCCTCATTTTCATTATCTATCTTGATCTTGTTTATGTCTTCCATTCTTTCATTTGACAAACTGCCCTTCATTGCATTGTAGTCCCAACCACCATTCTTCCAGAAGGTTTGGAACTTAACAGAAAGGAACCATTCTTTGTTGTTATTACTGGCTATAGGTGGCATGCCATGCCAGGCATCCATCCAAAAGTCAACATCACCTTTACCTAAGGTCCAGTGAATTTTCTTCTCTGCTTGACACCTGATACTAACCAACCTTTTCCAAACTAGAGAACCATTATTGTTAACAGCTTTTAAAGGATGAGCTATTTTACAGTAGATATTCTGCATTAAGTTTGACCAAAGACACTTATTCTTTCTTAAGGTGAACCAAAGCTTTTGGGAGAAGGATTGCTGAATATCATCAAGTTTTCTGATATTCAGCCCTCTTTCCCCAAAGGGCTTGCAAATAGATGACCACGTAGTCCAATGTACAGACTATTGGTTATACTTAGTCCTCCACAAAAATCTATTAACAATAGTTTCAAGATTATTTATGATTTGTTTAGGTATTAAGCAACTTTGCATCCAGTGATGGGCTATAGGTATTAAAACATTTGTTATTAATGCTAGCCTACCACCATAAGAGAGGGATTTGTTGTCCCACTCAGTAATTTTATCATTAACTTTATTAAGAATGGATTTATAGACCTTTCCTTTGTTGCTGTTAGATAAGGTAATACCTAGATGCATAGTAGGAAGAATCTCCGCTCCATAACCAGTAGCTTTCAGATTTTGAATGTTGATTTGCTGAGCTTTTGTAGATATAATGATCTTTGTCTTCTGCTTGTTTATTGATTGTCCAAAGACCCTTTGATAGCATTCAAGGAACCTGCTCAAAGTCTCAATAGTGATAGGTAAGCTATTTGTGAAAATCAATATGTCATCAGCGAAAACCATACAAGGAATTAGATTGCTAGTTATAGCATTGTATTTCATGTTATTATTGTTGCTAAACAGCTTATACATTCCTCTAACAAGCACCTCTTCACTTAGAATAAAAAGGCTAGGGGATAAAGGATCCCCCTGCCTTAAACCCCTCATCATATGAAAATAATCAAAAACCTCTCCATTTATAAGAATTAAAACATGAGCATTAGTTATCATTCTTTTAATAAGGGCTATGAAAGCAGTTGAGAAACCAAATAAAAGAAGAACTTTTAAAATGAAATCATGAGAAACCCTGTCAAAAGCCTTGGTCATATCAAGATGGATCGTTATATTTCCAGTCTTTGGCTTTCTATTGATGTCATGCAGCAATTCCTTAGCAATAAGAATGTTGTCCTGAATCAATTTGTCTTTCACAAAAGCAGTCTGTAAGTTAGAAACAATTTAAGGTAAAATATTAGACAACCTATGATTGATAAGACTAGCCCCTATTCTATTGATCATAGTACACAAACTGATTGGTCTGTAGCCACTCCAATCAGTGGGATTGTTATTCTTAGGGACTAAGAAAATCCCAGTAGCAAAAACACCCGTAGGGATATTGCTGCCACTGAGAATAACATTAATCATATTGCACGGATCAATCCTAATGATGTTCCAACAGCTTTTAAAGAAAAAGATATTAAAGCCATCAATTCCCGGAGCACTGTCAGACTTCATGCTGCTGACAATCTTCCACACCTCCTCATCATTGGTGCTATTAAGAAGAGAGTCATTCTCTTCTTTAGAAACAAGAGCAGGGATACACTCAAAGATATTTTCATTGGGCCTGTTGAGATATTCACTATAAGGAGAAGACATAATGTTTTTGAAATATCCTGCTGCTGAGTTGCCAATGTCCTTTTGATTGGTCATCCAGGTATCACCATCTTTGATACTTTTGATCTCATTCTTCCTTTTCTTCTTAGAAACATAGGCATAGTAAAGCTTAGTGCAACCGTCCCCATCTTTTAACCAACTATTGAAGCATTTTTGCTTCAAGAATATTTCTTCATTTCTGAGAGCATTAATATGGAGACTATTAGCCCTCGAAAGATGAGACTTAGATTCTTGATTGCTGTTATTTAAGTAAAGTAACTCCATTCTCTTAACAGTGTCTTCAGTAGCCTTAACATTATCAAACACATTGCCAAAAGAATTTGAATTCCAAGCTTTCAGACAAAGCTTTAATCTTCTGAGCTTATACCAGATGATATGACTAGGATCCCCCTGAATAGGTCTTGACCAGTCCTGCTCAACAATACTCATGAACATTTCATCATTAGTCCAGGTATTTCGAAATCTAAATGGTTTTATTTTATGAGTTAAACAATTAGTGTTTGAATGATCAGCTGTTATTAAAAGGGGAGCATGGTCAGAACAAGTTCTGACCATGTGAAAAACCTGTGTTTTGTTGAAAAGCTTCAACCATATGTCATTCATAAGAACCCGGTCGAGTCTCTTCCACTTGTTGCTTCTGGACCAAGTATATTTTGACCCTCCATAACCAGCATCCTCCAGGTTGCATTCTTTAATGGTCTCATTGAAGTTGTCCATGCTAGTTTGACAATTTGAAATACAACCTATCTGCTCATCATGAGAGGATATAGTGTTGTAATCACCAGCACACATCCAAGCTTTGTTTGAGTTTTTAAAAGACAGCAATCTATCCCAAAGGCTGATTCTTTGATACGTTGGCATTTAGCATAGATAGAGGTAATAAGAAAACTATCCTCCATACCAGGGTAAGTAACCTCCATATGGAGACACTGATCCAAGTTATGAATGACATTTATATTGATATCCTCCATCCAAAAGGTCCAAATCTTGTTTGAAATATTTGAAATGTGAAAACTGAAACCGAGAGATTTAGAAATCTCTTCAATCTTTTCAATCTTAGTCATAGGTTTATGGATTGTAAGAATCTTAATGTGCTCATTCTTGACCATAGAAACAAGTCTCGTCCTGGTTGGCTTGTTGTTGAGTCCCTTTGCATTCTAACTAAGTATTCTGATCATTATCAGAATGGTATGTTTGTAGTTTGTCCCCCAAGTTTAGGGATTTAATTTTCAGTTTACTTAAAGATCTATTCCTTCTTTTTTAAGTCTTTAACTTACGCTCTATTAGTTCATTAAATGTTTGGCCAGTTGAAGAGGTTGGAGATACAGAACACCTGCCAATATTTTCTAGGTCAGTAGACGAATTATCCATATCAGAATTACTTTGGTGAATGCACTCATTTTCAAGTCTTTTCGGGGCCTCAATGTATTCAGAACTGTCTTTAGTAGGAGAATTCCTGATGGTTGATGGAACATATGTCTCCACATTTGATTGTTGAAGTTTTTCCTTAACTTGTTCGTGAAAGGACTATTGTTGATTACATTCCTTAACAGTTTGGTTGTTACTTTCTTCCTGAGAATCTTGATCTTTCTACCTTACAATAGATTTGATTTTCCTTGTGTAAACTTTGATAGTGTTGTTTCTTGAAGCATGATTGAATGTTTTAGTATTCTTTTCAGAATATTTTTCCAAATCTTTCCCCGATTCTTTATCCTGAGCAACATTGTTTTCCATATTCTCAATCTCTTCTGTCTTCTCTTTTCTTTCCTCAACAATCTTTAACAATTTTTTGCAATCAAACCGGTTGTGCCCAATTTGAAAACAATAACCACAATATGAAGGTATATTCTTATAACTGATAGAAATCCAGTGGCCATCATTTTTACCAAACCCAATCCACATTTTACTCTTCAGTTGTTTGGAGATATCAATTGCTATCTGAGCATAACAAGCATTCCCATGAGCTCTATTTTCTTCAGGAACAACTATTCAATATGTAGTTCCTAGAGTTTTTGCAAGATCATACACCATTTTCTCATTATAAAGGTACTCTGGCAGGTTTTCGAATCTAACCCAGGATAAAACAGTTGGGTTTTCACGATTTTTGCTGAAATCAGGATTCCATCTAAGGGTCCTCATTACAAAATCGTCAAACCTCCACACATTCTTCGACCAAAATTGAATTCCATGAATATATAATGCGAATCCCAAACCTTATATCTGTAACTTCCTCTGAACTTCAGCGAGTTCAAGAAACTGTCGATCTTGATTTTCTTTGGTACCCCATTGCTAAATTTTTCAATCAACGGGGTTTTTGATTGTTCTAGCAAATGGATTTTAACCTCTTTGGAAAATTGGATCGAGAAAGGGTCTTTTGATTCCTTGATCCACTCTGGATTCAATGAAACAAAGCAATTATTTGGTTTAAAAAGATCAGCAAAGCTTCTTGTATTCTCCTTCTCCTGAATTTGTTTTTGAAGAACAGGGAATTCTTCAGTATATTGTTGTTTACTTTGAGTTTCCATGAGAAAAGAATAGCAGAAGATGATTTCTTCAAGATCATAGGGTCGTTTTTTTTGGAACGTTTTTCACCTATGATATCATCTTTCAAGCCAACTCCCCTTTTCTTAAAATGTCCAAACATTAAATGAACGAAAAACATATGACGTATATATTCAAAGTCCGTATAATAGGATTTCAACTGAAACTGAAAATAGACAAAGATGATATTTTCGTAAATTTGTGCAAGTTTTGGAATTCTCAAATGTCTTACCCAATAATACAATAGATATGCTTTTGTTAGAAAAATGATAAAATATGGTAAGCGCATTTAAAAACTAATTTGATGCAAAATAAATTTTATAATTTTATGTAGTCGTAATACTTCTCCGATTATTGTCAGTGTCAATTTGTTAACATGTAAAATGTCTATTATGTAGATGGTTCATTTTTAGGATTTTGTCTCTAAAAACCGTCCTTTCTTCTTCCAAAGTGGAGTAATGCTTTAATGTAGATCCCTTATTTAACTTCAGATCTTGGAGTGTTCTCTCATTTGTAGTGTTTCTATAAAGAGTCTGTCTCATTAAAACCAAAATCTAAGGCTTTTCGAGTGTTTGGTCACAATTAGGGTTGTTAACGGTTCTCCGGAACCGAGAACCGGATCGGGACCGAACCGATAAGGACCGGACCGAGAACCGGACTGAATCTTAACGGTTCGGTTCGCGGTTCCATTCTAAAAACCGAAAACCGATAAGGAAGCGAAACAAAAAAATCGGTTAGGAACCGAACCGATAGAACCGATAGAACCGATAGAACCGATAAGGAACCGAACCGATAAAACTGATAGGACCGAAGAAACTGATACGGAATCGAACCGATGAAACCGATAAACCGGTATAACCGATAAGAAATCGGACCAATAAAACCGTTAAAACCGATTATTTATTATTATTATATATATTTTTATAAATTATAGTACCAAAATTGATAGTTAATTACCAACGTTTTAAGAAAATGAAAGATTAACTTATAAAATTTAGTTTTTATATCATTTATTTTAATAAAAAAAATAAGTAAAAATCAATTTTTAATTGATTTTATATTTTTAAGTGGACCGAAACCGGACCGAAACGAGACCGGACCAAACTCGGACCGGACCGGACCGAACCGAACCGAACCGAAAGCTTAGCGGTTCGGTCCGGTTCTAAAAGTTAGAACCGAAAGCTTAACGGTCCGGTCCGGTCCGAACCGATAAGCTTAACGGTCCGGTCCGGTTCCTTCAAAGCCCGGACCGAACCGATAACAGCCGACTCACAATTCTTCACTCGTGTTATCTTTCATTGAAGAGATAGTCGTTGCTCACTGCAAAATATTTTCTCAAACTTGCCCCGACTTCCTCCAGAATAGGACCAAAATATGGATCAATAGGCAATATATAATTTATCAACCCCAACCCCACAACCTTTCCTTCCATGAAATTCATCATACTTCGTATGCTCAATGCGTCGGCTACGCAGTTAACTGCCCCCGTAGTGTGCTTGATTGAAAATGTAAATTGTTAGGTA
This sequence comes from Limnanthes douglasii subsp. nivea, assembly GCA_036936605.1. Taxonomy (NCBI): domain Eukaryota; kingdom Viridiplantae; phylum Streptophyta; class Magnoliopsida; order Brassicales; family Limnanthaceae; genus Limnanthes; species Limnanthes douglasii. The sequence goes on along the minus strand of JAUPFV010000004.1, from coordinate 168,930,184 downwards.
AACACCGCCTAACGCACGTGGTGTGAAGAGAGCTTCTCCTGACTCCAGAGATGCTTCAAGGCATCATGATCAGTGTACTGTACAAATTCGTTATAGGCTAAGTAGAAACTTTGGTGCTTCAAATCCCGCACCAATGCCTGAAACTCCTTGTCGTAGGTATTGTAGTTGAGATTAGCTTCACTTAAGTTATCACTGAAATAGGCCACAAGTCATCCCCGTTGGGTGAGTAAATCTCTAATGCCCAATCCAAACGCATTACAATACAGTTCAAAACCTGTAAAAAAATTAAGTGGAACCATAATAGGTGTAGTGGTCAGTCTTACCTTAATCTCTTCAAACACAGTAGTTTCTTTAGGGGTCCAACAAAACGTCTTGTACTTCATACAGTCTGTAATATGAGCCATGGCAGGAATGAAGTTGTAGATGAACCTCATGTAGAACGAAACCAACCCATGAAAAGAACGGACTTTGGTGATAAAGGTAGGTATATGTCAGTCACGTAGTGTTGCTATATTCGACTCATCCACTGACAAACCATCCTTCAAAACAACATACCCAAGAAATAAAACTGAATCTGTCAAGAAAGAACACTTGTCGAGTCTCTCATAAAACTTATCTTGCCTCAAAACAACCAATACTTCACTATATATCAAAATATTGTCAAAATACATAACTAAGAACTTTCCAATAATGGGACGAAATACTTTATTCATAACCCTCATAAACGTACTAGGAGCATTCGAAAGACCGAATGGTTTGTCCATCCACTCAAATAGACCTTCCCGGGTCTTAAAGGTTGTTTTTCACTCATCTCCCATTCAAATGTGAATCTGGTGGTACCCGCTCTTCAAATTCAGTTTCGTATATACTGTAGCACCACTCAATTTATCTAATAATTCATCAAGCCGGCGAATAGGAAACTGATACCTGACTATGATCTTGTTGATAATCTGGGTATCCACACACATCCTCATTGAGCCATCTTTCTTTGATGTTAATAGTTCTTAAACCGCACAAGAACTGAGTATCTAACGTATGTGGCCTTTAGTCAATAGTTCTTTCACCTCTCTACGAAGCACTTTTTGCTTCTTTGGACTCATCTAGTAGTACATTCAATTTTGAAAACTAGTACTCGACACTAGGTCAATCTCGTGTTGGATTTCTCGTAATGGAGGATGATCTGTAGGCATATTATCAGGAAACACAACAAAAAAAATAACTAATAGTAGGCGAACATGCTCAGTTATCATAGCAAACAGATCATTATTAAATTCTTTAACCATCAATAGATAAACAATTCTTGTATAACTAGCACGTTTAATAAATGCATTACGAGCTAAAAAGTTCTTACATGACTCATGTGATACAACAAGTAGGAGTTTTGGGGACACCTCTTTAGATGTTGTTAATGTGAATCTAGTGTTATTCCATATGAAAATATAGATTTTTTCCTAGCATCGTACGTGACACTTCTCTCGTATTTCCATGGTTGACCTAGAAATAAGTGAAAAGCATTCATAGCAATAACGTCATCATCCTTATAGTTATCGACAGAAAAGGACAGTAGACGTCTTTTGGAGATTGTTACCTCACTATATTTCTTTAACCATGCGAGTTTGTAAGGGTTGGGGTGGTCTTATATCTTCAAGGCTATCTTATACACAGCCTCTTCAGAAATCACATTTTCGCAACTTTCTGAATCGATTGCGAATTTACATACCTTCCCTCTGATAGTACAAGTTGACCGAAAAATATTGTTTCGCAACCAATCACCCTCTTCATTTCTTGTCTTAGGCGTAAAACAGACACGCCTAAGAACCAATGCCTGCCCAACATCCCCTCTAGTAAACTGTTCAGACTAAACCTCATGAACAACATACTCTAATTCCTCATCAAATTGTGGCCAAACTTGCAGATCAAAATCAGCACCTTTGATGAATAAACTCCTCGAGTGATGTGGTTTTTGTCATAATTTAGGACATTGTGAAGAAACGTGCCCTGGTTCGTGACAATGGTAGCACTTAACCTGTGCGCGACTAAGGACCTGAGTAAATACATGCATGAATAGGGGCTGCAGTTGGTACTGCTGGGCTAAGACTTGGAACCATCCTTTTTGGAAACACCATCGGTGTTGTTCTAGCAGTATCTTCTCTATATAACCTTCGCAGAAGAGCTTTCTATAGATATAAAGCACGCAGATGGGCTTCAGATACATCACAAGGTCAAACATATTCGGCTGGTCTTGAAAGTGTTGTCTTATCCCACCTATATAGCGAGATACTAATTGATCCGTCAAATCAGCAATATCCACACGGTTTTGCAACTTGAAAAAATCATTAGTGTATTTTTCAATAATCTTTGACTCTTGTTAAGGTTTTGGAACTGCTGGTACATTATACCTGTATAATTATAGGGCAAAACATACCCCTCATGTGCTTCAGAAATTTAACCCAGGTTGTTATTTTCAGTTTACCTTCCATCGACATGGTCTGCTTTAGTTGCTGCCACCAAAATTCAGCTTGACCTCAGAACTTAGTTGTGGTCAACTATAATCATTTTGCATTCGGAACCTCCTTGAAATCAAGGACTTCTTCCACCATGGCGATTAAATCTAAAAACTTCTCCTATTTGAGACGTCCTAGAATTGTAGGATCTCAAGTCTGAATCATAATTCCCACTGGTTGTTGGCATTTTGATCAAAATCTCTCGTTGCCAACTTCTCAAAGACGTGCTCACGGTAGTTTTGAGGGTAATATGGACCTCTACCATATTCTCTCAAATGAGCAAACATATTATGTTCCCGAGCGGTCTCTCTCTCAGATGCTGATTGTTGTTGGTCAAACCTGGAGCTCGAAATCCGTTGGTATGGTTGTTCAAAATTCTATGCATAGCCTCATGTATGATGAGTCCGAATTCAGCATGCTCCCCGGAAGGTCAAATCAGTCTAAGTCTCCCCGAATACCGGACAGGCTACAAGGACATAAATCGGACAGATCATTTGGACCGGACAGATTACTTTGAACACTGTAAACTTAAGGCTGTTCGAACTATGACTAAAGTACTAAAAAACCTAAACACTTCCTGACTAAGCTACCTGCCCTTTTGCTTAGAACTCATGGGTCTTTAAACATGACCCAGGTCCATTAAACATGACCCGAAAGCCCATAAGGGCCCAAACATCATACTATAAATACCCAACCACCAGCATTAACTATAAATAATGAAAATTAACTGCTACCAAGCTGTTTAATTATCTCTCCACCGTTAAACACCCATACACCACCGTTAAACACCCATACACCACCTTGAAACTCCACTTAAAATTACTAGCCTACCCTCAGGAAATTATTATCCACACCAAATTGGCGACCACAGTGGGAGGAGAGAGGTGCCTGAATCAAGCATTCAAAACCTACCAAGAAATTCTGTCCGTATGAATCCGGACAATCCAGAGCTTCCACCAGCTTTGCTCGAAGTGGTGGAAGAAAACGATGAGTATACTGTCCAAGAGCGCGACAGGTTAAAGCTTGAAATAGAATCTCTGAGGGCTGAAAAGGCCAAAATAGGCGTGAAAGAAAAATCCAAGGCATCGGTTGTTCATCACACTGATAACCCCAGAGAGCATGAGGCTTCCAAAACTCATATGAGCACCAAAAAGACTCATGCTAGTTCTAAAAAGTCTCACCGGTCCAAGCCTGTGGAGAGTTCTGACTCAAGTTCAGAATCTTCGGACAGCTCTTCGGACAGTGAGGGAAATGAAAAATCCTTGTCCTCTAGCAGTGATGAGGGTCGAACCAAGAAAAAGAAAAAGCAGGTTAAGAAATATTCGAGAAAAAGAGATCACCATGGAAGAATGAAAAGGCATATTGGAAAGGGGTCATCTCACCACCGGAGGTATACGGACAAGATGCTGATGAATCCTTTTGCTTTCCACGATGAGCCAGGTATCTTTGCAACTCCCAATGAGGATACTGTGTTCAGTCGTGGAAGGAATTGGAGGCAGTCTCCACTGTCTTCTAAAATCCTGTCCGGAAACCTCCCCAAGAGGTTTGACAGTACTAAGATGGAGAAGTACGATGGCAGTACCGATACGGACAATCATCTGGAGCAATTCAAGAATTTCATGATAAACTTTGATGATGATGATAAACTACTGTGTAGGGCATTCTCCCAATATTTTACGGGGAGTGCTCTGAAATGGTACAACAGCCTGCTTTAAGGTTGTATTAAAGATTTTGATACGTTTTGGGTGGCCTTTCGAAGGCAGTTTGTAGGGAGTAAGGAGCTGAAGGGCAATGGATACACAATAATCCATTGTGCCCAGGAGCCAAATGAGTCCTTGAAGGAATACATAAGTCGTTTCGTGAACACAAAGAATGGGTTGGCTGATTGCTTCGAGCAGGTGGCAATAGCATCCCTAAGGCAAGGCTTGAACCCAGGCAATCTGGCTGATTCGGTGACCAGAAAGAAAGCCATGACCTGGGGAGGATTGCTAAATCAAGTTGGCAAGCAAATAAACGTTGATGAAACGAAAAAGACCAGGGTGCACAGGCAGGTGAGGTCCACCCCAGTGGCACCAACTCCAAATCAAAACCAGTCCGGGAACAAAGCAAGAGAAACCGGACAGGGGCATGGCAGGGCAAAAGCTCAGTCTCAGCCAGCTGCTCCTGCTCAAAGTCAACAATCTAGAAACAAAAGAGGGCCATGGGTCCAACCGGAGTGGTTCGCAGAACTCAAAGAAAGCATGGCCACCATTTTCGATAAAACAAAGGATGAGGTGCACTACCGGAGACCAGCAACCTTGCAGTCTCCCAGAGAGCATCGTAACAACTCCTTTTGCCAATACCACAATGATATTGGCCATACCACTGATGATTGCATAGCGTTGAAACAAGAGGTTCAAAACTTGATTGAAAGGGGAAAGTTAGGTGCATACGTTAAAAGAAGAGGAGGCAACAGGCCTGACAACACTCACCGGGTAGGTCCAAGTAATGCTGCCCCGGAGGGGGCCATGGTAATAGTTGAAAGGTTTGATGTGGAATCTGAATACTTGGATCCTGATCCAACACGAAATAGGGTGGGTGCTATAGAGGAGTGTTCTAGGACGGTCTCCGGGCTCATCAAATTCTTCGAGTCACTAACGATTTTCGGAGGGGACACTATGACAGCTCCTACTGCTTCTTCAAGAAAGAGGCATGTTCATAATTTAGCCTCCCAGCAAGAAGGGGGCATGACATCTTATCAATCACCAAACTCATTCCCATTCATTGTCTTTGATGAGGATGATTTAAGAGACATTGCTGGCCCTCATGAGGATGCTGTTGTCATAGGAGCATCTATAGGGGGCAATGAAATAAGGCGAATTTTGGTGGATACTGGAAGCTCTGCCAATATCCTGTTCCTAACCACTTACAAGAAAATGAAAAATCTAGCTGTAATTCAGAAGTCGGATAGGTCAATCGTGGGTTTCATGGGCAGCTCAGCCGATGTGATCGGGGAGTTTGAAGAAGAAGTGTTATTGGGCAGGGGCCCTTTCAAGAAAATGGTTAGAATACTCTTCATCGTGGTGGATTGTCCCACTTGCTATAATGCTATTCTAGGGAGATCTTGGCTCTCTAGGATGCAAGCAGCGGCTTCAACAGTCCATCAGTGTTTAAAGTATGATGTTCAGGGACAGGTTGGGGTTGTCCGGAGCAACCAAAAGATTGCAAGAGAATGCTATGCCACTGCTTTGGCTCCACGAACGCTGGGGACAGTCCGTATAAATGATCAATAGCAGTTTGAGGGCCTTTCTGGGGGTGAGGGTGAGATTGATGACCCCAGAGAGACCCCTGGAGTGTTGATTCCAATTGAAGAGGTTGAAACGCACTGCTTGGAAGAAGGCAAAAGTGTCAAGATAGGGTCCAAGATGCCACCAATGTTGAAAGAAGAGATGTTGAAATTCTTGAAAGACCATCAGAACGTTTTTGCTTGGTGCAATGCTGATGTTACTGGAGTTCCAGCAGAAGTGATATCCCATCACCTGTCTGTCCGGAGAGATGTGGCACCAGTGGTACAAAAGAGAAGAGCTTTTTCAAAAGAAAAGGCTGATGTCATAGTGCAAGAAGTTGACAGACTCACAAAGATGGGGCACATTAAAGAATCTCAATACCCTTTGTGGACTGCCAATCCTGTCCTGGTGAAAAAGAAAAATGGCAAATGGCGCATGTGCATTGACTTTACAGACCTCAATAGAGCTTGCCCAAAAGATTTGTATCCGGTCCCCCGGATAGATCAGTTAGTAGACTCTACTTCTGGGAACAAGCTGCTCTCCTTCATGGATGCCTTCTCCGGGTACAATCAGATCCAAGTAGATCCAAAAGATCAAGAACATACCACGTTTGTCACTGATAAGGGTCTACATTGCTACAAGGTGATGCCTTTTGGCTTGAAAAATGCTGGGGCTACTTATCAAAGGTTAGTCAACAAGGCATTTGCTGATCAAATTGGAAGAAATATGGAGGTTTACATTAACGATATAATGGTGAAAAGCGTGGATGAGCAGTTGCACTTGTCCGATCTCCAAGAAACTTTTGCCAACTTGGCAAAAGTGAATTTAAAACTAAACCCTGAAAAGTGTGTGTTCGGAGTGCAGTCCGAGAAGTTCTTAGGGTATATCATAAGTGAGCATGGAATACAGCCCGACCCGGACCAACTCAATGCCTTATTCCAGATGGAGCCTCCTCGAAACATTAAAGAAGTACAGCGATTAACGGGGAGATTAGCTGCCTTGAACAGATTCATCTCCAGGTCTTCAGATAGGTGTGCTCCATTCTTTTAAACTTTGAAGGGTGCAAAAAGGTTCGAATGGACCCCACAGTATGGTGAGGCATTCAATGAAATCAAGAAACATCTCTCCTCCCCCAAAACTTTGTTCAAACCAGTTGACGGGGAGACTCTTATTGTGTATCTGGCCGTTTCAAGTTGTGCCATCAGTGCTGTGTTGGTAAGAGAGGTCGATGGTTGTCCCTACCCAGTGTACTACATCAGCAAAAGCTTGATTGATGCTGAGAGGCGTTACTTGAAACTCGAAAAACTGGCATTAGCTCTGGTGATAGCTGCAAGAAAAATGAGGCCTTACTTTCAGGCTCATCCTATCGTCGTCCGGACATCTTTCCCTTTAAAGAATGTCCTTCAAAAAGCAGACATTTCAAGCAGAATAACGAAGTGGTCAGTAGAGTTGGGGGACTTCGACATAGACTTTGCACCCCGAACAACAGTAAAAGCCCAAGCTGTGGCTGATTTTCTGGTTGAATTCCACTCCGATAGGGATTCAGAGCAACCTACTGATTCAAAAGACAAGAAAGTGTGGATTGTCCGAACAGACGGAGGGTCTAGCACCATGGGATGTGGTGCAGGAATATGTCTCACTTCCCCATATGGGGACAACATGTACCAAGCTATTTGTTTTGCTTTCAGGGCGTCTAATAACGAGTCCGAATACGAAGCAGCTATAGCTGGGTTAAAGTTGGCCCACATATGTGGGGCTAAAAGGGTCAAGCTTCTAAGTGACTCCCAGTTACTTGTCCACCATACCTTAGGCCAATCTGAGGCTAGAAAGGAGCAGTTGGTAAAATATTTACTCCTCCTCAAAAATGAAGCGCTAAAGTTTAAAGCTGTTGTCTATGAGCACATTCCCCGGGAAGAAAATGAGCTAGCAGACTCATTGGCAACGATAGCATATACAGAGTCCTACCCATGGATCCATGTGCTTGAAAGCCCTTCTATTCAACTTAGTGAGGGTGGAAAAGAGGAAGTTTTTGAAATACAAGTGAGTCAGCCTCAAGACTGGAGATCTCCTCTCATACAATATATGTCCGATTGTATTATGCCTTCAGATAAGTCACAAGCCAGAACATTGAAATACAAGGCTCGTGGTTTCATTATGTTGAGAGAAGTGTTGTACAAAAAATCCTATAGTAAACCTCTCCTACGTTGTTTAGGGGATAATGAGTCACAAGTGGTCCTCTCCGAATTGCATGATGGTGAGGGATCAGCCCATTGTGGATTCAGAGCTTTAACAAGATGAGTGTTACTCTCCGGATACTATTGGCCATCAATCATGAAAGATGCTAAGGAGCTGGTAAGAAGGTGTGACCCGTGCCAGAGGTACAGCAATGAAATTCATGTACCAGCCATTCCTTTGGAGTCAATTTCTGAGCCCATCCCTTTTGCTCGATGGGGATTGGACTTGGTTGGGCCTCTCCCTGTGGCGTCCGGAGGGCGTAAAACTATAATTGTGGCCATTGACTACTTCTCAAAATGGGTAGAAGCAGCTCCCCTGGCAGGGACAACATCGAAAGCTGTCATAAAATTCATTCTGTCCAATATATGTTGCAGATTCGGTGTCCCACAGAAGATAACAACAGACAATGGGCCACATTTTGACAATAGAGAAATGGAAAGCTTCTGTGCCTCAAGGGGTATACAGCACTGCTTTTCTTCACCTTTCCACCCACAAGCCAATGGGCAGGTTGAAGTGGCTAATAGAACTATACTGTCCGGTTTAAGGAAGAATCTAGAAGAGGCTGCTGAGAAGTGGCCTAGTTATCTACAAGAGGTCTTATGGGCCTACCGGACGACGCATGGGGCTGCAACACAAGAGTCTCCCTTTGCCTTGGTCTATGGAATGGATGCAGTAGCCCCCATAGAGAAAACACTCCCTTCCTTTCGTATTCACAACTTCTTCGAACACGCTAATGAAATGGCAATTAGAAATCAACTTGATTTGATAGAAGAAAGACGGGTTAAAGCTCATCTTAGAGTGGCACACTATCAGGGCTTGATGAGAAGCAGGTTTGCTTCTAAGGTTAAAAGAAGAGATTTCCAACCAGGGGACAAAGTATTAAGAAAGGTCTTCTTGCATACTAAGGAAAAGCTCTTCAGAAAGCTGGCCCCAACTTGGGAGGGTCCGTATACTGTAGTTGAAAGAATCAAGCCTGGGACTTATTGGTTGGAAGACAAAGATGGCAGGGTTTTAACTCACCCTTGGAATATTGAACACCTTCGAATGTACTTGGAATAACACTTGTGTAAATATTTACTTGTTTAAACATCCATGTAAATATTTGGGGGCATACCTTCCCCTCTTCGGTGGCACGGAGAGCTTTCAATAAAATTTGATGCCTTCTTCAAAATTTTCTAAGTATTTTAAAAATTCTATCTCTTGTCATACTACCCGGACTGAAAGGTCTAAGGGCTATTTAAACTCTAGCCGGAGAATCTTAACACTCTCACAATGCAATAACTCAAAGCTACTTAAATTCCAGCTATCTAAACTAAAACAAATAATGAAAGAAGATGAAGGTTGAGCAAAATAGAAACATTCATTCAACAACTTAAAATTGCCTTGGCCTTCCAAGGACTTTTGAACAAGTTAGGGTACAGCACAAAAAATCTGTCCGAATAATACCGGACACCACAACAAAAATAGTTCCTTCGCCTTCCAAGGACTTTAGTTTGAGTAAAGGATAAATAAATTACACCATAAATTAAGGCTGAGCCTTTGAAAATGGCTCACCCTCGTCTACTTTCTTGCCTTTGATGTCGCTCCCCCCTTCGACCACTTTTTTGCCCTTGGGATCATTCTCATTTAAAGATGGCTCACCCTCGTCTACTTTCTTGCCTTTGATGTCGCTCCCCCCTTCGACCACTTTTTTGCCCTTGGGATCATTCTCCTCTTCACCTGGGCTCTCTCCGGTTTTCTCTTCATTATCAGAAGAGAACTCACCGGAAAATCCCTCATCAACCATAGTATAAAATGGAAGGTCATCATCATCCACATAGAGCCATAAGTCCCCCAGTCTCCTCTTCGGGAATTTTTCGTGAAAAAGGAGAACCATATCAGACTTCACCCTTTGAACTATTAGCTCTTCGCTTTGTATCATCTCCCTGGCATAGGCGTTGATCTTGGCCTTGATTGTGGCCTCTTGGTCCCTTACCAAAGCAGCCTTCTCTTCAGCAGCCTGAGTCACTGCATTTTCCAAAGCAATCTTATCAGTGGTCAGGTTGGTGATGAGCTTCTCTTTTGCAGTGGTCTCTCCCCGTGAGACCATGAGATCTTTCTCCATACCAGACAACTTCTCCTGGAGATATTTTATGGTTTGCTCTAGGGTGGCAACTTTTGTGTTGCTCTCATCATGACTCCTCTTCAGCTCCTCGTGTGCTTCCTTGAGTAAATCAGCATTGGTAGTAGCAGTCCGGAGGTCTTCGGACAGCTTATCCTTCTCAGACTTGAGGTCTTTGATGTTGTCTGCTTGGCTCCGGACTTGTCTTTCCAGTGTAAGAACTGGTTGCACATTACTAAGCAGGGAATGGGCAATAGTGTCCTTCTCACTAGAAACCATGAAAGTCTTACCGTTAAAGTTGACCGTATTGGAGCTGCTCGGAGGGATGTAGGGCCCTGCGAACTCGTCTCTGGGCAGGCCAAGGAAATATTCACCACGCCCGCCCAGACCGGTGATGTCCACTTCATCCAAGTTGAGCTCTCCCCCCTCGAATTCATCAGTGTGAAACTCTCTGGGGATCTCTTCGGCCAGCGTTGGGTCTGAAGGGCCAGTGGGAAAAGAGGGCTCCGGATCCCGGAGAGCGAGCTCATCTCCTTGTGAAGTCTTTTTCTTCTTAACTACCCGGTCAGCGCTTTCACTTGCTTGCTTGCGAGTCCTCTTGGGAGCCCTTGGAGGTTTTGGAAGGTCTACTTCCTGCCTCTCGGTCTCTTGCTCCACCACCTGCAAGAGGGTTGCATCAATTTGAACTTGGGTTGGCCCCTCTGGATCTATTGGGGCATCCTTCTCAGCATCACCTGCCACCTTCTTGCCTTTTCTTCTGCCCTTCATTTTGCTTGGGGCTTTGGCCCGGGCAGGAAGGTAGAGTGTCCCATCCAGTTCGTGGGACCTTCTCAGCACAATGTCTTCATCAGGCTGGGTGGTGAGCTCCTTCCAAGTTAGGTCTCTTCGACCTGTGGTGTTCCACAGGTGAGACCTTGCTAGATTCCCAGGGGTGAAGGCCTTGTGGAATCGATTCTCCCAATTCTCTACGGTCCAAGCATTGATTTTGCCACAGGTAGTCTGTCCGGCCTTCAGGTAGTCCCCGAACTCCTTTGGCAGCTCTAATAGAACAGAAGAAAAATTGGTTAATATAAACTTAACTTAAAAAAACGGACAGAGACTCAAGTTAAGAAACTTACGGTCACTCCTCCACCTACTCCTGAGGAGGCTTGGGTTCTCTCCGGCCTTGATTTTCTTGCCGTTTTCCCAGGCACCACTAACGAACAGGAATTGGCTTCTCCACTTACTCTCTGATTCCAGGAGATCATCAACAGCCTTGAGATCGTTCCCCATGTTGAAATTGTAGAAGGGGAACTGATGATGCTTGAACAGGTTGACCACTGCTGCGAACTCTTCCATAGGAAGAGGGATCCCAGATAACCTAGACGCCATGATACATGACATTAAGGTGAACCAACCATTGGGGCTTAGCTGTGTTGGGCAGAGCTTGACCAGGTGGAAGTAGCGCACGATCTCCGGGTCTAGTGGGAACCTGAGCCCCCAGTTAAATAGCTCCGTAAAGAAGACTATCTCGTTTCGTTTACAGTCCATTGGGGTCTCCGGATCAATGGGGATCCTTATCTTCACGTTTTCAGGGATCCCCCATTTTGTGCGCATTCTACCCAAATCAGAGGTATGGATGAATGCATACTTGGTCTTCTGCAAGGCCAAGAGGTACTTAAGCTCGACTTTGTGGAAGCACGGCCTCACTTTCCCCTCAAGGCACTCCGGCAGGTCCGGATGCCTCAGATACAAATTATCTTTGCCCTTTTTGGCAGCAACAGCAGTAGTATCAGCCTGTCCGGAGGACTCGGACTCAAAGGGGACCTCTTCAATAGAGTCCTCCATTCTCTCCTCCAAAATTGTTGGGGGGGCTTCTGTGGAAGTGGTTCGGGGAGGATTGAAGCTTGGCATAGCCTGCCCTCCGGACTGCTGACTGCCCGTATTCATATGACTTCTCACCTCAAGTTGGGTTTCTGAGGCAGAAGATTCTCTAGGGGGTACTGGGCTACTGGCCTTCGGACCGGACGGCCTCTCCCGGGGAGCTCTAATGGGCACTCCAGACCCAGAGTCACTGTTTTTTGCCCCCGACTTTAAGGGAGTATTTCTGGAGGTCAGTCCTTTGACTAACCGGCTAGGCCTCTTAACGACTAGCTTCTCCGGGGAGTGGTCAGAATCAGACCCCATGGCTATAAAAGGTGAGGTTTTCCTAACGCTTGTAGCGGTGACTCCTGGTTCAACAGCAGGTATTGACTCCTGAACTGAGGAACCAGATACTATGGGAGAAAGGGTGGATTGAAAGAGCTTTTTGGGCTTGGTACCTTTGGAGGAGGATGAGCCTCGATCTGATTCCGTAACAGAAGCAACCGGTCTATCAACTGGTGATGATGGTAGCCCTGCTGCTATTCGCCTTTCTTTTTCGACCTTCTGCGCTTTCTCCAACTCTGAAAGGTTGACCCAACCACCTTTGATCAATGCTGTTCTTGCTGTAAACATAAAACAACCAAGGGAATTTTTGTTCTAGAGAGAGAAAGCTCTGAGTAAAATTGCAGAGTAAGATTTGAGAGAGATAGTAAAACAGTGAAAAATGAATGTGAATTTATAGTAGATTTGAAAAAAAAAGGAGTTGATTCCTAGGAGAATCTGAAAAGTTGGGTAATGATTAAAAGACGGCGCTAAAGTCACTATTGGCAATTAAAGAGGTTACTTGTTAAAGAAGGTGGTGCGAAATTCAAGGTGAAAAAACGGCTGGAGTGGCCAATCAAAAAGAGACACGTGTCCCACTAACTCTGGCAAAAACCGTTTGGAATTCGTAACATTTAATCTGTCCGGGTATACCCACAGATCTGTCCGGTTTAAGAACCACTTCGTACATCGGACTGTTTTTCAGTTCTTTGACAAGGACACTTGCTCAAACACCTAAAAAAGGGGCTCCTGATGAGTCCGAATTCAGCATGCTCCCCGGAAGGGCAAATCAGTCTAAGTCTCCCCGAATACCGGACAGGCTACAAGGACATAAATCAGACAGATCATTTGGACCGGACAGATCACTTTGAACACTGTAAACTTAAGGTTGTTCGAACTATGACTAAAGTACTAAAAACATAAACACTTCCTGACTAAGCTACCTGCCCTTTTGCTTAGAACTCATGGGTCTTTAAACATGACTCGGGTCTATTAAACATGACCCGAAAGCCCATAAGGGCCCAAACATCATACTATAAATACCCAACCACCAGCATTAACTATAAATAATGAAAATTAACTGCTACCAAGCTGCTTAATTATCTCTCCACCGTTAAACACCCATACACCACCGTTAAACACCCATACACCACCTTGAAACTCCACTTAAAATTACTAGCCTACCCTCAGGCAATTATTATCCACACCAATGTACATTCCTCATCTGGTCTTTCAGCGAATTCATCTAATCACCTATACGGAGAAATCAGTTTTTCATCTCCTCCCGGTTGACTGATCTGCGATTAGAAGAGTGGGTTTTCCTCGAGCGATTCTCTTAGACGGTATATCTCCATAACCTGCTTAGTAGGAGATCTGACGCTCTGATACCAATTATGATATAAGCGGATATGGAAACAGAGTTGACGGCTGCAATAACTCAATAAAAGAAATGAAAACAGTATGAAACCCTAACCCTAGGTTAGAGAGAAAAAGAAACTCAAAGAAAATAATCCCAAAATTTAATTCATCAAAGTCTGATGGCAAAGTAGGGTTTGAGAGAATTTTATAGAATGCTCGAAATTCTACACAAAATATTATAAATCGTTCTCAATGTAATAAAATAAAGCCAAACCTATTTTCAAAGCGATTTGAGATGTTTAAGTATTTTAAATAATTCCAACAAAATAGTATAATTTTTTTGAGAAAACACAAAAACAAATAAATGAGGTCCTAAACGCCTGATTTTTGGGCTTGAAATTCATCACCCGGCTTCACCATGTGATGCTTCTGAAAGTCGTTGGGCTTCTTGACGCATTCGATTTGAGTAGTCGCGGTGCCTAATTCTGATAATCGAGCCCCAAATAAGGTTTGTTTTCGTTTGTCCAAAAAGGTCATATAGTCGTTGGCTTATCCAACTACATCACGAAGCCGTGAGCATCCAAATTTAAACCAGAATGTATGTTTGCAATCGAACATAGCACCAAAAGCTACCCAAATTAACTTTGGAAAACAAAGTAAGAAAAGCAAAAACCGTCCTACTACACACACTAACAAAGGTCATAGAGTCTAATTTCTTTGGAAGCTAGTAGTAACAGTTATGACCCTTATAAGATGTTGGTCAGTCAAATACCAAAGTTTTTCCTAAGCATCACAAGTAAAAAAAAAAAAATTTAATTGCTCCTATTACATCATTTTGCATTAGCACAATTCTTTTAAAAAATAAAAAGAACACATAGATTTTTTCTAAATTATCACAAGTATGAAATAAAGCGCACCTAAGTAACTACAAACCCATTATTCGAATTCTAGTTCATTACGGGTAGCTTCAAGCCTACTACTTAATTATTGCTCGGACCTCATCTTCTTTTCAAAGCATCTCTCAGAGTAGCACTTGTTTCAATAGGTTCATACGCTCCCTGAAGTATTTTTTGGAGATCACCAATATGGTTTGCAACATCGACAACCCACTGAATATAATATGGAATATGAAATAAAAGCAATATTCATAGAGCTAACATGAAGTAAGAAACTAAACAACGCTAAATACCAGTTCACCTCAAAATCCACGCTCAAATTCCCATGTGCCAACTCCAAAGGAGAACGGGAAACATAAACAACCCTTTGTGTAGTCAATTTAGGATAATAATAAATAAGATCAAGAATTTATCTTGCCGGAAGTAATGGCGAAGATAAATAAAAAAGGAATCATTCTGAAAAGAATAAATAACACTTGAGAATACATGAACCCCAACACGCGTACCAACAATCACAATGGAGTGAAAACATAACAAACTTTATGCATAGGAAGGATAACCACAATAAGAAATGGTCAAAAAATGGATGTCACACTAGAATAAAACTTAGTATAATCCCTCAAAAAACTATAAAGAGCTTGAGTGGTAAAAGAATTAATAGAATAATCATTGGATACAAGATTATTCCCCTCTAGATTAATACCACCTCTCGTAGAATTTAAGATAATTTTAAAATCATCAAGAGCTACAGGTATAACAGAAACATTCTTACATAAGTCACGCCTTAGTTTATCAAAAGATAGGATAAAAGGCCCTGAAATAGGATATGCGGACAGATCATCATAACATTTTTTTCTGCTCACTACGCAAATGAATGAACTTCCCATGTTTGTTATTAATATATATATATATATATATATATATATATATATATCAAAATGTTTGTAATCCTACCCATGAAAGATTCAATATTGTAGGTAGGAAAAAATTATATAATGGTACAAAGTTAAGAATAATATATTCTAAAAAAAGAGGGTATAAGGGTATGGACACTAAAAGAATCAGCGATAAAAGCATATTCTAAAGCAACAATAGAGCTTCTTCTGAGTAGCTTTGATAACACCTCTCCTATCACTTAACTCATAATTATTTTCAATAACATTGATAATGGAAGAACAACCGTCAATTGTTGAAGATACTTTTAATCTTTTACTTGATGTTGCATTATCTCCAATACCAAGCATGCCTGCATCAGAAAAACGAAGG
Source organism: Limnanthes douglasii subsp. nivea (assembly GCA_036936605.1). Classification (NCBI taxonomy): domain Eukaryota; kingdom Viridiplantae; phylum Streptophyta; class Magnoliopsida; order Brassicales; family Limnanthaceae; genus Limnanthes; species Limnanthes douglasii. Next base: position 168,914,394 of record JAUPFV010000004.1, on the reverse strand, counting down.
TTCTTTCTATTGCAAAGAATCAGTGACTGTAAAGATAGTTTGAAAAGTTTGAGGAACACTAACTTTATATTGTTGCACCATACGAGAAACAATGATAGAGTCTTAAGCCTTTTTGCAACGACTCACCGATGGAGAGCTAGCCACAACCTTCTTAGTAATAGGCTTCTTCATTACTTTTTTCTTCTTTGGTGAGGATTTTATAACCTTTTTTGAAGGAGTAGGCTTGTCAGTTTTACCCACGGTAACAAAAGAAAGAATGAAAAAATCACAATATATTTTAAGGATGACATTGTCTACTCTCAGCGATATGGTTGGAAGTCGGAATGGAAACATAAGAATTCAAAAACTTATTAGCCTCCCTCATTAAATGATAATATAAATATTTGATCCTTTCGAGTTTATCCTCTACTATGGGAAATTTTTTCGATAGGAGTTTGGAATAAATTACATGAGATATAAAAAACAATTAACGGATAAAAGGCCAAGGACTAAAACTTACGAATAAAACTTACGGACTCGGCATAAGATTTAAAAAACAAGTAAAGGAGAAAAGGCCAATGGACGGAACGTACGACTCATAGACCACTTCTAATGATTGGGGGAATAGCTCTACCATGATCCATCTCCCAAATCTTCTTACAAATCTTGTTGGTGAAAGGAAAATCAATAATAATCTTGGAAAAGTATGCATTCTTAACAAAAAATAAAAAAGATAGCCGCACAGTGTAATATGAGACTCTATGATCAAGAAATTCCTCTATCATAAAAAACCTCCAAAAATTTAGAATAATTTGTGAACGACACATGTGGGTGTCTTTGAGAAAACTCAACAAGATCTCCTGTTAGAGGAAACCGAAAACCTTGGTTCAGTTAAATGACCATAACTCGAAAAAAGAATACGAAAATACCATTGGTTTTGTTTTTTTAAGACGAACAAAACTGTTACCACTCATAATATGTTTTGAATTTTTTTTAAAAAATATATATTTTACACACGTTTCTCAGTTATATGGTTTCGCATCTAGTGACTGGTTTCACATCTATCAAAAAAAAAAAGGTTTCGCATCTATCAAAATAAAGAAGGTTTAACATCTATCAAAATAAAAGATGTTTCGCATCTATCAAAATAAAGAAGGTTTCGCATCTATCAAAATAAAAAAGGTTTAACATCTATCAAAATAGAAAAGGTTTAGCATCTAGCAAAATAAAGAAGGTTTCACATCTATCAAAATAAATAAAGTTTCGCATCTTCTTCATTTATCTTTTAAATTTAAATTTTTAGAAAGTTTGTATCTTTTAAACTATAACTCGGAAAAAAATCCAAAAATACCACTAGTTTTTTTTATAAGACGAACTAAACTAGTACAACTCATGATATGTTTTGAATTTTTTTAAAAAAAATATTTTTTTTTGCATCTATTTAAGTACTTCTCAAATCTCGTTTGTAAAACATAATTGTTAAGCTCTGTATGTTGAGGTTGGTAAAGTGTTGAGATGGATTATTGTGCATCTATAGTCTAAATACTTGAATACTAATATAACAAACAAAACTCCCTGAAGCACGCATTGTTTATTGCTCAGCTACTGGTGCATCAGAACCACGAAATTTAGGTTATATGGTCTTTGGGGAGATGGAACAAGTTTTAGTGATTTTTCGAGTTTTCTAGGTGCGTTTCTATTTTTAGATACTTCATCTTGTTCTATCCTTCCTTTAAAAGTTCTTAAAGTTTGAAAGATTGTTATTGTTATTGTTTTTGTTAGAGAGAGAAAGGAAGAAGAATTTAACAGATAAGAACGAAGAGAGAGAAAAAGTAGGGTAGAGTGTTAAAATCTTTATATAAGTGAGTAGGGGTATAAAAGGTATTAGTGGGTTTTAAGTAGTAAATATTTGAGTAAAACGGATCTTTCGAAAAATATATATAAAAATATGGGTTGTTATTTTGGATTGATTTATAAATTAAAATATATGTTTAATAATTATAATATTAGAAAATTTTAAAAAATAAAAATAAATTACTAAATTAATAATAACATTTCACTCGAATTAAAATAAATTTATTATTTTGGAAATAAAGAGTATCATTTGACACTACAATATAATAATTAAATTCTTTAATTTATTTTGTCATAAAACAAACTATCAGTTATTTCTATTGAATGTCACATTACGTTTTCTAGTTTTTTCATTAATTGTTTATGATTAAAACCTACTCACTTCAACATATATCTCAAATATAAATAGTAATACTGCAATAACATAACATCTCAATATTTTTCAAAAAGGATTATATATTCACCTGGATTTTAAAATGACGAAACTTATTTTATCGATCGCAATGGTTATATTAGTCTTATCTCTTTCAACAGGTATATTTTCTATAATATTTTATTTTAGTTTTTTTTATCTACGCATATATAGTGTGTAGAAAGAATTATCATATAGCCTTTAGTAAAATACCTGTGTAGTTTTTAAACAACTTATTGCGACCAAAATAAATAAAAAAATAAAAATAAAAATGTTGCTTTTATTAGTCTAAGATCTGTAAATGGTATATTCATAGTATATATACAAATATGTGTTGCATAGTAGAGAAAATGACACATATATTTATATTTATTTTTTAATTCGTTTATTATAACAATTCATTTGACAAATATAGTAATTGATATAAGCTTTTTCGTTATTTATATTATAAACATAATTTACCTTTTCTTTAAACAATTTAGAAATAGGTGATATCTCTTAACTCGTGTATAGTTTTTATTAACATTAGTAATATTTTATATATACTTTTTTATTTTTCTGAAATGTGTATAAGTTTTGAATGATAGTTACAGATGCTCAGGACTGCACAGCAGATCTAAGTATCCATCCTCCACCTAACTGTACACCCTCTTTCTGTTTAACTTATTGTGCAAAATTTTATAAAGGGCGCGTGAAATCGGCCACTTGTACGAATTCTACATTATGCACGTGCGTGTTGAAGTGTGCTGTTTGATTTTTTATTATTTTTGAAATTGTCATCGCCAATTGTAATAAAAGATAACAATAATGGGTTAGTGCTTTGTCTCTTTTTTAAGATTAATTATTTAATATTTATGTTATGTTCAAACTATAAAAGTTGGTGATATGTTTAAAAATTAACATGAAAAGATTGAAATTTTCAAAAATTTATAAAATAAACTATATCGCAAACTTAAATGTTAAGATGTCATCAGGGTCGAAACAAAGTTTTCATGAAATTGGAGTATTCGTGAGGTCAATCATATAGTTATATTATTATTTTTAAATAAATTTTAAACAAATAATTCATATCATTCTATAATGTATTCTATACTGCTCCGTTCTTTAAAATCTAATAAAATATTAATATTTTTTAGTAAATAATATTTAGTTCAAACTTGTTGTTTTATTTTCTATAGAAATTTAAAATTAAAATAGTCCCGCCTAAATTATTTAAATATACCGTAGAAAAAGAATAAACTTTTTAAATATACCTATTTAAATATGTTGAGATAGATGAACTTATGTTTCCTATTCACTAGAAAGTTTTGGATATATTCTATAAATTAATAACATCGATAAAGTTTATAATTTGTCCAGTTTTAATGTGATGCACATACAAAATTATATCCCTCGATAAAATAAATAAGATAATGTTTATTTGAGATCCCAATGTATACATATATTGATCCGAGTAAAACTATAAATTAAAAGTTACTAAAAGATTTTCATGAACTTAACAAACTCAATTAATTTATACTAAAACACTTATCTATAGTCACTTGTTTTCTTTTATTGAACGTCAAATCTACATTACGTTCATCTTTAAATATTATCATTAGAGTTTGGGCATTGTCTTCTTGTATTGTAACAGAACATTGTGAAGATTTGTTGCCACATGTCATGCCTCTTTCTGAGCGACCAAATCCAAAGCTATTGAATCATCCCCAACTTCGTCATCGACCATATTCTAAATAGCCTCCGCAACAATTTATCTATTGCTTTGAACCTCATAACATTAATTATTTTCACATGAAAATGTAGCAAGTGATTCACATACATTGTATGCCGACAATGCATACCTCTAATCAAATTCTCAAGCTCACAAATGTCTTCTCAAAAAATTTCATCACTTAAATCACTTGAGCCGGTTGGATTCGTCGAACAAATTTTACAATGTCGAAAGTAATTTTCTATGTTCTTTTGTTGCACATTTCTCGAAGCCGAGACGACCAAATTAATAGCATCTAAACATTAATATCTCCCGGAGAAGAAATATCCAACTCATAACCTTCCAATTTTTTACGGTAAAACCTTTTACGATAGTAAATTTTAAAGGTTCTAATTGTTAGGTGCGACCAAAAGTCCCACATCCCACATCGGTTAAACATGGGAAGAAAGATCAGTATATAAGTTAAGAATACATCTCCATTAGTGTGAGGCCTTTTGGAAGTGGACCAAAAGCAAATCCGTGCGGGCTAGTGGACCCAAAGAGGACAATATCACACTATTGTGGAGATAATAGTATTCTTACTTATATACAAAAGCGGAATATACTGACCCAATATTCCCTACAAATGGTATCAGAGCACCAGGCCCAGACAGAACGCGATTCATCAAAGAGCAGCGCAGATTCATCTATAGATGGAGCGCCAGGTGGCTTGATCAAGGAGCGACACAGTGTCATCGAGTAGGCGGATGGAAGTCAATTGAGAGGAGGCTAGAGTGGTACTTTCCTCGAGAGGAGGATTGTTATGTGGGACTTTTTTCAATTGAGAGGAGGCTAGAGTGGTACTTTGTTCGAGAGGAGGATTGTTAGGTGCGACCAAAAGTCCCACATCCCACATCGGTTAAACATGGAAAGAAAGATCAATATATAAGTTAAGAATACATCTCCATTAGTGTGAGACCTTTTGGAAGTGGACCAAAAGCAAAGCCGTGCGGGTCAGTGGGCCCAAAGCGGACAATATCACACTATTGTGGAGATCGGAGTATTCTTAGTCATATACAAAAGCGGAATATACTGACCCAATATTCCCTACACTAATTATCCAAACATCACATGGTAGAATTTTTGAAGTCATGTTTGGAGGTAGAAAAAAACTAAATGTTTTGCAACCCTTGGATATTATTTGAATGTGCTAGACAATTATCCACTACCAAGAGACTTTTTAGATTGTGGATTTGTTCATCGAGCCAACAAACATATTCTTTGAAAAGCAAATCAGTCATCCATGCTCTTTTGTTGGCACGGTATTCACAGTCTAGGCTTTCATGTTGATATTCTTAAAAAATATGGCTTTACATACTTACCAATGATTAATCGAGGAATTTTTTCTGAGCTATCCTCATTGCAACATATAACAATTGTAAGTATTTCCTTGTCATTTTTTGTTTTATTACAAGTGAATGGTCAACTTGTAACCTGTAAAACAAACCAGTTTCATCAATATTAAAAATATTTTTCAAAGAAATTGATCAATTTTATACCTTAAAGACTCCAGTTTCTTCTCCATTTCATGTGAGTCGACTTAGCCACTTTCTTTGAAACGAAGATATGATTTGAAACCATGGATTAACTTGAATTTCTTAAGCCAACCTTGTAAAAGTTTTATTTCTAAAGAATCATGTGGATACAAAAGCTTTAATGTTTCAACCTCCTTCTTTATGATTAGCTCGCTCTTTTTATATTCACACGCTCTTGATATTCGAGAAACCATTCATAAAAAACTTTCTCCATATCAGGGTACTTAGCTGGTTTGTAACGCTGGGAAGATCCACATTTATCAATGTCAGCTGATATGAACTCTGATGATTGCTTAAGAGTGTTTGATATTGTTCCTTGAACAAATTTCAAATTGAAAGTTTTCTCAACCCACTACACCAAAATATAGTTGAGTGCATACTTGATGATCTCTCTTATACTCGCATAAAAGTTTTTGTTGTTGATTGATCATGGTTTATTTTTCAAGACATTTTAGTTTAGGAACCATAGTTGATGTGATATTAAAAAATCAATGGATTTTTTATAGTGATCAATTTCTATAATGTTTAATGCACTACGTTGGTACCATAGATTAATATTTTGGTACCATAAACTAACATTTTTACTTATTAAAAAACAACGAACTTGATAGATTCAATTAGTTTGTGAATGTACATTCATAGTATGTACATTAGAACTTATTTTTGTAATTTATTTTTCATCTCTAACTAATATACATTTTAACTAGTACATTGGACTCATAAATATAAAGGTTATACGTAACATCTCTTTAAATTAATAAATTATTAATTTATCAATATAATAATATCTCACTAAATTAATAAAATATCTTGATCCCAAAATTAGTAATTTATAGAGGTTTTACTGTATATAGATATAGATAAATAGATGGATATATATATATATATATATTTGGTGTAAGAATGTGATTATGTTGAAATATATGCATTCAGAGAGAGATATTTGTTGGAAGAGTGTATCATTTTTGTTAATAAATAGTGAATTCAATTTGGATTTGGTTCTAAGTTTGGTTTTGGTTTTAGTTTAGTATGGTAGTATTATTTACAATTTTTAATTAGGGTAGCGATTTTGATTTTGATTTTTATTTGCACTTGGATTTAGATTTAGATTGAGAATTGGATATTGATGGTATTTATATTTTGTTTTGGATTTAGATTTGGTATTTAGATTTGGTATTTAGATTTATATTTGATTTACGTTTTTGGTTTAGTTTTTAGATCTATGAATTAAAAATTAAAAATTAGGAATTGAGCATTATAAATTATTAGAAATTATCGGAAGTTAGAAATTGAGAATTGGGAATTGGGAATTGAGAATTGAGAATGAGGAATTTAGAATTAAGAATTCAGAATTGGGGATTGACGATTCCGCGTTTGGTATTTTAGGATTGTGGGTTCCGCGTTTGGCGTTTGGAGATTGGTGTGCTGTGTTTTACGTTTAGAGTTTCGTGTTTGATGTTTGAAGTTTAGTAATTGAAGTTCAGAGTTCAAAATTCGGTGTTTGGTTTTAGCGTGTGGTGTTCAATCTTGGTTTTGAAGTTTGGAGTTTGATTTTTTATTTTTCCATTTGGATTCGAATTCGATATTGGTATTGGATTATGAGTTCGATTTGGATTCAATTTGGATTCGATTTTGGTTTTGGATTGAGAGTTCAATTTGGATTGATATTTGAACTTTTGACTTGGATTTTGAGTTTTTGTTTGTTTTGTTTTTCATTGTTTGGATTAATATTCGTATTTGGGTTTTTTAGTTTTAACTTTGAGTTTGAATTTGGAGTTTGGATTGGCATTTGGATTACAGTTCAAAGTTTTTCGAAGATTGAAGGTTCAGACGACACTTCAGATTTGTTTTATGTTTAACAAATCCGCAATACTTATTACTATTGTATTGTGAAATTAAGGGAGGGTGTTAAGGTTGTTAAGTCTATTATCCCATATTACTATTTTATAAATAGTGGCTTAAACCCTGTGTAATTTCATCATTCTGAAATTATAGTAAAACCTTATCCATATTTTTGTTTTTTTAATTTTTACACAAAACCAAAATTTGGAAAGCGTATCTAATATACGTCTCAAACTTCCATAATTTCTGGTTACTTTTGCAACGAAAGTTCATCTTCAAATTTTGTAACTTCTGGTTTTTGTACTTGATTTTCTAACATATAATTTATTAGGTATTTGAAACAAAACATGAACATAAAAAATAAGATAAACATGTATTATTCGGAGAATATTAAAAAAGTGAATTACTAGTTATCAAATTATATTTCTTACTATCATTTCGCATCAAGTGAATACAAATCTAAGTTACTAAAAGTATCTCAAGCCATCTGTATTTGATACCAGATAGTAAGTATACCTATCATCGCTAAAAAAAATAGTTTCCAAAAGTTTATATAAATTAATATGTATATTTTAAAATATTTTGAATTGGATAGATAGATATACATGCGTGGTTTTATTCTTTTGATAAGTTTTCTTAGTTTTTTCTGATTATTTTAAACATAAAGTAACTAACTAAATTATACATGATAGAGAAACTTGTAATATGAAATTATAAAATACCAAACTATTTTGCATTTTTACCAAAACAAAATTCCACAAATACTTTATCTTCTTTATCTCTCTAAAATCAATGTTTTATGTCCTCTAATTTTATATCTTCCAATATTAAATCCAAGCTACCAACGATCATCACAAGAAAAATACAAACACGTTTCATTACCTTCATTGAATATTTGTTTTATGCAATTTTTTACTTTGATTTGAAATATATATTTTTCTATTTATTTAGGTATTTTATATGTATAACTCGGGTTTCGAACACATAACCCAATATGGTAGGCTGATTCTAAGTTATTGTCTTGGACCATCTGCGCTAATACTTTTCAATGGAGGCAGAATGAAAAGTATATAATATATATGTTTTGCATTCGGTCGGTTCGGCTTCAAATTCGCGAAAACCGAAACCCGGCCGAATCTAGTTCGGTTTGAAAAATCGAAACCAAAACCGAATTTAATATATTTTAAACCGACCAAACCGATAAATTTTGGTTCGGTCGGTTCGGTTTTTGCTCACCCCTACTAAACATTGTTTTACTCTAACATCTCCTCCAAAGATATTTGAAACTATAAACTATAATGAAGAAAACTAAAAAAATCACCTCACAATGGCAAGATTTTTGTTCTCAGGTACAAATTTTCGGATCTTATGTTTTTTCTGAAAAATAAAAAAATGAAAATAATTATATTTATTTCAAAATTTTGTCGGAAAATGTATTGTTTATTTGTTTGTCTAAATATTAATTTCATTTTGATATTTAAAAACTTTTTAATTTAATAAGAATGGTTTGTTGTTTTGATTTTATAAAATTTTAAGTTTTCGAGTTTGATGGTTACTTTTATATATAATTTTAGTTAATAATTAGCATTTAGTAATAGTAAATAACTAAATGAATAAACTATCCCTTTTTTAATGATATTTGTTTAATATTTATAAAACTCAAAATATATGTTTTTGATAAATTTGATTTTTAAACTATTTATTTTTAAATAATTACCATAAAAATATATATTATATTATATTATATGTTTAAAAAGTTTAACCACATTTGTGATTATTTTAAATTTATTTATTTATGTATTCTCTCTTTTTATCTTTTCACTAAAAATCGATTATTAAAAAAATTATATATATATATATACTTTATTTGTGTTTTAACTAATGAACAATTAATATTTTGTGTAAAAAAAAATTATGTTTAGTTTTTTTAGATGAAAAATACATCAAATAAAAATAAAAATGGTTCTTACAAATATATAGGACATACTCTGAGAAGTGGCAGTAAGAGCCATGAAAGAAAACAGTACGATGGTAAGTTGACTTGAATATGGCCAAAACAAAATGAGAAAAAAATAAGCGAGAGTGTTAAAAAACCAACACGACCAACGTGGCAGAACAATAGAGACGAAAAACATGCGAGCGAAAGCAACAAACTAGCTATAGAGGGGTGATTGCAAACAACAAAGATAAAACGAAATGTTCTTAAGTTAAAGATTATACAGATAAGATAGGTTGGAAAACCTTGGTACCAAGGAACCCGAACCGAAGATCAAAAAGTATGCAAGACGGTACCGTAGAGGCAATGATATAAAAGGTACCAAAAAGTCTATAATTTCTCTTCATCCTCATATAGTCAATAATGACGCCAAACCAGGAACACGATAGGTGCCGTAAACTTAATGGAGGCCAGTTGGAATCCTTTTGCAACTAAGAGACTCAGTTGTTATTGTTACTTAAAAAGAACCACAGATTTTAATTTCGGATCCCCTCGGAAATATATTGTAAAAACCAGCTGTCTTGGGAAGATTAACCAAATGGTTAGTATAACTAGGATATTAAGATATCAATTTCTAAACTTAGAACAAAAATAAAGGCTAAAGCATTAGTTGAGTTCTTAACAAAAATTCATTTTAAAAAACAAATCGTCATAAATGATAATTTTGAAAATACCTAAAAAGGTAAAAATGATAAAGGAATAAATAATCAAGATTTTAAGGTAAGAATACAAATTGTTTTCCCAACTAAAGATATTTTAAACCAATCCATTCAGTTCAGATTCCATCATCAAATAATGAAGCAAAATATGAGGCTTTCATCACAAGCCATCATTTACTAAAAATTTGCAAAGAAAAAATGTATTATCTGCGTTTGTCTCTCAATTAGTAGTTAGCTAAATGAGAGAACAAACTGAAGGAAAAAACACTAAATATTTTCCAATACTTAAAAGATCTACAACCCTTCACTTCTCAATTCAAGCATTTTGAATTCGAACAAGTTCCAAGCGTACAAAATTCAATCGTCGATGCATTGGGTTCATCAACTTGTATATCTTCAGTGCCAGGGGTGATGTTACAAAAAATGCCATCAATTATCCTCCAAAACTATTTTTTCACATGACACCGAAAGGGATAATGGTAACTGAAAGAGAAGATGCGGAAGAAGATTGGTGAGCGTCACAAAATTACCTCATAAGACGCATCATATCTGAAGATGGAAGGGAATGAACAAATATAAGAAAAATATCCGCAAGATATGTGCAAAAAATATGCACATTATACACATGAGGATTATCATATCTCTTGATAAGATTCTTAGACACTGTCTAAAAAAATTCATAATGAAAGAGATACATGAGGGAGAATGAGGCGCTCATTATGGATAAATAGCCATGTGTACAAGAATATTGCTCTAAGGTTATTCTTGGCCAACAATTATGAAGGATGAAGACATGCAATACAGTCTATAAATTCAATCAAGGTTATAGTATTCTTTCTATAAATAATAACATAAGCCATCATATTCGATAAATGGGGTATACACATTGTGGGACCATTCATGATGGCCTCTGGAGGAAGAAAATGCCTAATTATCTCCATATACTACTTCTTCACATAGGTAGAAGCAAAATGTGCAACCCATATTGGAAAAATAGGTAATTTCCTTTTTAAAACGACTATATGTTGCAGGTATGAGACTCCAAGAGTTACCACCACCAATAATAAAACACAATTTCATAATGGTAATGTCACACAATACTACGAAGAGAATGTAACTAAACAAATATTATTTTCTCTCTTTCATCATCAAGCAAACGAGCAAGTCAAAATGAATATAGAAAAATAATTGAGGGAATCAATGACATTATAAATGAACCAGCAGGAAGTTTGTCGGAGACCCTACAAGATGTTTTGTGGTTATATCGAACAAAACAAAAAATTATCACGGAAGGAACACCATTTGCCATGGTATATGGTGTGGAGGCAGTAACGCAAATCAAATATATATACGTCATCCTACACGATTACAACATACAGCAAATAAAATAATATTCTAAAGAGTAGAGTGGCGGTCGACCTAGTCGAAAAAAGAAGGATCACCATACATCTTCAATTAGAGCATTATAAGACACTAATAAGGAATACATATAATTCTAAAGTTTAGTTTAAGTTATTTGACCCGTGATACAAAGTGATGGGAATAGTATTTCAACATGGGAATTTCTAAAAAAAAAGCCAAAACTACTTCATGAAGTCGCCTATTTCTGTTTTTTAATATTTACAAAATTGCCACTAGGCAAAAAACCCAAAAAAACTCTTAAAACCCATTGAGGGCTCCAAAATACTCCATGAAGTTGCAAACACAAAAATATCAACCATAATTAATACAAAAGCAGAATATACTGATCGGACTATTCTTACTTATATACAAAAGCGGAATATACTGACCCAATATTCCCTGTCATGTTTGGAGGTAGAAAAAAACTAAATGTTTTGCAATCCTTGATATTATTTGAATGTGCTAGACAATTATCCACTACCAAGAGACTTTTTAGATTGTGGATTTGTTCATCGAGCCAACAAACATATTCTTTGAAAAGCAAATCAGTCATCCATGCTCTTTTGTTGGCACGGTATTCACAATCTAGACTTTCATGTTGATATTCTTAAAAAATATGGCTTTACATACTTACCAATGATTAATCGAGGAATTTTTTCTGAGCTATCCTCATTGCAACATATAACAATTGTAAGTATTTCCTTGTCATTTTTTTTGTTTTATTACAAGTGAATGGTCAACTTGTAACCTGTAAAATAAACTAGTTTCATCAATATTAAAAATATTTTTCAAAGAAATTGATCAATTTTATCCCTTAAAGACTCCAGTTTCTTCTCCATTTCATGTGTGTCGATTTAGCCACTTTTTTTGAAACAAAGATATGATTTGATACCATGGATTAACTTGAATTTCTTAAGGCAACCTTGTAAAAGTTTAATTTCTAAAGAATCATGTGGATACAAAAGCTTTAATGTTTCAACCTCCTTCTTTATGATTAGTTCGCTCCTTTTATATTCACACGCTCTTGATATTCGAGAAACCATTCATAAACAACTTTCTCCATATCCGGGTACTTAGCTGGTTTGTAACGCTGGGAAGATCCACATTTATCAATGTCAGCTGATATGAACTCTGATGATTGCTTGAGAGTGTTTGATATTGTTCCTTGAATAAATTTCAAATTGAAAGTTTTCTCAACCCACTACACCAAAATCTAGTTGAGTGCATACTTGATGATCTCTCTTATACTCGCATAAAAGTTTTTTGTTGTTGATTTGTCATGGTTTATTTTTCAAGACATTTTAGTTTGGGAACCATATTTGATGTGATATAAAAAAATCAATGGAATTTTTATAGTGACCAATTTCCACAATGTTTAATGCACTACGTTGGTACCATAGATTAATATTTTGGTACCATAAACTAACATTTTTACTTATTAAAAAACAACGAACTTGATAGATTCAATTAGTTTGTGAAGGTACATTCATAGAAGGTACATTAGAACTTATTTTTGTAATTTATTTTTTATCTCTAACTAATATACATTTTACCTAGTACATTGGACTCATAAATATAAAGGTTATACGTAACATCTCTTTAAATTAATAAATTATTAATTTATCGATATAATAATATCTCACTAAATTAATAAAATATTTGGATCCCAAAATTAGTAATTTATAGAGGTTTTACTGTATATATATAGATATATGTAAATAGATGGATAGAAATATAAGAATGTGATTATGTTGATATATATGCATTCAGAGAGAGATATTTGTTGGAACAGTGTATCATTTTTGTTAATAAATAGTGAATTCAATTTGGATTTGGTTCTAAGTTTGGTTTTGGTTTTAGTTTAGTATGGTAGTATTATTTACAATTTTTAATTAGGGTGATGATTTTGAATTTAATTTTGATTTGCACTTGGATTTAGATTTAGATTGAGAATTGGATATGGATTTGGTATTTAGATTTTGTTTTGGATTTAGATTTGGTATTTAGATTTATATTTGATTTACGTTTTTGGTTTAGTTTTTAGATCTATGAATTAAAAATTAAAAATTAGGAATTGAGAATTATAAATTATTAGAAATTATTGGAAATTAGAAATTGAGAATTGGGAATCGGGAATTGAGAATGAGGAATTTAGAATATAGAATTCATAATTGGGGATTGACGATTCCGCGTTTGGTATTTTATGATTGTCGGTTCCACGTTTGGCGTTTGGGATTGGTGTGCTGTGTTTTGCGTTTAGAGTTTCGTGTTTGATGTTTGGAGTTTAGTAATTGAAGTTCAGAGTTCAAAATTCGGTGTTTGGTTTTAGCGTGTGGTGTTCAATCTTGGTTTTGAAGTTTGGAGTTTGCTTTTTTATTTTTCTATTTGGATTCGAATTCGATATTGGTATTGGATTAGGAGTTCGATTTGGATTCGATTTTGGTTTTGGATTGAGAGTTCAATTTGGATTGATATTTGAACTTTGACTTGGATTTTGAGTTTTTATTTGTTTTGTTTTTCATTGTTTGGATTAATATTCGTATTTGGGTTTTTTAGTTTTGACTTTGAGTTTGAATTTGGAGTTTGGATTGGTATTTGGATTACAGTTCAAAGTTTTTCGAAGATTGAAGGTTCGGCCGACACTTCATATTTGTTTTATGTTTAACAAATCGGCAATACTTATTACTATTGTATTGTGAAATTAAGGGAGGGTGTTAAGGTTGTTAAGTCTATTATCCCATATTACTATTTTATAAATAGTGGCTTAAACTCTATGTAATTTCATCTTTCTAAATTATAATAAAAACTTATCCATATTTTTGTTTTTTTAATTTTTACACCAAACCAAAATTTGAAAAGCGTATCTAATATACGTCTCAAACTTCCATACTTTCTGGTTACTTTTGTAATGAAAGTTCATCTTCAAATTTTGTAACTTCTGGTTTTTGTACTCAATTTTCTAACATATAATTTATTAGGTATTTGAAACAAAACATGAACATAAAAAATAAGAGAAACATGTATTATTCGGAGAATATTTAAAAAGTGAATTACTAGTTATCCAATTATATCTCTTACTATCATTTCGCATCAAACCAATCCAAATCTAAGTTACTAAAAACATCTCAAGCCATCTGTATTTGATACTAGATAGTAAGTATACCTATCATCGCTAAAAAAAATAGTTTCCAAAAGTTCATATAAATTAATATGTATATTTTAAAATATTTTGAAATGGATAGATAGATATACATGCGGTTTTATCCTTTTGATAAGTTTTCTTAGTTTTCTCTGATTATTTTAAACATAAAGTAACTAACTAAATTATATAAGATAGAGAAACTTGTAATATGAGATTATAAAATACCAAAATATTTTGCATTTTTACCAAAAAATTTCCAAATTTTTTTTATCATCATCGCAAGAAAAATACAAACACGTTTCATGCTCGAATTCTACAAGTTGAAGGCAGTTGTGATGTGTTCGAGTGCATCACTAACTATGTTACTCTTTATTTACAAAATTATTTTACTCTCCTAAATTTTTTGTCTTATTTTCTAGAAGAATTTTTTTTGCAGTTATATGCACAAACTTTCTAAATTATATATTTGAATTTATTTACAAAATTATTTCTCTCTCCTAAATTTTTTGTCTTATTTTTCTAGAAAGAATATTCTTCTAATATCTTATTCGTATTTGCATTTATCTTAAAATGATATATCCTTAGATATTTATTACCTTTTTATTTAGGTATTTTATATGTATAACTCGGGTTTCGAACACATGACCCAATATGGTAGGTTGACTCTAAGTTATTGTCTTGGACCACCTGCGCTAATATTTTTCAATGGAAGCAGAATGAAAGGTATATAATATATATGTTTTGCATTCGGTCGGTTCAGTTCGGTTCGGTTTCAAATTCGCGAAAACCAAAAACCGACCGAATCTAGTTCGGTTTGAAAAATCGAAACCAAAACCGAATTTAATATTTTTTTAAACCGACCAAACCGATAAATTTCGGTTCGGTTCGGTCGGTTCAGAATGAAAGGATGAGGACATGCAATACATGTTTACAGTCTATAAATTCAATCAAGGTTATATGATTCTTTCTATAAATAATAACATAAGCCATCATATTCGATAAATGGGGTATACACATTGTGGGACCATTCATTATGGCCTCTGGAGGAAGAAAATACCTAATTATCTCCATATACTACTTCTTCACATAGGTAGAAGCAAAAAATGCAACACATATCGGAAAAATAGGTAATTTCCTTTTAAAAACGACTATATGTTGCAGGTATGAGACTCCAAGAGTTACCACCACCAATAATGAAACACAATTTCATAATGGTAATGTCACACAATACTACGTAGAGAATGTAATTAAACAAATATTATTTTCTCTCTTTCATCATCAAGCAAACGAGCAAGTCAAAATAAATATAGAAAAATAATTGAGGGAATCAAGGAGATTATGGATGAACCAGCATGAAGTTTTTCGGAGACCCTATAAGATGTTTTGTGGTTATATCGAACAAAACAAAAAACTATCACGGAAGAAACGCCATTTGCCATGGTATATGGTGTGGAGGCAATAACGCAAATCAAATATATATACGTCATCCTACAGGATTCCAACATACAACAAATAAAATAATATTCTAAACAGTAGAGTGGCGGTCGACCTAGTCGAAGAAAGAAGGATCACCGCACATCTTCGATTAGAGCATTATAAGACACTAATAAGGAATACATATAATTCTAAGGTTTAGTTTAAGATCTTTGACCCATGATACAAAGTGATGGGAATAGTATTTCAACACGAGAATTGCTAAAAAAAAGCCAAAACTACTCTACGAAGTCTCCTATTTCTGTTTTTTAACATTTACAAAATTGCCACTATGCAAACAACCCAAAAAACTCTTAAAAGTTAAATAAATTATAACCCATGCAATTGAGGACTCCAAAATACTCCATGAAGTTGCAAACACAAAAACACCAACCATAATTAATCTTCTCCAAACTACCAAAAACATAAAAACTCAACAACCCATTTATCCATTTTTTCAAAAACTTCAAAACCTTCAAAACATGATTGGAAAAGAGTCGGAACCACTTCCCATGCAGACCTTCATGGACTTCGAGGAGGTACATTTCATCCCCCCCCCCCTCATTTTTGCGAAAAATTAGATTTTTCAGGAAAAAAAACCGTTTTGTGTTCTTTGTCATACAATGGCTTCGGTCATATGGTCTACGCTATTATAGTGGCGAAGAACACCACCTCCACGCCACCCTCTGGCGTATAGAGCCCTTACGACACCACAAGTGTGGTGTGGAGATTTAGTTTTTCGCCATACTTATGACGAAGTGACTTAGACTAATTCGGAATGCCGGTTTAAATGACTTTTCTACTTCTTACATATTGTAGGAGGTGATCCAATGCAAAATTTCGCTTGTTTTGGAATATCCTCACCATTTCAAGACTCACAAAAAGTATAGTTTATACTCGATGATCGAGCGAGTCAATAATGATAATAACACAAGTAATAATATTAGCAGTAATAATAATAATAGAAATATTATTAATAGTAATAATATAAATAAAAAAACCTCACAACAATTCGATATTAATAGAAAGCAAACTCTTCGATTGTTTAGCAATTTTCAAAATGATACGTTTGATACATAATATAAATAAAATGATCTGACAACAAGGTGAGATTAACAACATTACATAGTGGAATATAATTTCTTAGTCGAAATCGTATATTATGTTGTCTTGAATACGTCCGAAGTTCGCAATGTCATCTTCTATCGCAGCAACCCTACTTTCGAGATATTCTAACATATATCCAGTAATGAAATCTGTCATGAACAGGTTCCACTCAACAAGTGCTACTTATTGAATTTTGTAAGGAAAGTTGGACAAAAGCTACAATGGTTCAGATTTCATATGATTGTTCCTGCTTTCGACTTCTTCACGACTGCGCGACGTTGGATTTGGAAACTCCAATTGTCCATAATCATAAAACATCCTACAAAGCACTCGACTGAAAGAGCATCGGTCGTATCAGCGGACATTGTTAACTTAACAAACTTCACGGCCTGAAGCAGCCGATGGTCTTCGTTCAAACAAAAGTCCATACCTAACTCCATAACTTGAAAATCGAAATACAAATGTGAAGGCGTACTTGAAAATACTAAAACTCACTTGGAAATCTATTTTTCTAACAAAAATAGCATAAACACATATAATAGACACCAACAAACAATATTAAACCGGTCCTGGTACATTCCGATGATTAGAACGATCGACGCAATGGCAATGGCGTGGGCGTCCATTCCTACGCCATTGCCATGTCATGAGTGTCCATGCCTACGCTATTGCCATGGTGTACGGCTTGTGTTCTTCGCCCCCGTGTGGCGAAGAACACAAACCGCCATGACAATAGCTTCATCCATCTGTACAAGTAAAACAAAGCCGAATAACGACCACCAAACATACTAAACCATCCCCTAAGCCTAACTAACACAAAACAAACAAAGACATCCACTTACAGTTAATTTTTGTTGAATTTGGTGGATGAATCTTCTAGCCGGTTTTCGATTCAGTTCTTACGGGGTGGGTGTGGCGGATCTGACGGTGGCGGAACTTCCGGTGGCGGCAGTTTTCGGTGACTGTTGTTGTGAGTGAGTGAGGTGATGGTATCGAGATTCAAGGTTTTGGTGGTTGTGGGTTTTGTTGCTGTGGGTGAGAGGGATAAGTAAGAGAGTTTTTTATTTTTAGGTTTAATTTAAATTTAATTTATAACTTAGTTTATTTATAGTATCAGTTTAGTTTTAATTAACTTTTAGTTTAGTTTATATTTTGGTTGTGTATTTGAATTAAGTATCTATTGGTGTTTTTTAAAAAAATTAGTTTTTTAGAGAGAATGTAATCTTTTAGAGAGAAGGTAGACAAATCGATTTTTTTAGGAAATTATGGTAACTTTACGGAGTAAATTTGACTATTTATATGTAAAAGGATATAAAATTATGTCACCAATTCTATAAGTAAAATTAACAAAATTAACAAAGTCATTAAGAAGGCAGATATACTCTATAGAAAAAGTTGAAAATGCTTCGGTGATAAAAGATCATAAAAAACTGACCAGACGTCGTCAATGTTAATGAAGGATAATAAAACGACCGAGTGTCGAGAACTAATCCATAATAAAAAACTACATTTCCTAAAAATAACGGAAATTTTAAGAGGCATGTGGCGGACTTATATATTGTTCGGAGGAGGGGTGTTGGTATTCGCTTACCCTAAAAATTAGGTTAATTTATATAATTTATTTTGAGATAATAAGTATCTTAAAGATAATTTTTAATTTAAAAATTTGAAATAATTATTATTTTTAATGAAAATTTTAATTTAAAAATATAAATTAATTGCTACTTTTAAAGAAAATCATAAATTAAAATCTTATATAATGATTATTTTTAAAGAAATTTTTAAATTAAAATATTGGATAATATCGGTTTTAAGGTAAATTTTAAGTTAACATATTTATAAATTGGAAGATGCAGTCATCATCTACATTTTAATCTTTTCAAAATTAAAACCACGGGTTTATCTTTCTCTTCTAACATTGATTTTTTTTTTTATTCGTATTCTTCTATTGTTCTAATTTGATTTAAAAGTTAATGAATAATTGTTTATCAATGGAAGATTTTAATCACATAAATTTATAAAAGAAAGAAAGAAAATGAGGAAATTGAAGAAAAGGAAGAACAAGAAAGAAGATGGAGATTTTAATTAGATAGATTAAATATAATATTTTAATTAAATAAATTAAACAAGATAAGACAAAAAAGAATATGAAGATTTTAATAAAATAAATTAGAAAATATGGAGATTTAAATTAAATAAATCAAACAAGATGGAGAAAATGAAGAACACAAATAAATAAATAAAATTGA
This sequence comes from Limnanthes douglasii subsp. nivea, assembly GCA_036936605.1. Classification (NCBI taxonomy): domain Eukaryota; kingdom Viridiplantae; phylum Streptophyta; class Magnoliopsida; order Brassicales; family Limnanthaceae; genus Limnanthes; species Limnanthes douglasii. Next base: position 168,894,995 of record JAUPFV010000004.1, on the reverse strand, counting down.
TAACTCAAATTCAAAAGTATATTTATTTATTTTGTTAGTTAGTAAATTTGTATTTACTTCAATCATATCTTTTAGAATATCATTTAAAGTATATTTTAAATAATAATTTTTATTTTATTCATTTTTATTTTTTAATTAGCGATATTTTACGATTTGTATTTATAAAATAATAAATTTTATTTTTAAAATGTTTACACACATATTCGTTAAATAATATATATTATAATATTTTTTAATTTGTTTCAGTGAAATAATTTATTTGTATTATAAATTATGTATGATACAAATTTGATTTTGTTCCCATATATTTTTTATATAAAATTTGATATTATTTCATTTAAAAAAAAAATAGTTTAAAAAACAAATTTGATTTTATTTCATCTCTTTTCAAAAAAATATTTTATATAATAGATTGATTTTGTTATGTTTTATTTTTTTAATATCTTTTAAAATAATATATTAAGAAATATTAAGATTTATTGCTAAATATTATTTTTATATATAATAAATAATATATTAACATATATTAAAAATATCTTAAAGTAGTTGTATACAATAAGATAAACATTTAAAAAAAACTGTAAAAAACTGATAATGAAACCATTTTACAACGAAAGAATAGTGTAGAATAAATTTTATAAAAATTTGTTTAGCTCCCCTTTATTCCGATTCATGGATCCGCCACTGGTCATGCCCTTTAAACTTATTTCGAAAATTCTAGAAAAATCAAAGTAAAAAACAAAATGGTTCCACAAAACAATTCTCGACCTGTTCTACCTTATTAGTCAATAAAAAAATCAGAAAATGCAAAGTGTGTATAAGGAACAAAGACTGGTTCATACAAAAACAAAAATAGTACTCACATATAAAAAAAGTAGTCTTATAATAATACACCATCATGTCTTTTTAAAGTTACAAACAATATAACAGAAACCCTTTCAAGGCATATATCATTATCAGACAAAAAGTCATATTACTTTTGACGAAGAATAAATAACTGCAGAGTGATCAACATTCTTCGTTGAAATATCACTTTTGGCCACAACATTGGATACATAACCAAAGAAATAAGAAATGGTAACACCAAGTGATGGAAGCGGATAGTAGAAATAGAATTGAAGGTTTCAAGAACTCAATAAGAGAAACGGAAACAGTATAAAACCATAACCTTAAGTTCGAGATAAACAAAAAGACTCAGAGAAAATAATCTCAAAATTTAATTCATCAAAGTCTCGCGCCAAAGTAAGGTTTGAGATCCTATTATAGAAGTGCTCGAAACCATACATAAAAATTACAGATCATTCTCAGCGTAATAAAATAAAGCTCAACCCAATTTCAAAGCGATTGGAGTTGTTTAAGTATTTTAAATACATCCAATAAAAATAAAAAAATACTGAAAAAAACATGAAAACAAATAAATGAGGCCTCAAACACTAGATTTTTAGGCCAGAACTTCATAATCGGGCTTTTCCCCGTGATGCTTCTGAAATTCGTTGGGCTTCTCGATGCGTTCAATTTGAGTAGTCGCAACGCCTAGTTCTGATAACTGAGCCACAAATAAGGCTTGTTTTTCATTTTTCCAAAAAGGTTATATAATCGTGGGTTTGTGCAACTACATCATCATCTTCTTTTGGGGAAGAATTGGCCCACGAATTCTTATCTTCATCATCATTGGCGGTATTGGTAAACGACACCAGATGCTTCATCTTGAATACGTCGTGTGTCTTCTTGTGGTTGGGTAGCTTTAACTTGTATGCATTGAGATTCATCTTCTCAATGATTTCAAACGGACCCACCTTTTTGCAGCTAATTTATTGTACTCATGTGCGGAATAACAATCTCTCGTCAAAACTATCCATACAAAGTCCCCTACTACAAACTTCACCTATCGGTGCTTCTTATATGCGGAAACCTTGCTTCTGAGTTGTTTTCCTAAGGTATTTTCTCGTGTTCCTATGGATCTCCCATAGATCGGTGATAGCAGTCTCGGCCCTGGCTCGAACCTTGTTAAGAATTGAGAAATCCAAATCCATTGGACCCCGTGGGTTATAACTATAGACTACCATGAAGGGATTGTGCCAAGTACTCTATTGTGGTGCCTATTATAGGCGAACTCAATATGATAAAGGCGGGAATCCCATTATTTCAAGTTCTTGGAGACCTCTGTGCGCAAAATGTTTCCTAATGTTAGATTAGCTACCTCGATTTGTCTGTGTGTCTATGGATTATATGCACTTCTAAAACTCAGCTTCGTGTTTGTAAAGCACCACAAACTCTTCCAAAAGTTTCTAATAAATCGCGTATCGCGATCAAAATTTATGTTCATGGGTAGGCCATGTAAACTATAGGCCTCTTAGAAGTATAAATTAACAACATTCACAGCGGCCATGTAAACGGCCAGAGAAACTAGCTGGATATAGAGTGGATGGTTTGATTTCTACCACCACGCTCGTCGGTGTGCTATTCCTGTATAATCAATAGTCTCAAGCTGCCATGAGGAATACAGAGTAAGTTATCATTGAAGAGATAGTCGTTGCTCACTGCAAAATATTTTCTCAAACTTGCCCCGACTTCCTCCAGAATAGGACCAAAATATGGATCAATAGGCAATATATACTTTATCAACCCCAACCCCACAACCTTTCCTTCCATGAAATTCATCATACTTCGTATGCTCAATGCGTCGGCTACGCAGTTAACTGCCCCCGTAGTGTGCTTGATTGAAAATGTAAATTGTTAGGTAAACACCGCCTAACGCACGTGGTGTGAAGAGAGCTTCTCCTGACTCCAGAGATGCTTCAAGGCATCATGATCAGTGTACTGTACAAATTCGTTATAGGCTAAGTAGAAACTTTGGTGCTTCAAATCCCGCACCAATGCCTGAAACTCCTTGTCGTAGGTATTGTAGTTGAGATTAGCTTCACTTAAGTTATCACTGAAATAGGCCACAAGTCATCCCCGTTGGGTGAGTAAATCTCTAATGCCCAATCCAAACGCATTACAATACAGTTCAAACCCTGTAAAAAAAATTAAGTGGAACCATAATAGGTGTAGTGGTCAGTCTTACCTTAATCTCTTCAAACACAATAGTTTCTTTAGGGGTCCAACAAAACGTCTTGTACTTCATACAGTCTGTAATATGAGCCATGGCAGGAATGAAGTTGTAGATGAACCTCATGTAGAACGAAACCAACCCATGAAAAGAACGGACTTTGGTGATAAAGGTAGGTATAGGTCAGTCACGTAGTGTTGCTATATTCGACTCATCCACTGACAAACCATCCTTCAAAACAACATACCCAAGAAATAAAACTGAATCTGTCAAAAAAGAACACTTGTCGAGTCTCTCATAAAACTTATCTTGCCTCAAAACAACCAATACTTCACTATATATCAAAATATTGTCAAAATACATAACTAAGAACTTTCCAATAATGGGACGAAATACTTTATTCATAACCCTCATAAACGTACTAGGAGCATTCGAAAGACCGAATGGTTTGTCCATCCACTCAAATAGACCTTCCCGGGTCTTAAAGGTTGTTTTTCACTCATCTCCCATTCAAATGTGAATCCGGTGATACCCGCTCTTCAAATTCAGTTTCGTATATACTGTAGCACCACTCAATTTATCTAATAATTCATCAAGCCGGGGAATAGGAAACTGATACCTGACTATGATCTTGTTGATAATCTGGGTATCCACACACATCCTCATTGAGCCATCTTTCTTTGATGTTAATAGTTCTTAAACCGCACAAGAACTGAGTATCTAACGTATGTGGCCTTTAGTCAATAGTTCTTTCACCTCTCTACGAAGCAATTTTTGCTTCTTTGGACTCATCTAGTAGTACATTCAATTTTGAAAACTAGTACTCGACACTAGGTCAATCTCGTGTTGGATTTCTCGTAATGGAGGATGACCTGTAGGCATATTATCAGGAAACACAAAAAAAAAATAACTAATAGTAGGCGAACATGCTCAGTTATCATAGCAAACAGATCATTATTAAATTCTTTAACCATCAATAGATAAACAATTCTTATATAACTAGCACGTTTAATAAATGCATTACGAGCTAAAAAGTTCTTACATGACTCATGTGATACAACAAGTAGGAGTTTTAGGGACACCTCTTTAGATGTTGTTAATGTGAATCTAGTGTTATTCCATATGAAAATATAGATTTTTTCCTAGCATCGTACGTGACACTTCTCTCGTATTTCCATGGTTGACCTAGAAATAAGTGAAAAGCATTCATAGCAATAACGTCATCATCCTTATAGTTATCGACAGAAAAGGACAGTAGACATCTTTTTGGAGATTGTTACCTCACTATATTTCTTTAACCATGCGAGTTTGTAGGGGTTGGGGTGGTCTTATATCTTCAAGGCTATCTTATACACAGCCTCTTCAGAAATCACATTTTCGCAACTTTCTGAATCGATTGCGAATTTACATACCTTCCCTCTGATAGTACAAGTTGACCGAAAAATATTGTTTCGCAACCAATCACCCTCTTCATTTCTTGTCTTAGGCGTAAAACAGACACGCCTAAGAACCAATGCCTGCCCAACATCCCCTCTAGTAAACTGTTCAGACTAAACCTCATGAACAATATACTCTAATTCCTCATCAAATTGTGGCCAAACTTGCAGATCAAAATCAGCACCTTTGATGAATAAACTCCTCGAGTGATGTGGTTTTTGTCGTAATTTAGGACATTGTGAAGAAACGTGCCCTGGTTCGTGACAATGGTAGCACTTAACCTGTGCGCGACTAAGGACCTGAGTAAATACATGCATGAATAGGGGCTGCAGTTGGTACTGCTGGGCTAAGACTTGGAACCATCCTTTTTGGAAACACCATCGGTGTTGTTCTAGCAGTATCTTCTCTATATAACCTTCGCAGAAGAGCTTTCTATAGATATAAAGCACGCAGATGGGCTTCAGATACATCACAAGGTCAAACATATTCGGCTGGTCTTGAAAGTGTTGTCTTATCCCACCTATATAGCGAGATACTAATTGATCCGTCAAATCAGCAATATCCACACGGTTTTGCAACTTGAAAAAATCATTAGTGTATTTTTCAACAATCTTTGACTCTTGTTAAGGTTTTGGAACTGCTGGTACATTATACCTGTATAATTATAGGGCAAAACATACCCCTCATGTGCTTCAGAAATTTAACCCAGGTTGTTATTTTCAGTTTACCTTCCATCGACATGGTCTGCTTTAGTTGCTGCCACCAAAATTCAGCTTGACCTCAGAACTTAGTTGTGGTCAACTATAATCATTTTGCATTCGGAACCTCCTTGAAATCAAGGACTTCTTCCACCATGGCGATTAAATCTAAAAACTTCTCCTATTTGAGACGTCCTAGAATTGTAGGATCTCAAGTCTGAATCATAATTCCCACTGGTTGTTGGCATTTTGATCAAAATCTCTCGTTGGCAACTTCTCAAATACGTGCTCACGGTACTTTTGAGGGTAATATGGACCTCTACCATATTCTCTCAAATGAGCAAACATATTATGTTCCCGAGCGGTCTCTCTCTCAGATGCTGATTGTTGTTGGTCAAACCTGGAGCTCGAAATCCGTTGGTATGGTTGTTCAAAATTCTATGCATAGCCTCATGTATGATGAGTCCGAATTCAGCATGCTCCCCGGAAGGGCAAATCAGTCTAAGTCTTCCCGAATACCGGACAGGCTACAAGGACATAAATCGGACAGATCATTTGGACCGGACAGATTACTTTGAACACTGTAAACTTAAGGCTGTTCGAACTATGACTAAAGTACTAAAAAACCTAAACACTTCCTGACTAAGCTACCTGCCCTTTTGCTTAGAACTCATGGGTCTTTAAACATGACCCAGGTCCATTAAACATGACCCGAAAGCCCATAAGGGCCCAAACATCATACTATAAATACCCAACCACCAGCATTAACTATGAATAATGAAAATTAACTGCTACCAAGCTGTTTAATTATCTCTCCACCGTTAAACACCCATACACCACCGTTAAACACCCATACACCACCTTGAAACTCCACTTAAAATTACTAGCCTACCCTCAGGAAATTATTATCCACACCAAATTGGCGACCACAGTGGGAGGAGAGAGGTGCCTGAATCAAGCATTCAAAACCTACCAAGAAATTCTGTCCGTATGAATCCGGACAATCCAGAGCTTCCACCAGCTTTGCTCGAAGTGGTGGAAGAAAACGATGAGTATACTGTCCAAGAGCGCGACAGGTTAAAGCTTGAAATAGAAGCTCTGAGGGCTGAAAAGGCCAAAATGGGCGTGAAAGAAAAATCCAAGGCATCGGTTGTTCATCACACTGATAACCCCAGAGAGCATGAGGCTTCCAAAACTCATATGAGCACCAAAAAGACTCATGCTAGTTCTAAAAAGTCTCACCGGTCCAAGCCTGTGGAGAGTTCTGACTCAAGTTCAGAATCTTCGGACAGCTCTTCGGACAGTGAGGGAAATGAAAAATCCTTGTCCTCTAGCAGTGATGAGGGTCGAACCAAGAAAAAGAAAAAGCAGGTTAAGAAATATTCGAGAAAAAGAGATCACCATGGAAGAATGAAAAGGCATATTGGAAAGGGGTCATCTCACCACCGGAGGTATATGGACAAGATGCTGATGGATCCCTTTGCTTTCCACGATGAGCCAGGTATCTTTGCAACTCCCAATGAGGATACTGTGTTCAGTCGTGGAAGGAATTGGAGGCAGTCTCCACTGTCTTCTAAAATCCTGTCCGGAAACCTCCCCAAGAGGTTTGACAGTACTAAGATGGAGAAGTACGATGGCAGTACCGATCCGGACAATCATCTGGAGCAATTCAAGAACTTCATGATGAACTTTGATGATGATGATAAACTACTGTGTAGGGCATTCTCCCAATATTTTACGGGGAGTGCTCTAAAATGGTACAACAACCTGCCTTAAGGTTGTATTAAAGATTTTGATACGTTTTGGGTGGCCTTTCGAAGGCAGTTTGTAGGGAGTAAGGAGCTGAAGGGCAATGGATACACAATAATCCATTGTGCCCAGGAGCCAAATGAGTCCTTAAAGGAATACATAAGTCGTTTCGTGAACACAAAGAATGGGTTGGCTGATTGCTTCGAGCAAGTGGCAATAGCATCCCTAAGGCAAGGCTTGAACCCAGGCAATCTGGCTGATTCGGTGACCAGAAAGAAAGCCATGACCTGGGGAGGATTGCTAAATCAAGTTGGCAAGCAAATAAACGTTGATGAAACGAAAAAGACCAGGGTGCACAGGCAGGTGAGGTCCACCCCAGTGGCACCAACTCCAAATCAAAACCAGTCCGGGAACAAAGCAAGAGAAACCGGACAGGGGCATGGTAGGGCAAAAGCTCAGTCTCAGCCAGCTGCTCCTGCTCAAAGTCAACAATCCAGAAACAAAAGAGGGCCATGGGTCCAACCGGAGTGGTTCGCAGAACTCAAAGAAAGCATGGCCACCATTTTCGATAAAACAAAGGATGAGGTGCACTACCGGAGACCAGCAACCTTGCAGTCTCCCAGAGAGCATCGTAACAACTCCTTTTGCCAATACCACAATGATATTGGCCATACCACTGATGATTGCATAGCGTTGAAACAAGAGGTTCAAAACTTGATTGAAAGGGGAAAGTTAGGTGCATACGTTAAAAGAAGAGGAGGCAACAGGCCTGACAACACTCACCGGGTAGGTCCAAGTAATGCTGCCCCAGAGGGGGCCATGGTAATAGTTGAAAGGTTTGATGTGGAATCTGAATACTTGGATCCTGATCCAACACGAAATAGGGTGGGTGCTATAGAGGAGTGTTCTAGGACGGTCTCCGGGCTCATCAAATTCTTCGAGTCACTAACGATTTTCGGAGGGGACACTATGACAGCTCCTATTGCTTCTTCAAGAAAGAGGCATGTTCATAATTTAGCCTCCCAGCAAGAAGGGGGCATGACATCTTATCAATCACCAAACTCATTCCCATTCATTGTCTTTGATGAGGATGATTTAAGAGACATTGCTGGCCCTCATGAGGATGCTGTTGTCATAGGAGCATCTATAGGGGGCAATGAAATAAGGCGAATTTTGGTGGATACTGGAAGCTCTGCCAATATCCTGTTCCTAACCACTTACAAGAAAATGAAAAATCTAGCTGTGATTCAGAAGTCGGACAGGTCAATCGTGGGTTTCATGGGCAGCTCAGCCGATGTGATCGGGGAGTTTGAAGAAGAAGTGTTATTGGGCAGGGGCCCTTTCAAGAAAATGGTTAGAATACTCTTCATCGTGGTGGATTGTCCCACTTGCTATAATGCTATTCTAGGGAGATCTTGGCTCTCTAGGATGCAAGCAGTGGCTTCAACAGTCCATCAGTGTTTAAAGTATGCTGTTCAGGGACAGGTTGGGGTTGTCCGGAGCAGCCAAAAGATTGCAAGAGAATGCTATGCCACTGCCTTGGCTCCACGAACGCTGGGGACAGTCCGTATAAATGATCAATAGCAGTTTGAGGGCCTTTCTGGGGGTGAGGGTGAGATTGATGACCCCAGAGAGACCCCTGGAGTGTTGATTCCAATTGAAGAGGTTGAAATGCACTGCTTGGAAGAAGGCAAAAGTGTCAAGATAGGGTCCAAGATGCCACCAATGTTGAAAGAAGAGATGTTGAAATTCTTGAAAGACCATCAACACGTTTTTGCTTGGTGCAATGCTGATGTTACTGGAGTTCCAGCAGAAGTGATATCCCATCACATGTCTGTCCGGAGAGATGTGGCACCAGTGGTACAAAAGAGAAGAGCTTTTTCAAAAGAAAAGGCTGATGTCATAGTGCAAGAAGTTGACAGACTCACAAAGATGGGGCACATTAAAGAATCTCAATACCCTTTGTGGACTGCCAATCCTGTCCTGGTGAAAAAGAAAAATGGCAAATGGCGCATGTGCATTGACTTTACAGACCTCAATAGAGCTTGCCCAAAAGATTTGTATCCGGTCCCCCGGATAGATCAGTTAGTAGACTCTACTTCTGGGAACAAGCTGCTCTCCTTCATGGATGCCTTCTCCGGGTACAATCAGATCCAAGTAGATCCAAAAGATCAAGAACATACCACGTTTGTCACTGATAAGGGTCTACATTGCTACAAGGTGATGCCTTTTGGCTTGAAAAATGCTGGGGCTACTTATCAAAGGTTAGTCAACAAGGCATTTGCTGATCAAATTGGAAGAAATATGGAGGTTTACATTGACGATATGATGGTGAAAAGCGTGGATGAGCAGTTGCACTTGTCCGATCTCCAAGAAACTTTTGCCAACTTGGCAAAAGTGAATTTAAAACTAAACCCTGAAAAGTGTGTGTTCGGAGTGCAGTCCGGGAAGTTCTTAGGGTATATCATAAGTGAGCATGGAATACAGCCCGACCCGGACCAACTCAATGCCTTATTCTAGATAGAGCCTCCTCGAAACATTAAAGAAGTACAGCGATTAACGGGGAGATTAGCTGCCTTGAACAGATTCATCTCCAGGTCTTCGGACAGGTGTGCTCCATTCTTTTAAACTTTGAAGGGTGCAAAAGGGTTCGAATGGACCCCACAGTGTGGTGAGGCATTCAATGAAATCAAGAAACATCTCTCCTCCCCCAAAACTTTGTTCAAACCAGTTGACGGGGAGACTCTTATTGTGTATCTGGCCGTTTCAAGTTGTGCCATCAGTGTTGTGTTGGTAAGAGAGGTCGATGGTTGTCCCTACCCAGTGTACTACATCAGCAAAAGCTTGATTGATGCTGAGAGGCGTTACTTGAAACTCGAAAAACTGGCATTAGCTCTGGTGATAGCTGCAAGAAAAATGAGGCCTTACTTTCAGGCTCATCCTATCGTCGTCCGGACATCTTTCCCTTTAAAGAATGTCCTTCAAAAAGCAGAATGACGAAGTGGTCAGTAGAGTTGGGGGACTTCGACATAGACTTTGCACCCCGAACAGCAGTAAAAGCCCAAGTTGTGGCTGATTTTCTGGTTGAATTCCACTCCGATAGGGATTCAGAGCAACCTACTGATTCAAAAGACAAGAAAGTGTGGATTTTCCGAACAGACGGAGGGTCTAGCACCATGGGATGTGGTGCAGGAATATGTCTCACTTCCCCATATGGGGACAACATGTACCAAGCTATTTGTTTTGCTTTCAGGGCGTCTAATAACGAGTCTGAATACGAAGCAGCTATAGCTGGGTTAAAGTTGGCCCACATATGTGGGGCTAAAAGGGTCAAGCTTCTAAGTGACTCCCAGTTACTTGTCCACCATACCTTAGGCCAATCTGAGGCTAGAAAGGAGCAGTTGGTAAAATATTTACTCCTCCTCAAAAATGAAGCGCTAAAGTTTAAAGCTGTTGTCTATGAGCACATTCCCCGGGCAGAAAATGAGCTAGCAGACTCATTGGCAACGATAGCATATACAGAGTCCTACCCATGGATCCATGTGCTTGAAAGCCCTTCTATTCAACTTAGTGAGGGTGGAAAAGAGGAAGTTTTTGAAATACAAGTGAGTCAGCCTCAAGACTGGAGATCTCCTCTCATACAATATATGTCCGATGGTATTATGCCTTCAGATAAGTCACAAGCCAGAACATTGAAATACAAGGCTCGTGGTTTCATTATGTTGAGAGAAGTGTTGTACAAAAAATCCTATAGTAAACCTCTCCTACGTTGTTTAGGGGATAATGAGTCACAAGTGGTCCTCTCCGAATTGCATGATGGTGAGGGATCAGCCCATTGTGGATTCAGAGCTTTAACAAGAAGAGTGTTACTCTCCGGATACTATTGGCCATCAATCATGAAAGATGCTAAGGAGCTGGTAAGAAGGTGTGACCCGTGCCAGAGGTACAGCAATGAAATTCATGTACCAGCCATTCCTTTGGAGTCAATTTCTGAGCCCATCCCTTTTGCTCGATGGGGATTGGACTTGGTTGGGCCTCTCCCTGTGGCGTCCGGAGGGCGTAAAACTATAATTGTGGCCATTGACTACTTCTCAAAATGGGTAGAAGCAGCTCCCCTGGCAGGGACAACATCGAAAGCTGTCATAAAATTCATTCTGTCCAATATATGTTGCAGATTCGGTGTCCCACAGAAGATAACAACAGACAATGGGCCACAGTTTGACAATAGAGAAATGGAAAGCTTCTGTGCCTCAAGGGGTATACAGCACTGCTTTTCTTCACCTTTCTACCCACAAGCCAATGGGCAGGTTGAAGTGGCTAATAGAACTATACTGTCCGGTTTAAGGAAGAATCTAGAAGGGGCTGCTGGGAAGTGGCCTAGTTATCTACAAGAGGTCTTATGGGCCTACCGGACGACGCCTGGGGCTGCAACACAAGAGTCTCCCTTTGCCTTGGTCTATGGAATGGATGCAGTAGCCCCCATAGAGAAAACACTCCCTTCCTTTCGTATTCACAACTTCTTCGAACACGCTAATGAAATGGAAATTAGAAATCAACTTGATTTGATAGAAGAAAGACGGGTTAAAGCTCATATTAGAGTGGCACACTATCAGGGCTTGATGAGAAGCAGGTTTGCTTCTAAGGTTAAAAGAAGAGATTTCCAACCAGGGGACAAAGTATTAAGAAAGGTCTTCTTGCATACTAAGGAAAAACTCTTCGGAAAGCTGGCCCCAACTTGGGAGGGTCCGTATACTGTAGTTGAAAGAATCAAGCCTGGGACTTATTGGTTGGAAGACAAAGATGGCAGGGTTTTAACTCACCCTTGGAATATTGAACACCTTCGAATGTACTTGGAATAACACTTGTGTAAATATTTACTTGTTTAAACATCCATGTAAATATTTGGGGGCATACCTTCCCCTCTTCGGTGGCACGGAGAGCTTTCAATGAAATTTGATGCCTTCTTCAAAATTTTCTAAGTATTTTAAAAATTCTATCTCTTGTCATACTACCCGGACTGAAAGGTCTAAGGGCTATTTAAACTCTAGCCGGAGAATCTTAACACTCTCACAATGCAATAACTCAAAGCTACTTAAATTCCAGCTATCTAAACTAAAACAAATAATGAAAGAAGATGAAGGTTGAGCAAAATAGAAACATTCATTCAACAACTTAAAATTGCCTTGGCCTTCCAAGGACTTTTGAACAAGTTAGGGTACAGCACAAAAAATCTGTCCGAATAATACCGGACACCACAACAAAAATAGTGCCTTGGCCTTCCAAGGACTTTAGTTTGAGTAAAGGATAAATAAAGTACACCATAAATTAAGGCTGAGCCTTTGAAGATGGCTCACCCTCGTCTACTTTCTTGCCTTTGATGTCGCTCCCCCCTTCGACCACTTTTTTGCCCTTGGGATCATTCTCCTCTTCACCTGGGCTCTCTCCGGTTTTCTCTTCATTATCAGAAGAGAACTCACCGGAAAATCCCTCATCAACCATAGTATAAAATGGAAGGTCATCATCATCCACATAGAGCCATAAGTCCCCCAGTCTCCTCTTCGGGAATTTTTCGTGAAAAAGGAGAACCATATCAGACTTCACCCTTTGAACTATTAGCTCTTCGCTTTGTATCATCTCCCTGGCATAGGCGTTGATCTTGGCCTTGATTGTGGCCTCTTGGTCCCTTACCAAAGCAGCCTTCTCTTCAGCAGCCTGAGTCACTGCATTTTCCAAAGCAATCTTGTCAGTGGTCAGGTTGGTGATGAGCTTCTCTTTTGCAGTGGTCTCTCCCCGTGAGACCGTGAGATTTTTCTCCATACCAGACAACTTCTCCTGGAGATCTTTTATGGTTTGCTCTAGGGTGGCAACTTTTGTGTTGCTCTCATCATGACTCCTCTTCAGCTCCTCGTGTGCTTCCTTGAGTAAATCAGCATTGGTAGTAGCAGTCCGGAGGTCTTCGGACAGCTTATCCTTCTCAGACTTGAGGTCTTTGATGGTGTCTGCTTGGCTCCGGACTTGTCTTTCCAGTGTAAGAACTGGTTGCACATTACTAAGCAGGGAATGGGCAATAGTGTCCTTCTCACTAGAAACCATGAAAGTCTTACCGTTAAAGTTGACCGTATTGGAGCTGCTCGGAGGGATGTAGGGCCCTGCGAACTCGTCTCTGGGCAGGCCAAGGAAATATTCACCAAGCCCGCCCAAACCGGTGATGTCCACTTCATCCAAGTTGAGCTCTCCCCCCTCGACTTCATCAGTGTGAAACTCTCTGGGGATCTCTTCGGCCAGAGTTGGGTCTGAAGGGCCAGTGGGAAAAGAGGGCTCCGGATCCCGGAGAGCGAGCTCATCTCCTTGTGAAGTCTTTTTCTTCTTAACTACCCGGTCAGCGCTTTTACTTGCTTGCTTGCGAGTCCTCTTGGGAGCCCTTGGAGGTTTTGGAAGGTCTACTTCCTGCCTCTCGGTCTCTTGCTCCACCACCTGCAAGAGGGTTGCATCAATTTGAACTTGGGCTGGCCCCTCTGGATCTATTGGGGCATCCTTCTCAGCATCACCTGCCACCTTCTTGCCTTTTCTTCTGCCCTTCATTTTGCTTGGGGCTTTGGCCCGGGCAGGCAGGTAGAGTGTCCCATCCCGTTCGTGGGACCTTCTCAGCACAATGTCTTCATCAGGCTGGGTGGTGAGCTCCTTCCAAGTTAGGTCTCTTCGACCTGTGGTGTTCCACAGGTGAGACCTTGCTAGATTCCCAGGGGTGAAGGCCTTGTGGAATCGATTATCCCAATTCTCTGCGGTCCAAGCATTGATTTTGCCACAGGTAGTCTGTCCGGCCTTCAGGTAGTCCCCGAACTCCTTTGGCAGCTCTGATAGAACAGAAGAAAAATTGGTTAATATAAACTTAACTTAAAAAAAAACGGACAGAGACTCAAGTTAAGAAACTTACGGTCACTCCTCCACCTACTCCTGAGGAGGCTTGGGTTCTCTCCGGCCTTGATTTTCTTGCTGTTTTCCCAGGCACCACTAACGAATAGGAATTGGCTTCTCCACTTACTCTCTGATTCCAGGAGATCATCAACAGCCTTGAGATCGTTCCCCATGTTGAAATGGTAGAAGGGGAACTGATGATGCTTGAACAGGTTGGCCACTGCTACGAACTCTTCCATAGGAAGAGGGATCCCAGATAACCTAGACGCCATGATACATGACATTAAGGTGAACCAACTATTGGGGCTTAGCTGTGTTGGGCAGAGCTTGACCAGGTGGAAGTAGCGCACGATCTCCGGGTCTAGTGGGAACCTGAGCCCCCAGTTAAATAGCTTCGTAAAGAAGACTATCTCGTTTCGTTTACAGTCCATTGGGGTCTCCGGATCAATGGGGATCCTTATCTTCACGTTTTCAGGGATCTCCCATTTTGTGCGCATTCTACCCAGATCAGAGGTATGGATGAATGCATACTTGGTCTTCTGCAAGGCCAAGAGGTACTTAAGCTCGACTTTGTGGAAGCACGGCCTCACTTTCCCCTCAAGGCACTCCGGCAGGTCCGGATGCCTCAGATACAAATTTTCTTTGCCCTTTTTGGCAGCAACAGCAGTGGTATCAGCCTGTCCGGAGGACTCGGACTCAAAGGGGACCTCTTCAGTAGAGTCCTCCATTCTCTCCTCCATAATTGTTGGGGGGACTTCTGTGGAAGTGGTTCGGGGAGGATTGAAGCTTGGCATAGCCTGCCCTCCGGACTGCTGACTGCCCGTATTCATCTGACTTCTCACCTCAAGTTGGGTTTCTGAGGCAGAAGATTCTCTAGGGGGTACTGGGCTACTGGCCTCCGGACCGGACGGCCTCTCCCGGGGAGCTCTAATGGGCACTCCAGACCCAGAGTCACTATTTTTTGCCCCCGACTTTAAGGGAGTATTTCTGGAGGTCAGTCCTTTGACTAACCGGCTAGGCCTCTTAACGACTAGCTTCTCCGGGGAGTGGTCAGAATCAGACCCCATGGCTATAAAAGGTGAGGTTTTCCTAACGCTTGTAGCGGTGACTCCTGGTTCAACAGCAGGTATTGACTCCTGAACTGAGGAACTAGATACTATGGGAGAAAGGGTGGATTGAAAGAGCTTTTTGGGCTTGGTACCTTTGGAGGAGGATGAGCCTCGATCTGATTCCGTAACAGAAGCAACCGGTCTATCAACTGGTGATGATGGTAGCCCTGCTGCTATTCGCCTTTCTTTTTCGACCTTCTGCGCTTTCTCCAACTCTGAAAGGTTGAGCCAACCACCTTTGATCAATGCTGTTCTTGCTGTAAACATAAAACAGCCAAGGGAATTTTTGTTCTAGAGAGAGAAAGCTCTGAGTAAAATTGCAGAGTAAGATTTGAGAGAGATAGTAAAACAGTGAAAAATGAATGTGAATTTATAGTAGATTTGAAAAAAAAAGGAGTTGATTCCTAGGAGAATCCGAAAAGTTGGGTAATGATTAAAAGACGGCGCTAAAGTCACTATTGGCAATTAAAGAGGTTACTTGTTAAAGAAGGTGGTGCGAAATTCAAGGTGAAAAAACGGCTGGAGTGGCCAATCAAAAAGAGACACGTGTCCCACTAACTCTGGCAAAAACCGTTTGGAATTCGTAACGTTTAATCTGTCCGGGTATACCCACAGATCTGTCCGGTTTAAGAACCACTTCGTACATCGGACTGTTTTTCAGTTCTTTGACAAGGACACTTGCTCAAACACCTAAAAAGGGGCTCCTGATGAGTCCGAATTCAGCATGCTCCCCGGAAGGGCAAATCAGTCTAAGTCTCCCCGAATACCGGACAGGCTACAAGGACATAAATCAGACAGATCATTTGGACCGGACAGATCACTTTGAACACTGTAAACTTAAGGTTGTTCGAACTATGACTAAAGTACTAAAAACATAAACACTTCCTGACTAAGCTACCTGCCCTTTTGCTTAGAACTCATGGGTCTTTAAACATGACCCGGGTCCATTAAACATGACCCGAAAGCCCATAAGGGCCCAAACATCATACTATAAATACCCAACCACCAGCATTAACTATGAATAATGAAAATTAATTGCTACCAAGCTGCTTAATTATCTCTCCACCGTTAAACACCCATACACCACCGTTAAACACCCATACACCACTTTGAAACTCCACTTAAAATTACTAGCCTACCCTCAGGCAATTATTATCCACACCAATGTACATTCCTCAACTGGTCTTTCAGCGAATTCATCTAATCACCTATACAGAGAAATCAGTTTTTCATCTCCTCCCGGTTGACTGATCTGCGATTAGAAGAGTGGGTTTTCCTCGAGCGATTCTCTTAGACGGTATATCTCCATAACCTGCGTAGTAGGAGATCTGACGCTCTGATACCAATTATGATATAAGCGGATATGGAAACAGAGTTGACGGCTGCAATAACTCAATAAAAGAAATAAAAACAGTATGAAACCCTAACCCTAGGTTAGAGAGAAAAAGAAACTCAAAGAAAATAATCCCAAAATTTAATTCATCAAAGTCTGATGGCAAAGTAGGGTTTGAGAGAATTTTATAGAATGCTCGAAATTCTACACAAAATATTATAAATCGTTCTCAATGTAATAAAATAAAGCCAAACCTAATTTCAAAGCGATTTGAGATGTTTAAGTATTTTAAATAAATCCAACAAAATAGTATAATTTTTCTGAGAAAACACAAAAACAAATAAATGAGGTCCTAAACGCCTGATTTTTGGGCTTGAAATTCATCACCCGGCTTCACCATGTGATGCTTCTGAAAGTCGTTGGGCTTCTTGACGCATTCGATTTGAGTAGTCGCGGTGCCTAATTCTGATAATCGAGCCCCAAATACGGTCTGTTTTCGTTTGTCCAAAAAGGTCATATAGTCGTTGGCTTATCCAACTACATCACGAAGCCGTGAGCATCCAAATTTAAACTAGAATGTATGTTTGCAATCGAACATAGCACCAAAAGCTACCCAAATTAACTTTGGAAAACAAAGTAAGAAAATAAAAAACCGTCCTACTACACACACAAACAAAGGTCATAGAGTCTAATTTCTTTGGAAGCTAGTAGTAACAGTTATGACCCTTATAAGACGTTGGTCAGTCAAATACCAAAGTTTTTCCTAAGCATCACAAGTAAAAAAAAAAATTAATTGCTCCTATTACATCATTTTGCATTAGCACAATTCTTTTAAAAAATAAAGAGAACACATAGATTTTTTCTAAATTATCACAAGTATGAAATAAAGCGCACCTAAGTAACTACAAACCCATTATTCGAATTCTAGTTCATTACGGGTAGCTTCAAGCCTACTACTTAATTATTGCTCGGACCTCATCTTCTTTTCAAAGCATCTCTCAGAGTAGCACTTGTTTCAATAGGTTCATACGCTCCCTGAAGTATTTTTTGGAGATCACCAATATGGTTTGCAACATCGACAACCCACTGAATATAATATGGAATATGAAATAAAAGCAATATTCATAGAGCTAACATGAAGTAAGAAACTAAACAACGCTAAATACCAGTTCACCTCAAAATCCACGCTCAAATTCCCATGTGCCAACTCCAAAGGAGAACGGGAAACATAAACAACCCTTTGTGTAGTCAATTTAGGATAATAATAAATAAGATCAAGAATTTGTCTTGCCGGAAGTAATGGCGAAGATAAATAAAAAAGGAATCATTCTGAAAAGAATAAATAACACTTGAGAATACATGAACCCCAACACTCGTACCAACAATCACAATGAAGTGAAAACATAACAAACTTTATGCATAGGAAGGATAACCACAATAAGAAATGGTCAAAAAATGGGTGTCACACTAGAATAAAACTTAGTATAATCCCTCAAAAAACTAGAAAGAGCTTGAGTGGTAAAAGAATTAATAGAATAATCATTGGATACAAGATTATTCCCCTCTAGATTAATACCACCTCTCGTAGAATTTAAGATAATTTTAAAATCATCAAGAGCTACAGGTATAACAGAAACATTCTTACATAAGTCACGCCTTAGTTTATCAAAAGATAGGATAAAAGGCCCTGAAATAGGATATGCGGACAGATCATCATAACATTTTTTTCTGCTCACTACGCAAATGAATGAACTTCCCATGTTTGTTATTAATATATATATATATATAAATATATATCAAAATGTTTGTAATCCTACCCATGAAAGATTCAATATTGTAGGTAGGAAAAAATTATATAATGGTACAAAGTTAAGAATAATATATTCTAAAAAAAGAGGGTATAAGGGTATGGACACTAAAAGAATCAGCGATAAAAGCATATTCTAAAGCAACAATAGAGCTTCTTCTGAGTAGCTTTGATAACACCTCTCCTATCACTTAACTCATAATTATTTTCAATAACATTGATAATGGAAGAACAACCGTCAATTGTTGAAGATACTTTTAATCTTTTACTTGATGTTGCATTATCTCCAATACCAAGCATGCCTGCATCAGAAAAACGAAGGTTCTTTCTATTGCAAAGAATCAGTGACTGTAAAGATAGTTTGAAAAGTTTGAGGAACACTAACTTTATATTGTTGCACCATACGAGAAACAATGATAGAGTCTTAAGCCTTTTTGCAACGACTCACCGATGGAGAGCTAGCCACAACCTTCTTAGTAATAGGCTTCTTCATTACTTTTTTCTTCTTTGGTGAGGATTTTATAACCTTTTTTGAAGGAGTAGGCTTGTCAGTTTTACCCACGGTAACAAAAGAAGGAATGAAAAAATCACAATATATTTTAAGGATGACATTATCTACTCTCAGCGATATGGTTGGAAGTCGGAATGAAAACATAAGAATTCAAAAACTTATTAGCCTCCCTCATTAAATGATAATATAAATATTTGATCCTTTCGAGTTTATCCTCTACTATGGGAAATTTTTTCGATAGGAGTTTGGAATAAATTACATGAGATATAAAAAACAATTAAAGGATAAAAGGCCAAGGACTAAAACTTACGAATAAAACTTACGGACTCGGCATAAGATTTAAAAACAAGTAAAGGAGAAAAGGCCAATGGACGGAACGTACGACTCATAGACCACTTCTAATGATTGGGGGAATAGCTCTACCATGATCCATCTCCCAAATCTTCTTACAAATCTTGTTGGTGAAAAGAAAATCAATAATAATCTTGGAAAAGTATGCATTCTTAACAAAAAATAAAAAAGATAGCCGCACAGTGTAATATGAGACTCTATGATCAAGAAATTCCTCTATCATAAAAAACCTCCAAAAATTTAGAATAATTTGTGAACGACACATGTGGGTGTCTTTGAGAAAACTCAACAAGATCTCCTGTTAGAGGAAACCGAAAACATTGATTCAGTTAAATGACCATAACTCGAAAAAAGAATACGAAAATACCATTGGTTTTGTTTTTTTAAGACGAACAAAACTGTTACCACTCATAATATGTTTTGAATTTTTTTAAAAAAATATATATTTTACACACGTTTCTCAGTTATATGGTTTCGCATCTAGTGACTGGTTTCACATCTATCAAAAAAAAAAGGTTTCGCATCTATCAAAATAAAGAAGGTTTAACATCTATCAAAATAAAAGATGTTTCGCATCTATCAAAATAAAGAAGGTTTCGCATCTATCAAAATAAAAAAGGTTTAACATCTATCAAAATAGAAAAGGTTTAGCATCTAGCAAAATAAAGAAGGTTTCACATCTATCAAAATAAATAAAGTTTCGCATCTTCTTCATTTATCTTTTAAATTTAAATTTTTAGAAAGTTTGTATCTTTTAAACTATAACTCGGAAAAAAATCCAAAAATACCACTAGTTTTTTTTATAAGACGAACTAAACTAGTACAACTCATGATATGTTTTGAATTTTTTTAAAAAAAATATTTTTTTTTGCATCTATTTAAGTACTTCTCAAATCTCGTTTGTAAAACATAATTGTTAAGCTCTGTATGTTGAGGTTGGTAAAGTGTTGAGATGGATTATTGTGCATCTATAGTCTAAATACTTGAATACTAATATAACAAACAAAACTCCCTGAAGCACGCATTGTTTATTGCTCAGCTACTGGTGCATCAGAACCACGAAATTTAGGTTATATGGTCTTTGGGGAGATGGAACAAGTTTTAGTGATTTTTCGAGTTTTCTAGGTGCGTTTCTATTTTTAGATACTTCATCTTGTTCTATCCTTCCTTTAAAAGTTCTTAAAGTTTGAAAGATTGTTATTGTTATTGTTTTTGTTAGAGAGAGAAAGGAAGAAGAATTTAACAGATAAGAACGAAGAGAGAGAAAAAGTAGGGTAGAGTGTTAAAATCTTTATATAAGTGAGTAGGGGTATAAAAGGTATTAGTGGGTTTTAAGTAGTAAATATTTGAGTAAAACGGATCTTTCGAAAAATATATATAAAAATATGGGTTGTTATTTTGGATTGATTTATAAATTAAAATATATGTTTAATAATTATAATATTAGAAAATTTTAAAAAATAAAAATAAATTACTAAATTAATAATAACATTTCACTCGAATTAAAATAAATTTATTATTTTGGAAATAAAGAGTATCATTTGACACTACAATATAATAATTAAATTCTTTAATTTATTTTGTCATAAAACAAACTATCAGTTATTTCTATTGAATGTCACATTACGTTTTCTAGTTTTTTCATTAATTGTTTATGATTAAAACCTACTCACTTCAACATATATCTCAAATATAAATAGTAATACTGCAATAACATAACATCTCAATATTTTTCAAAAAAGATTATATATTCACCTGGATTTTAAAATGACGAAACTTATTTTATCGATCGCAATGGTTATATTAGTCTTATCTCTTTCAACAGGTATATTTTCTATAATATTTTATTTTAGTTTTTTTTATCTACGCATATATAGTGTGTAGAAAGAATTATCATATAGCCTTTAGTAAAATACCTGTGTAGTTTTTAAACAACTTATTGCGACCAAAATAAATAAAAAAATAAAAATAAAAATGTTGCTTTTATTAGTCTAAGATCTGTAAATGGTATATTCATAGTATATATACAAATATGTGTTGCATAGTAGAGAAAATGACACATATATTTATATTTATTTTTTAATTCGTTTATTATAACAATTCATTTGACAAATATAGTAATTGATATAAGCTTTTTCGTTATTTATATTATAAACATAATTTACCTTTTCTTTAAACAATTTAGAAATAGGTGATATCTCTTAACTCGTGTATAGTTTTTATTAACATTAGTAATATTTTATATATACTTTTTTATTTTTCTGAAATGTGTATAAGTTTTGAATGATAGTTACAGATGCTCAGGACTGCACAGCAGATCTAAGTATCCATCCTCCACCTAACTGTACACCCTCTTTCTGTTTAACTTATTGTGCAAAATTTTATAAAGGGCGCGTGAAATCGGCCACTTGTACGAATTCTACATTATGCACGTGCGTGTTGAAGTGTGCTGTTTGATTTTTTATTATTTTTGAAATTGTCATCGCCAATTGTAATAAAAGATAACAATAATGGGTTAGTGCTTTGTCTCTTTTTTAAGATTAATTATTTAATATTTATGTTATGTTCAAACTATAAAAGTTGGTGATATGTTTAAAAATTAACATGAAAAGATTGAAATTTTCAAAAATTTATAAAATAAACTATATCGCAAACTTAAATGTTAAGATGTCATCAGGGTCGAAACAAAGTTTTCATGAAATTGGAGTATTCGTGAGGTCAATCATATAGTTATATTATTATTTTTAAATAAATTTTAAACAAATAATTCATATCATTCTATAATGTATTCTATACTGCTCCGTTCTTTAAAATCTAATAAAATATTAATATTTTTTAGTAAATAATATTTAGTTCAAACTTGTTGTTTTATTTTCTATAGAAATTTAAAATTAAAATAGTCCCGCCTAAATTATTTAAATATACCGTAGAAAAAGAATAAACTTTTTAAATATACCTATTTAAATATGTTGAGATAGATGAACTTATGTTTCCTATTCACTAGAAAGTTTTGGATATATTCTATAAATTAATAACATCGATAAAGTTTATAATTTGTCCAGTTTTAATGTGATGCACATACAAAATTATATCCCTCGATAAAATAAATAAGATAATGTTTATTTGAGATCCCAATGTATACATATATTGATCCGAGTAAAACTATAAATTAAAAGTTACTAAAAGATTTTCATGAACTTAACAAACTCAATTAATTTATACTAAAACACTTATCTATAGTCACTTGTTTTCTTTTATTGAACGTCAAATCTACATTACGTTCATCTTTAAATATTATCATTAGAGTTTGGGCATTGTCTTCTTGTATTGTAACAGAACATTGTGAAGATTTGTTGCCACATGTCATGCCTCTTTCTGAGCGACCAAATCCAAAGCTATTGAATCATCCCCAACTTCGTCATCGACCATATTCTAAATAGCCTCCGCAACAATTTATCTAATGCTTTGAACCTCATAACATTAATTATTTTCACATGAAAATGTAGCAAGTGATTCACATACATTGTATGCCGACAATGCATACCTGTAATCAAATTCTCAACCTCACAAATGTCTTCTCAAAAAATTTCATCACTTAAATCACTTGAGCCGGTTGGATTCGTCGAACAAATTTTACAATGTCGAAAGTAATTTTCTATGTTCTTTTGTTGCACATTTCTCGAAGCCGAGACGACCAAATTAATAGCATCTAAACATTAATATCTCCCGGAGAAGAAATATCCAACTCATAACCTTCCAATTTTTTACGGTAAAACCTTTTACGATAGTAAATTTTAAAGGTTCTAATTGTTAGGTGCGACCAAAAGTCCCACATCCCACATCGGTTAAACATGGGAAGAAAGATCAGTATATAAGTTAAGAATACATCTCCATTAGTGTGAGGCCTTTTGGAAGTGGACCAAAAGCAAATCCGTGCGGGCTAGTGGACCCAAAGAGGACAATATCACACTATTGTGGAGATAATAGTATTCTTACTTATATACAAAAGCGGAATATACTAACCCAATATTCCCTACAAATGGTATCAGAGCACCAGGCCCAGACAGAACGCGATTCATCAAAGAGCAGCGCAGATTCATCTATAGATGGAGCGCCAGGTGGCTTGATCAAGGAGCGACACAGTGTCATCGAGTAGGCGGATGGAAGTCAATTGAGAGGAGGCTAGAGTGGTACTTTCCTCGAGAGGAGGATTGTTATGTGGGACTTTTTTCAATTGAGAGGAGGCTAGAGTGGTACTTTGTTCGAGAGGAGGATTGTTAGGTGCGACCAAAAGTCCCACATCCCACATCGGTTAAACATGGAAAGAAAGATCAATATATAAGTTAAGAATACATCTCCATTAGTGTGAGACCTTTTGGAAGTGGACCAAAAGCAAAGCCGTGCGGGTCAGTGGGCCCAAAGCGGACAATATCACACTATTGTGGAGATCGGAGTATTCTTAGTCATATACAAAAGCGGAATATACTGACCCAATATTCCCTACACTAATTATCCAAACATCACATGGTAGAATTTTTGAAGTCATGTTTGGAGGTAGAAAAAAACTAAATGTTTTGCAACCCTTGGATATTATTTGAATGTGCTAGACAATTATCCACTACCAAGAGACTTTTTAGATTATGGATTTGTTCATCGAGCCAACAAACATATTCTTTGAAAAGCAAATCAGTCATCCATGCTCTTTTGTTGGCACGGTATTCACAATCTAGGCTTTCATGTTGATATTCTTAAAAAATATGGCTTTACATACTTACCAATGATTAATCGAGGAATTTTTTCTGAGCTATCCTCATTGCAACATATAACAATTGTAAGTATTTCCTTGTCATTTTTTGTTTTATTACAAGTGAATGGTCAACTTGTAACCTGTAAAACAAACCAGTTTCATCAATATTAAAAATATTTTTCAAAGAAATTGATCAATTTTATACCTTAAAGACTCCAGTTTCTTCTCCATATCATGTGTGTCGACTTAGCCACTTTCTTTGAAACGAAGATATGATTTGATACCATGGATTAACTTGAATTTCTTAAGCCAACCTTGTAAAAGTTTCATTTCTAAAGAATCATGTGGATACAAAAGCTTTAATGTTTCAACCTCCTTCTTTATGATTAGCTCGCTCCTTTTATATTCACACGCTCTTGATATTCGAGAAACCATTCATAAAAAACTTTCTCCATATCAGGGTACTTAGCTGGTTTGTAACGCTGGGAAGATCCACATTTATCAATGTCAGCTGATATGAACTCTGATGATTGCTTGAGAGTGTTTGATATTGTTCCTTGAACAAATTTCAAATTGAAAGTTTTCTCAACCCACTACACCAAAATCTAGTTGAGTGCATACTTGATGATCTCTCTTATACTCGCATAAAAGTTTTTGTTGTTGATTGATCATGGTTTATTTTTCAAGACATTTTAGTTTAGGAACCATAGTTGATGTGATATAAAAAAATCAATGGATTTTTTATAGTGATCAATTTCTATAATGTTTAATGCACTACGTTGGTACCATAGATTAATATTTTGGTACCATAAACTAACATTTTTACTTATTAAAAAACAACGAACTTGATAGATTCAATTAGTTTGTGAATGTACATTCATAGAATGTACATTAGAACTTATTTTTGTAATTTATTTTTCATCTCTAACTAATATACATTTTAACTAGTACATTGGACTCATAAATATAAAGGTTATACGTAACAGCTCTTTAAATTAATAAATTATTAATTTATCAATATAATAATATCTCACTAAATTAATAAAATATCTTGATCCCAAAATTAGTAATTTATAGAGGTTTTACTGTATATAGATATAGATAAATAGATGGATATATATATATATATATATATATATATATATATATATATATATATATATATATATATTTGGTGTAAGAATGTGATTATGTTGAAATATATGCATTCAGAGAGAGATATTTGTTGGAAGAGTGTATCATTTTTGTTAATAAATAGTGAATTCAATTTGGATTTGGTTCTAAGTTTGGTTTTGGTTTTAGTTTAGTATGGTAGTATTATTTACAATTTTTAATTAGGGTAGCGATTTTGATTTTGATTTTTATTTGCACTTGGATTTAGATTTAGATTGAGAATTGGATATGGATGGTATTTATATTTTGTTTTGGATTTAGATTTGGTATTTAGATTTGGTATTTAGATTTATATTTGATTTACGTTTTTGGTTTAGTTTTTAGATCTATAAATTAAAAATTAAAAATTAGGAATTGAGCATTATAAATTATTATAAATTATCGGAAGTTAGAAATTGAGAATTGGGAATTGGGAATTGAGAATTGAGAATGAGGAATTTAGAATTAAGAATTCAGAATTGGGGATTGACGATTCCGCGTTTGGTATTTTAGGATTGTGGGTTCCGCGTTTGGCGTTTGGAGATTGGTGTGCTGTGTTTTACGTTTAGAGTTTCGTGTTTGATGTTTGAAGTTTAGTAATTGAAGTTCAGAGTTCAAAATTCGGTGTTTGGTTTTAGCGTGTGGTGTTCAATCTTGGTTTTGAAGTTTGGAGTTTGATTTTTTATTTTTCCATTTGGATTTGAATTCGATATTGGTATTGGATTATGAGTTCGATTTGGATTCAATTTGGATTCGATTTTGGTTTTGGATTGAGAGTTCAATTTGGATTGATATTTGAACTTTTGACTTGGATTTTGAGTTTTTGTTTGTTTTGTTTTTCATTGTTTGGATTAATATTCGTATTTGGGTTTTTTAGTTTTAACTTTGAGTTTGCATTTGGAGTTTGGATTGGCATTTGGATTACAGTTCAAAGTTTTTCGAAGATTGAAGGTTCAGACGACACTTCAGATTTGTTTTATGTTTAACAAATCCGCAATACTTATTACTATTGTATTGTGAAATTAAGGGAGGGTGTTAAGGTTGTTAAGTCTATTATCCCATATTACTATTTTATAAATAGTGGCTTAAACCCTATGTAATTTCATCATTCTGAAATTATAGTAAAACTTTATCCATATTTTTGTTTTTTTAATTTTTACACAAAAACAAAATTTGGAAAGCGTATCTAATATACGTCTCAAACTTTCATACTTTCTGGTTACTTTTGCAACGAAAGTTCATCTTCAAATTTTGTAACTTCTGGTTTTTGTACTCGATTTTCTAACATATAATTTATTAGGTATTTGAAACAAAATATGAACATAAAAAATAAGATAAACATGTATTATTCGGAGAATATTAAAAAAGTGAATTACTAGTTATCCAATTATATTTCTTACCATCATTTCGCATCAAGTGAATACAAATCTAAGTTACTAAAAGTATCTCAAGCCATCTGTATTTGATACCAGATAATAAGTATACCTATCATCGCTAAAAAAAATAGTTTCCAAAAATTTATATAAATTAATATGTATATTTTAAAATATTTTGAATTGGATAGATAGATATACATGCGTGGTTTTATTCTTTTGATAAGTTTTCTTAGTTTTTTCTGATTATTTTAAACATAAAGTAACTAACTAAATTATACATGATAGAGAAACTTGTAATATGAAATTATAAAATACCAAACTATTTTGCATTTTTACCAAAACAAAATTCCACAAATACTTTATCTTCTTTATCTCTCTAAAATCAATGTTTTATGTCCTCTAATTTTATATCTTCCAATATTAAATCCAAGCTACCAACGATCATCACAAGAAAAATACAAACACGTTTCATTACCTTCATTGAATATTTGTTTTATGCAATTTTTTACTTTGATTTGAAATATATATTTTTCTATTTATTTAGGTATTTTATATGTATAACTCGGGTTTCGAACACATAACCCAATATGGTAGGCTGATTCTAAGTTATTGTCTTGGACCATATGCGCTAATACTTTTCAATGGAGGCAGAATGAAAAGTATATAATATATATGTTTTGCATTCGGTCGGTTCGGCTTCAAATTCGCGAAAACCAAAACCCGGCCGAATCTAGTTCGGTTTGAAAAATCGAAACCAAAACCGAATTTAATATTTTTTAAACCGACCAAACCGATAAATTTTGGTTCGGTCGGTTCGGTTTTTGCTCACCCCTACTAAACATTGTTTTACTCTAACATCTCCTCCAAAGATATTTGAAACTATAAACTATAATGAAGAAAACTAAAAAAATCACCTCACAGTGGCAAGATTTTTGTTCTCAGGTACAAATTTTCGGATCTTATGTTTTTTCTGAAAAATAAAAAAATGAAAATAATTATATTTATTTCAAAATTTTGTCGGAAAATGTATTGTTTATTTGTTTGTCTAAATATTAATTTCATTTTGATATTTAAATTTTTTTAATTTAATAAGAATGGTTTGTTGTTTTGATTTTATAAAATTTTAAGTTTTCGAGTTTGATGATTACTTTTATATATAATTTTAGTTAATAATTAGCATTTAGTAATAGTAAATAACTAAATGAATAAACTATCCCTTTTTTAATGATATTTGTTTAATATTTATAAAACTCAAAATATATGTTTTTGATAAATTTGATTTTTAAACTATTTATTTTTAAATAATTACCATAAAAATATATATTATATTATATTATATGTTTAAAAAGTTTAACCACATTTGTGATTATTTTAAATTTATTTATTTATGTATTCTCTCTTTTTATCTTTTCACTAAAAATCGATTATTAAAAAAATTATATATATATATATATATATATATATATATACTTTATTTGTGTTTTAACTAATGAACAATTAATATTTTGTGTAAAAAAAATTATGTTTAGTTTTTTTAGATGAAAAATACATCAAATAAAAATAAAAATGGTTCTTACAAATATATAGGACATACTCTGAGAAGTGGCAGTAAGAGCCATGAAAGAAAACAGTACGATGGTAAGTTGACTTGAATATGGCCAAAACAAAATGAGAAAAAAATAAGCGAGAGTGTTAAAAAACCAACACGACCAACGTGGCAGAACAATAGAGTCGAAAAACATGCGAGCGAAAGCAACAAACTAGCTATAGAGGGGTGATTGCAAACAACAAAGATAAAACGAAATGTTCTTAAGTTAAAGATTATACAGATAAGATAGGTTGGAAAACCTTGGTACCAAGGAACCCGAACCGAAGATCAAAAAGTATGCAAGACGGTACCGTAGAGGCAATGATATAAAAGGTACCAAAAAGTCTATAATTTCTCTTCATCCTCATATAGTCAATAATGACGCCAAACCAGGAACACGATAGGTGCCGTAAACTTAATGGAGGCCAGTTGGAATCCTTTTGCAACTAAGAGACTCAATTGTTATTGTTACTTAAAAAGAACCACAGATTTTAATTTCGGATCCCCTCGGAAATATATTGTAAAAACCAGCTGTCTTGGGAAGATTAACCAAATGGTTAGTATAACTAGGATATTAAGATATCAATTTCTAAACTTAGAACAACAATAAAGGCTAAAGCATTAGTTGAGTTCGTAACAAAAATTCATTTTAAAAAATAAATCGTCATAAATGATAATTTTGAAAATACCTAAAAAGGTAAAAATGATAGAGGAATAAATAATCAAGATTTTAAGGTAAGAATACAAATTGTTTTCCCAACTAAAGATATTTTAAACCAATCCATTCAGTTCAGATTCCATCATCAAATAATGAAGCAAAATATGAGGCTTTCATCACAAGCCATCATTTACTAAAAATTTGCAAAGAAAAAATGTATTATCTGCGTTTGTCTCTCAATTAGTAGTTAGCTAAATGAGAGAACAAACTGAAGGAAAAAACACTAAATATTTTCCAATACTTAAAAGATCTACAACCCTTCACTTCTCAATTCAAGCATTTTGAATTCGAACAAGTTCCAAGCGTACAAAATTCAATCGTCGATGCATTGGGTTCATCAACTTGTATATCTTCAGCGCCAGGGGTGATGTTACAAAAAATGCCATCAATTATCCTCCAAAACTATTTTTTCACATGACACCGAAAGGGATAATGGTAACTGAAAGAGAAGATGCGGAAGAAGATTGGTGAGTGTCAATAAAAATTACCTCATAAGACGCATCATATCTGAAGATGGAAGGGAATGAACAAATATAAGAAAAATATCCGCAAGATATGTGCAAAAAATATGCACATTATACACAGGAGGATTATCATATCTCTTGATAAGATTCTTAGACACTATCTAAAAAAAATTCATAATGAAATAGATACATGAGGGAGAATGAGGCGCTCATTATGGATAAATAGCCATGTGTACAAGAATATTGCTCTAAGGTTATTCTTGGCCAACAATTATGAAGGATGAAGACATGCAATACAGTCTATAAATTCAATCAAGGTTATAGTATTCTTTCTATAAATAATAACATAAGCCATCATATTCGATAAATGGGGTATACACATTGTGGGACCATTCATGATGGCCTCTGGAGGAAGAAAATGCCTAATTATCTCCATATACTACTTCTTCACATAGGTAGAAGCAAAATGTGCAACCCATATTGGAAAAATAGGTAATTTCCTTTTTAAAACGACTATATGTTGCAGGTATGAGACTCCAAGAGTTACCACCACCAATAATAAAACACAATTTCATAATGGTAATGTCACACAATACTACGAAGAGAATGTAACTAAACAAATATTATTTTCTCTCTTTCATCATCAAGCAAACGAGCAAGTCAAAATGAATATAGAAAAATAATTGAGGGAATCAATGACATTATAAATGAACCAGCAGGAAGTTTGTCGGAGACCCTACAAGATGTTTTGTGGTTATATCGAACAAAACAAAAAATTATCACGGAAGGAACACCATTTGCCATGGTATATGGTGTGGAGGCAGTAACGCAAATCAAATATATATACGTCATCCTACACGATTACAACATACAGCAAATAAAATAATATTCTAAAGAGTAGAGTGGCGGTCGACCTAGTCGAAAAAAGAAGGATCACCATACATCTTCAATTAGAGCATTATAAGACACTAATAAGGAATACATATAATTCTAAAGTTTAGTTTAAGTTATTTGACCCGTGATACAAAGTGATGGGAATAGTATTTCAACATGGGAATTTCTAAAAAAAAGCCAAAACTACTCCAGGAAGTCGCCTATTTCTGTTTTTTAATATTTACAAAATTGCCACTAGGCAAAAAATCCAAAAAAACTCTTAAAACCCATTGAGGGCTCCAAAATACTCCATGAAGTTGCAAACACAAAAATATCAACCATAATTAATACAAAAGCAGAATATACTGATCGGACTATTCTTACTTATATACAAAAGCGGAATATACTGACCCAATATTCCCTGTCATGTTTGGAGGTAGAAAAAAACTAAATGTTTTGCAATCCTTGATATTATTTGAATGTGCTAGACAATTATCCACTACCAAGAGACTTTTTAGATTGTGGATTTGTTCATCGAGCCAACAAACATATTCTTTGAAAAGCAAATCAGTCATCCATGCTCTTTTGTTGGCACGG
The DNA here is from genome assembly GCA_036936605.1 of Limnanthes douglasii subsp. nivea. Lineage (NCBI taxonomy): Eukaryota > Viridiplantae > Streptophyta > Magnoliopsida > Brassicales > Limnanthaceae > Limnanthes > Limnanthes douglasii. Next base: position 168,864,518 of record JAUPFV010000004.1, on the reverse strand, counting down.
TATTCACAATCTAGACTTTCATGTTGATATTCTTAAAAAATATGGCTTTACATACTTACCAATGATTAATCGAGGAATTTTTTCTGAGCTATCCTCATTGCAACATATAACAATTGTAAGTATTTCCTTGTCATTTTTTTTGTTTTATTACAAGTGAATGGTCAACTTGTAACCTGTAAAATAAACTAGTTCCATCAATATTAAAAATATTTTTCAAAGAAATTGATCAATTTTATCCCTTAAAGACTCCAGTTTCTTCTCCATTTCATGTGTGTCGATTTAGCCACTTTTTTTGAAACAAAGATATGATTTGATACCATGGATTAACTTGAATTTCTTAAGGCAACCTTGTAAAAGTTTAATTTCTAAAGAATCATGTGGATACAAAAGCTTTAATGTTTCAACCTCCTTCTTTATGATTAGCTCGCTCCTTTTATATTCACACGCTCTTGATATTCGAGAAACCATTCATAAACAACTTTCTCCATATCCGGGTACTTAGCTGGTTTGTAATGCTGGGAAGATCCACATTTATCAATGTCAGCTGATATGAACTCTGATGATTGCTTGAGAGTGTTTGATATTGTTCCTTGAATAAATTTCAAATTGAAAGTTTTCTCAACCCACTACACCAAAATCTAGTTGAGTGCATACTTGATGATCTCTCTTATACTCGCATAAAAGTTTTTTGTTGTTGATTTGTCATGGTTTATTTTTCAAGACATTTTAGTTTGGGAACCATATTTGATGTGATATAAAAAAATCAATGGAATTTTTATAGTGACCAATTTCTACAATGTTTAATGCACTACGTTGGTACCATAGATTAATATTTTGGTACCATAAACTAACATTTTTACTTATTAAAAAACAACGAACTTGATAGATTCAATTAGTTTCTGAAGGTACATTCATAGAAGGTACATTAGAACTTATTTTTGTAATTTATTTTTTATCTCTAACTAATATACATTTTACCTAGTACATTGGACTCATAAATATAAAGGTTATACGTAACATCTCTTTAAATTAATAAATTATTAATTTATCGATATAATAATATCTCACTAAATTAATAAAATATTTGGATCCCAAAATTAGTAATTTATAAGGGTTTTACTATATATATATATATATATATATATATATATGTAAATAGATGGATAGAAATATAAGAATGTGATTATGTTGATATATATGCATTCAGAGAGAGATATTTGTTGGAACAGTGTATCATTTTTGTTAATAAATAGTGAATTCAATTTGGATTTGGTTCTAAGTTTGGTTTTGGTTTTAGTTTAGTATGGTAGTATTATTTACAATTTTTAATTAGGGTAGCGATTTTGAATTTAATTTTGATTTGCACTTGGATTTAGATTTAGATTGAGAATTGGATATGGATTTGGTATTTAGATTTTGTTTTGGATTTAGATTTGGTATTTAGATTTATATTTGATTTACGTTTTTGGTTTAGTTTTTAGATCTATGAATTAAAAATTAAAAATTAGGAATTGAGAATTATAAATTATTAGAAATTATTGGAAATTAGAAATTGAGAATTGGGAATCGGGAATTGAGAATGAGGAATTTAGAATATAGAATTCATAATTGGGGATTGACGATTCCGCGTTTGGTATTTTATGATTGTCGGTTCCACGTTTGGCGTTTGGGATTGGTGTGCTGTGTTTTGCGTTTAGAGTTTCGTGTTTGATGTTTGGAGTTTAGTAATTGAAGTTCAGAGTTCAAAATTCGGTGTTTGGTTTTAGCGTGTGGTGTTCAATCTTGGTTTTGAAGTTTGGAGTTTGCTTTTTTATTTTTCCATTTGGATTCGAATTCGATATTGGTATTGGATTAGGAGTTCGATTTGGATTCGATTTTGGTTTTGGATTGAGAGTTCAATTTGGATTGATATTTGAACTTTGACTTGGATTTTGAGTTTTTATTTGTTTTGTTTTTCATTGTTTGGATTAATATTCGTATTTGGGTTTTTTAGTTTTGACTTTGAGTTTGAATTTGGAGTTTGGATTGGTATTTGGATTAAAGTTCAAAGTTTTTCGAAGATTGAAGGTTCGGCCGACACTTCAGATTTGTTTTATGTTTAACAAATCGGCAATACTTATTACTATTGTATTGTGAAATTAAGGGAGGGTGTTAAGGTTGTTAAGTCTATTATCCCATATTACTATTTTATAAATAGTGCTTAAACTCTATGTAATTTCATCTTTCTAAATTATAATAAAACCTTATCCATATTTTTGTTTTTTTAATTTTTACACCAAACCAAAATTTGAAAAGCGTATCTAATATACGTCTCAAACTTCCATACTTTCTGGTTACTTTTGTAATGAAAGTTCATCTTCAAATTTTGTAACTTCTAGTTTTTGTACTCAATTTTCTAACATATAATTTATTAGGTATTTGAAACAAAACATGAACATAAAAAATAAGATAAACATGTATTATTCGGAGAATATTAAAAAAGTGAATTACTAGTTATCCAATTATATCTCTTACTATCATTTCGCATCAAACCAATCCAAATCTAAGTTACTAAAAACATCTCAAGCCATCTGTATTTGATACTAGATAGTAAGTATACCTATCATCGCTAAAAAAAATAGTTTCCAAAAGTTCATATAAATTAATATGTATATTTTAAAATATTTTGAAATGGATAGATAGATATACATGCGTGGTTTTATCCTTTTGATAAGTTTTCTTAGTTTTCTCTGATTATTTTAAACATAAAGTAACTAACTAAATTATATAAGATAGAGAAACTTGTAATATGAGATTATAAAATACCAAAATATTTTGCATTTTTACCAAAAAATTTCCAAATTTTTTTATCATAATCGCAAGAAAAATACAAACACGTTTCATGCTCGAATTCTACAAGTTGAAGGCAGTTGTGATGTGTTCGAGTGCATCACTAACTATGTTACTCTTTATTTACAAAATTATTTTAGTCTCCTAAATTTTTTGTCTTATTTTCTAGAAGAATTTTTTTTGCAGTTATATGCACAAACTTTCTAAATTATATATTTGAATTTATTTACAAAATTATTTCTCTCTCCTAAATTTTTTGTCTTATTTTTCTAGAAAGAATATTCTTCTAATATCTTATTCGTATTTGCATTTATCTTAAAATGATATATCCTTAGATATTTATTACCTTTTTATTTAGGTATTTTATATGTATAACTCGGGTTTCGAACACATGACCCAATATGGTAGGTTGACTCTAAGTTATTGTCTTGGACCACCTGCGCTAATATTTTTCAATGGAAGCAGAATGAAAGGTATATAATATATATGTTTTGCATTCGGTCGGTTCAGTTCGGTTCGGTTTCAAATTCGCGAAAACCAAAAACCGATCGAATCTAGTTCGGTTTGAAAAATCGAAACCAAAACCGAATTTAATATTTTTTTAAACCGACCAAACCGATAAATTTCGGTTCGGTTCGGTCGGTTCAGAATGAAAGGATGAGGACATGCAATACATGTTTACAGTCTATAAATTCAATCAAGGTTATATGATTCTTTCTATAAATAATAACATAAGCCATCATATTCGATAAATGGAGTATACACATTGTGGGATCATTCATGATGGCCTCTGGAGGAAGAAAATGCCTAATTATCTCCATATACTACTTCTTCACATAGGTAGAAGCAAAAAATGCAACACATATCGGAAAAATAGGTAATTTCCTTTTAAAAAAGACTATATGTTGCAGGTATGAGACTCCAAGAGTTACCACCACCAATAATGAAACACAATTTCATAATGGTAATGTCACACAATACTACGTAGAGAATGTAATTAAACAAATATTATTTTCTCTCTTTCATCATCAAGCAAACGAGCAAGTCAAAATAAATATAGAAAAATAATTGAGGGAATCAAGGAGATTATGGATGAACCAGCATGAAGTTTTTCGGAGACCCTATAAGATGTTTTGTGGTTATATCGAACAAAACAAAAAAATATCACGGAAGAAACGCCATTTGCCATGGTATATGGTGTGGAGGCAATAACGCAAATCAAATATATATACGTCATCCTACAGGATTCCAACATACAACAAATAAAATAATATTCTAAACAGTAGAGTGGCGGTCGACCTAGTCGAAGAAAGAAGGATCACCGCACATCTTCGATTAGAGCATTATAAGACACTAATAAGGAATACATATAATTCTAAGGTTTAGTTTAAGATCTTTGACCCATGATACAAAGTGATGGGAATAGTATTTCAACACGAGAATTGCTAAAAAAAAGCCAAAACTACTCTGCGAAGTCGCCTATTTCTGTTTTTTAACATTTACAAAATTGCCACTATGCAAACAACCCAAAAAACTCTTAAAAGTTAAATAAATTATAACCCATGCAATTGAAGACTCCAAAATACTCCATGAAGTTGCAAACACAAAAACACCAACCACAATTAATCTTCTCCAAACTACCAAAAACATAAAAACTCAACAACTCATTTATCCATTTTTTCAAAAACTTCAAAACCTTCAAAACATGATTGGAAAAGAGTCGGAACCACTTCCCATGCAGACCTTCATGGACTTCGAGGAGCTACATTTCATCCCCCCCCCCCTCATTTTTGCGAAAAAATAGATTTTTCAGGAAAAAAAACCGTTTTGTGTTCTTTGTCATACAATGGCTTCGGTCATATGGTCTACGCTATTATAGTGGCGAAGAACACCACTTCCACGCCACCCTCTGGCGTATAGAGCCCTTACGACACCACAAGTGTGGTGTGGAGATTTAGTTTTTCGCCATACTTATGACGAAGTGACTTAGACTAATTCGGAATGCCGGTTTAAATGACTTTTATACTTCTTACATATTGTAGGAGGTGATCCAATGCAAAATTTCGCTTGTTTTGGAATATCCTCACCATTTCAAGACTCACAAAAAGTATAGTTTATACTCGATGATCGAGCGAGTCAATAATGATAATAACACAAGTAATAATAATAATAGAAATATTATTAATAGTAATAATATAAATAAAAAAACCTCACAACAATTCGATATTAATAGAAAGCAAACTCTTCGATTGTTTAGCAATTTTCAAAATGATACGTTTGATACATAATATAAATAAAATGATCTGACAACAAGGTGAGATTAACAACATTACATAGTGGAATATAATTTCTTAGTCGAAATCGTATATTATGTTGTCTTGAATACGTCCGAAGTTCGCAATGTCATCTTCTATCGCAGCAACCCTACTTTCGAGATATTCTAACATATATCCAGTAATGAAATCTGTCATGAACAGGTTCCACTCAACAAGTGCTACTTATTGAATTTTGTAAGGAAAGTTGGACAAAAGCTACAATGGTTTAGATTTCATATGATTGTTCCTGCTTTCGACTTCTTCACGACTGCGCGACGTTGGATTTGGAAACTCCAATTGTCCATAATCATAAAACATCCCACAAAGCACTCGACTGAAAGAGCATCGGTCGTATCAGCGGACATTGTTAACTTAACAAACTTCACGGCCTGAAGCAGCCGATGGTCTTCGTTCAAACAAAAGTCCATACCTAACTCCATAACTTGAAAATCGAAATACAAATGTGAAGGCGCACTTGAAAATACTAAAACTCACTTGGAAATCTATTTTTCTAACAAAAATAGCATAAACACATATAATAGACACCAACAAACAATATTAAACCGGTCCTGGTACATTCCGATGATTAGAACGATCGACGCAATGGCAATGGCGTGGGCGTCCATTCCTACGCCATTGCCATGTCATGAGTGTCCATGCCTACGCTATTGCCATGGTGTACGGCTTGTGTTCTTCGCCCCCGTGTGGCGAAGAACACAAACCGCCATGACAATAGCTTCATCCATCTGTACAAGTAAAACAAAGCCGAATAACGACCACCAAACATACTAAACCATCCCCTAAGCCTAACTAACACAAAACAAACAAAGACATGCACTTACAGTTAATTTTTGTTGAATTTGGTGGATGAATCTTCTAGCCGGTTTTCGATTCAGTTCTGACGGGGTGGGTGTGGCGGATCTGACGGTGGCGGAACTTCCGGTGGCGGCAGTTTTCGGTGACTGTTGTTGTGAGTGAGTGAGGTGATGGTATCGAGATTCAAGGTTTTGGTGGTTGTGGGTTTTGTTGCTGTGGGTGAGAGGGATAAGTAAGAGAGTTTTTTATTTTTAGGTTTAATTTAAATTTAATTTATAACTTAGTTTATTTATAGTATCAGTTTAGTTTTAATTAATTTTTAGTTTAGTTTATATTTTGGTTGTGTATTTGAATTAAGTATCTATTGGTGTTTTTTAAAAAAATTAGTTTTTTAGAGAGAATGTAATCTTTTAGAGAGAAGGTAGACAAATCGATTTTTTTAGGAAATTATGGTAACTTTACGGAGTAAATTTGACTATTTATATGTAAAAGGATATAAAATTATGTCACCAATTCTATAAGTAAAATTAACAAAATTAACAAAGTCATTAAGGAGGCAGATATACTCTATAGAAAAAGTTGAAAATGCTTCGGTGATAAAAGATCATAAAAAAAAATGACCAGACGTCATCAATGTTAATGAAGGATAATAAAACGACCGAGTGTCGAGAACTAATCCATAATAAAAAACTACATTTCCTAAAAATAACGGAAATTTTAAGAGTCATGTGGCGGACTTATATATTGTTCGGAGGAGGGGTGTTGGTATTCGCTTACCCTAAAAATTAGGTTAATTTATATAATTTATTTTGAGATAATAAGTATCTTAAAGATAATTTTTAATTTAAAAATTTGAAATAATTATTATTTTTAATGAAAATTTTAATTTAAAAATATAAATTAATTGCTACTTTTAAAGAAAATCATAAATTAAAATCTTATATAATGATTATTTTTACAGAAATTTTTAAATTAAAATATTGGATAATATCGGTTTTAAGGTAAATTTTAAGTTAACATATTTATAAATTGGAAGATGCAGTCATCATCTACATTTTAATCTTTTCAAAATTAAAACCACGGGTTTATCTTTCTCTTCTAACATTGATTTTTTTTTTTTTTATTCGTATTCTTCTATTGTTCTAATTTGATTTAAAAGTTAATGAATAATTGTTTATCAAGGGAAGATTTTAATCACATAAATTTATAAAAGAAAGAAAGAAAATGAGGAAATTGAAGAAAAGGAAGAACAAGAAAGAAGATGGATATTTTAATTAGATAGATTAAATATAATATTTTAATTAAATAAATTAAACAAGATAAGACAAAAAAGAATATGAAGATTTTAATAAAATAAATTAGAAAATATGGAGATTTAAATTAAATAAATCAAACAAGAGGGAGAAAATGAAGAACACAAATAAATAAATAAAATTGATAACTCAAATCAAAAGTATATTTATTTATTTTGTTAGTTAGTAAATTTGTATTTACTTCAATCATATCTTTTAAAATATCATTTAAAGTATATTTTAAATAATAATTTTTATTTTATTCATTTTTATTTTTTAATTAGCGATATTTTACGATTTGTATTTATAAAATAATAAATTTTATTTTTAAAATGTTTACACACATTCGTTAAAAAATATATATTATAATATTTTTTAATTTGTTTCAGTGAAATAATTTATTTGTACTATAAATTATGTTTGATACAAATTTGATTTTATTCCCATATATTTTTTATATAAAATTTGATATTATTTCATTTTTTTTAAAAAAAATAGTTTAAAAAACAAATTTGATTTTATTTCATCTCTTTTCAAAAAAATATTTTATATAATAGATTGATTTTGTTATGTTTTATTTTTTTAATATCTTTTAAAATAATATATTAAGAAATATTAAGATTTATTGTTAAATATTATTTTTATATATAATAAATAATATATTAACATATATTAAGAATATCTTAAAGTAGTTGTATACAATAAGATAAACATTTAAAAAAAACTGTAAAAAACTGATAATGAAACCATTTTACAACGAAATAATAGTGTAGAATAAATTTTATAAAAATTTGTTTAGCTCCCCTTTATTCCGATTCATGGATCCGCCACTGGTCATGCCCTTTAAACTTATTTCGAAAATTCTAGAAAAATCAAAGTAAAAAACAAAATGGTTCCACAAAACGATTCTCGACCTGTTCTACCTTATTAGTCAATAAAAAAAATCAGAAAATGCAAAGTGTGTATAAGGAACAAAGACTGGTTCATACAAAAACAAAAATAGTACTCACATATAAAAAAAGTAGTCTTATAATAATACACCATCATGTCTTTTTAAAGTTACAAACAATATAACAGAAACCCTTTCAAGGCATATATCATTATCAGACAAAAAATCTTATTACTTTTGACGAAGAATAAATAACTGCAGAGTGATCAACATTCTTCGTTGAAATATCACTTTTGGCCACAACATTGGATACATAACCAAAGAAATAAGAAATGGTAACACCAAGTGATGGAAGCGGATAGTAGAAATAGAATTGAAGGTTTCAAGAACTCAATAAGAGAAACGGAAACAGTATAAAACCATAACCTTAGGTTCGAGATAAACAAAAAGACTGAGAGAAAATAATCTCAAAATTTAATTCATCAAAGTCTCGCGCCAAAGTAAGGTTTGAGATCATATTATAGAAGTGCTCGAAACCATACATAAAAATTACAGATCATTCTCAGCGTAATAAAATAAAGCTCAACCTAATTTCAAAGCGATTGGAGTTGTTTAAGTATTTTAAATACATCCAATAAAAATAAAAAAATACTGAAAAAAACATGAAAACAAATAAATGAGGCCTCAAACACTAGATTTTTAGGCCAGAACTTCATAATCGGGCTTTGCCCCGTGATGCTTCTGAAATTCGTTGGGCTTCTCGATGCGTTCAATTTGAGTAGTCGTAACGCCTAATTCTGATAACTGAGCCACAAATAAGGCTTGTTTTTCATTTTTCCAAAAAGGTTATATAATCGTGGGTTTGTGCAACTACATCATCATCTTCTTTTGGGGAAGAATTGGCCCACGAATTCTTATCTTCATCATCATTGGCGGTATTGGTAAACGACACCAGATGCTTCATCTTGAATACGTCGTGTGTCTTCTTGTGGTTGGGTAGCTTTACCTTGTATGCATTGAGATTCATCTGCTCAATGATTTCAAACGGACCCACCTTTTTGCAGCTAATTTATTGTACTCATGTGCGGAATAACAATCTCTCGTCAAAACTATCCATACAAAGTCCCCTACTACAAACTTCACCTATCGGTGCTTCTTATATGCGGAAACCTTGCTTCTGAGTTGTTTTCCTAAGGTATTTTCTCGTGTTCCTATGGATCTCCCATAGATCGGTGATAGCAGTCTCGGCCCTGGCTCGAACCTTGTTAAGAATTGAGAAATCCAAATCCATTGGACCCCGTGGGTTATAACCATAGACTACCATGAAGGGATTGTGCCAAGTACTCTATTGTGGTGCCTATTATAGGCGAACTCAATATGATAAAGGCGGGAATCCCATTATTTCAAGTTCTTGGAGACCTCTGTGCGCAAAATGTTTCCTAATGTTAGATTAGTTACCTCGATTTGTCTGTGTGTCTATGGATTATATGCACTCCTAAAACTCAGCTTCGTGTTTGTAAAGCACCACAAACTCTTCCAAAAGTTTCTAATAAATCGCGTATCGCGATCAAAATTTATGTTCATGGGTAGGCCATGTAAACTATAGGCCTCTTAGAAGTATAAATTAACAACATTCACAGCGGCCATGTAAACGGCCAGAGAAACTAGCTGGATATAGAGTGGATGGTTTGATTTCTACCACCACGCTCGTCGGTGTGCTATTCCTGTATAATCAATAGTCTCAAGCTGCCATGAGGAAAACAGAGTAAGTTATCATTGAAGAGATAGTCGTTGCTCACTGCAAAATATTTTCTCAAACTTGCCCCGACTTCCTCCAGAATAGGACCAAAATATGGATCAATAGGCAATATATACTTTATCAACCCCAACCCCACAACCTTTCCTTCCATGAAATTCATCATACTTCGTATGCTCAATGCGTCGGCTACGCAGTTAACTGCCCCCGTAGTGTGCTTGATTGAAAATGTAAATTGTTAGGTAAACACCGCCTAACGCACGTGGTGTGAAGAGAGCTTCTCCTGACTCCAGAGATGCTTCAAGGCATCATGATCAGTGTACTGTACAAATTCGTTATAGGCTAAGTAGAAACTTTGGTGCTTCAAATCCCGCACCAATGCCTGAAACTCCTTGTCGTAGGTATTGTAGTTGAGATTAGCTTCACTTAAGTTATCACTGAAATAGGCCACAAGTCATCCCCGTTGGGTGAGTAAATCTCTAATGCCCAATCCAAACGCATTACAATACAGTTCAAACCCTGTAAAAAAATTAAGTGGAACCATAATAGGTGTAGTGGTCAGTCTTACCTTAATCTCTTCAAACACAATAGTTTCTTTAGGGGTCCAACAAAACGTCTTGTACTTCATACAGTCTGTAATATGAGCCATGGCAGGAATGAAGTTGTAGATGAACCTCATGTAGAACGAAACCAACCCATGAAAAGAACAGACTTTGGTGATAAAGGTAGGTATAGGTCAGTCACGTAGTGTTGCTATATTCGACTCATCCACTGACAAACCATCCTTCAAAACAACATACCCAAGAAATAAAACTGAATCTGTCAAAAAAGAACACTTGTCGAGTCTCTCATAAAACTTATCTTGCCTCTAAACAACCAATACTTCACTATATATCAAAATATTGTCAAAATACATAACTAAGAACTTTCCAATAATGGGACGAAATACTTTATTCATAACCATCATAAACGTACTAGGAGCATTCGAAAGACCGAATGGTTTGTCCATCCACTCAAATAGACCTTCCCGGGTCTTAAAGGTTGTTTTTCACTCATCTCCCATTCAAATGTGAATCTGGTGATACCCGCTCTTCAAATTCAGTTTCGTATATACTGTAGCACCACTCAATTTATCTAATAATTCATCAAGCCGGGGAATAGGAAACTGATACATGACTATGATCTTGTTGATAATCTGGGTATCCACACACATCCTCCTTGAGCCATCTTTCTTTGATGTTAATAGTTCTTAAACCGCACAAGAACTGAGTATCTAACGTATGTGGCCTTTAGTCAATAGTTCTTTCACCTCTCTACGAAGCACTTTTTGCTTCTTTGGACTCATCTAGTAGTACATTCAATTTTGAAAACTAGTACTCGACACTAGGTCAATCTCGTGTTGGATTTCTCGTAATGGAGGATGACCTGTAGGCATATTATCAGGAAACACAACAAAAAAAATAACTAATAGTAGGCGAACATGCTCAGTTATCATAGCAAACAGATCATTATTAAATTCTTTAACCATCAATAGATAAACAATTCTTATATAACTAGCACGTTTAATAAATGCATTACGAGCTAAAAAGTTCTTACATGACTCATGTGATACAACAAGTAGGAGTTTTAGGGACACCTCTTTAGATGTTGTTAATGTGAATCTAGTGTTATTCCATATGAAAATATAGATTTTTTCCTAGCATCGTACGTGACACTTCTCTCGTATTTCCATGGTTGACCTAGAAATAAGTGAAAAGCATTCATAGCAATAACGTCATCATCCTTATAGTTATCGACAGAAAAGGACAGTAGACATCTTTTGGAGATTGTTACCTCACTATATTTCTTTAACCATGCGAGTTTGTAGGGGTTGGGGTGGTCTTATATCTTCAAGGCTATCTTATACACAGCCTCTTCAGAAATCACATTTTCGCAACTTTCTGAATCGATTGCGAATTTACATACTTTCCCTCTGATAGTACAAGTTGACCGAAAAATATTGTTTCGCAACCAATCACCCTCTTCATTTCTTGTCTTAGACGTAAAACAGACACGCCTAAGAACCAATGCCTGCCCAACATCCCCTCTAGTAAACTGTTCAGACTAAACCTCATGAACAACATACTCTAATTCCTCATCAAATTGTGGCCAAACTTGCAGATCAAAATCAGCACCTTTGATGAATAAACTCCTCGAGTGATGTGGTTTTTGTCGTAATTTAGGACATTGTGAAGAAACGTGCCCTGGTTCGTGACAATGGTAGCACTTAACCTGTGCGCGACTAAGGACCTGAGTAAATACATGCATGAATAGGGGCTGCAGTTGGTACTGCTGGGCTAAGACTTGGAACCATCCTTTTTGGAAACACCATCGGTGTTGTTCTAGCAGTATCTTCTCTATATAACCTTCGCAGAAGAGCTTTCTATAGATATAAAGCACGCAGATGGGCTTCAGATACATCACAAGGTCAAACATATTCGGCTGGTCTTGAAAGTGTTGTCTTATCCCACCTATATAGCGAGATACTAATTGATCCGTCAAATCAGCAATATCCACACGGTTTTGCAACTTGAAAAAATCATTAGTGTATTTTTCAACAATCTTTGACTCTTGTTAAGGTTTTGGAACTGCTGGTACATTATACCTGTATAATTATAGGGCAAAACATACCCCTCATGTGCTTCAGAAATTTAACCCAGGTTGTTATTTTCAGTTTACCTTCCATCGACATGGTCTGCTTTAGTTGCTGCCACCAAAATTCAGCTTGACCTCAGAACTTAGTTGTGGTCAACTATAATCATTTTGCATTCGGAACCTCCTTGAAATCAAGGACTTCTTCCACCATGGCGATTAAATCTAAAAACTTCTCCTATTTGAGACGTCCTAGAATTGTAGGATCTCAAGTCTGAATCATAATTCCCACTGGTTGTTGGCATTTTGATCAAAATCTCTCGTTGGCAACTTCTCAAAGACGTGCTCACGCTAGTTTTGAGGGTAATATGGACCTCTACCATATTCTATCAAATGAGCAAACATATTATGTTCCCGAGCGGTCTCTCTCTCAGATGCTGATTGTTGTTGGTCAAACCTGGAGCTCGAAATCCGTTGGTATGGTTGTTCAAAATTCTATGCATAGCCTCATGTATGATGAGTCTGAATTCAGCATGCTCCCCGGAAGGGCAAATCAGTCTAAGTCTCCCCGAATACCGGACAGGCTACAAGGACATAAATCGGACAGATCATTTGGACCGGACAGATTACTTTGAACACTGTAAACTTAAGGCTGTTCGAACTATGACTAAAGTACTAAAAAACCTAAACACTTCCTGACTAAGCTACCTGCCCTTTTGCTTAGAACTCATGGGTCTTTAAACATGACCCAGGTCCATTAAACATGACCCGAAAGCCCATAAGGGCCCAAACATCATACTATAAATACCCAACCACCAGCATTAACTATGAATAATGAAAATTAACTGCTACCAAGCTGTTTAATTATCTCTCCACCGTTAAACACCCATACACCACCGTTAAACACCCATACACCACCTTGAAACTCCACTTAAAATTACTAGCCTACCCTCAGGAAATTATTATCCACACCAAATTGGCGACCATAGTGGGAGGAGAGAGGTGCCTGAATCAAGCATTCAAAACCTACCAAGAAATTCTGTCCGTATGAATCCGGACAATCCAGAGCTTCCACCAGCTTTGCTCGAAGTGGTGGAAGAAAACGATGAGTATACTGTCCAAGAGCGCGACAGGTTAAAGCTTGAAATAGAAGCTCTGAGGGCTGAAAATGCCAAAATGGGCGTGAAAGAAAAATCCAAGGCATCGGTTGTTCATCACACTGATAACCCCAGAGAGCATGAGGCTTCCAAGACTCATATGAGCACCAAAAAGACTCATGCTAGTTCTAAAAAGTCTCACCGGTCCAAGCCTGTGGAGAGTTCTGACTCAAGTTCAGAATCTTCGGACAGCTCTTCGGACAGTGAGGGAAATGAAAAATCCTTGTCCTCTAGCAGTGATGAGGGTCGAACCAAGAAAAAGAAAAAGCAGGTTAAGAAATATTCGAGAAAAAGAGATCACCATGGAAGAATGAAAAGGCATATTGGAAAGGGGCCATCTCACCACCGGAGGTATACGGACAAGATGCTGATGGATCCCTTTGCTTTCCACGATGAGCCAGGTATCTTTGCAACTCCCAATGAGGATTCTGTGTTCAGTCGTGGAAGGAATTGGAGGCAGTCTCCACTGTCTTCTAAAATCCTGTCCGGAAACCTCCCCAAGAGGTTTGACAGTAATAAGATGGAGAAGTACGATGGCAGTACCGATCCGGACAATCATCTGGAGCAATTCAAGAACTTCATGATGAACTTTGATGATGATGATAAACTACTGTGTAGGGCATTCTCCCAATATTTTACGGGGAGTGCTCTGAAATGGTACAACAGCCTGCCTTAAGGTTCTATTAAAGATTTTGATACGTTTTGGGTGGCCTTTCGAAGGCAGTTTGTAGGGAGTAAGGAGCTGAAGGGCAATGGATACACAATAATCCATTGTGCCCAGGAGCCAAATGAGTCCTTGAAGGAATACATAAGTCGTTTCGTGAACACAAAGAATGGGTTGGCTGATTGCTTCGAGCAGGTGGCAATAGCATCCCTAAGGCAAGGCTTGAACCCAGGCAATCTGGCTGATTCGGTGACCAGAAAGAAAGCCATGACCTGGGGAGGATTGCTAAATCAAGTTGGCAAGCAAATAAACGTTGATGAAACGAAAAAGACCAGGGTGCACATGCAGGTGAGGTCCACCCTAGTGGCACCAACTCCAAATCAAAACTAGTCCGGGAACAAAGCAAGAGAAACCGGACAGGGGCATGGTAGGGCAAAAGCTCAGTCTCAGCCAGCTGCTCCTGCTCAAAGTCAACAATCCAGAAACAAAAGAGGGCCATGGGTCCAACCGGAGTGGTTCGCAGAACTCAAAGAAAGCATGGCCACCATTTTCGATAAAACAAAGGATGAGGTGCACTACCGGAGACCAGCAACCTTGCAGTCTCCCAGAGAGCATCGTAACAACTCCTTTTGCCAATACCACAATGATATTGGCCATACCACTGATGATTGCATAGGGTTGAAACAAGAGGTTTAAAACTTGATTGAAAGAGGAAAGTTAGGTGCATACGTTAAAAGAAGAGGAGGCAACAGGCCTGACAACACTCACCGGGTAGGTCCAAGTAATGCTGCCCCGGAGGGGGCCATGGTAATAGTTGAAAGGTTTGATGTGGAATCTGAATACTTGGATCCTGATCCAACACGAAATAGGGTGGGTGCTATAGAGGAGTGTTCTAGGACGGTCTCCGGGCTCATCAAATTCTTCGAGTCACTAACGATTTTCGGAGGGGACACTATGACAGCTCCTACTGCTTCTTCAAGAAAGAGGCATGTTCATAATTTAGCCTCCCAGCAAGAAGGGGGCATGACATCTTATCAATCACCAAACTTATTCCCATTCATTGTCTTTGATGAGGATGATTTAAGAGACATTGCTGGCCCTCATGAGGATGCTGTTGTCATAGGAGCATCTATAGGGGGCAATGAAATAAGGCGAATTTTGGTGGATACTGGAAGCTCTGCCAATATCCTGTTCCTAACCACTTACAAGAAAATGAAAAATCTAACTGTGATTCAGAAGTCGGACAGGTCAATCGTGGGTTTCATGGGCAGCTCAGCCGATGTGATCGGGGAGTTTAAAGAAGAAGTGTTATTGGGCAGGGGCCCTTTCAAGAAAATGGTTAGAATACTCTTCATCGTGGTGGATTGTCCCACTTGTTATAATGCTATTCTAGGGAGATCTTGGCTCTCTAGGATGCAAGCAGTGGCTTCAACAGTCCATCAGTGTTTAAAGTATGCTGTTCAGGGACAGGTTGGGGTTGTCCGGAGCAGCCAAAAGATTGCAAGAGAATGCTATGCCACTGCCTTGGCTCCACGAACGCTGGGGACAGTCCGTATAAATGATCAATAGCAGTTTGAGGGCCTTTCTGGGGGTGAGGGTGAGATTGATGACCCCAGAGAGACCCCTGGAGTGTTGATTCCAATTGAAGAGGTTGAAACGCACTGCTTGGAAGAAGGCAAAAGTGTCAAGATAGGGTCCAAGATGCCACCAATGTTGAAAGAAGAGATGTTGAAATTCTTGAAAGACCATCAACAAGTTTTTGCTTGGTGCAATGCTGATGTTACTGGAGTTCCAGCAGAAGTGATATCCCATCACCTGTCTGTCCGGAGAGATGTGGCACCAGTGGTACAAAAGAGAAGAGCTTTTTCAAAAGAAAAGGCTGATGTCATAGTGCAAGAAGTTGACAGACTCACAAAGATGGGGCACATTAAAGAATCTCAATACCCTTTGTGGACTGCCAATCCTGTCCTGGTGAAAAAGAAAAATGGCAAATGGCGCATGTGCATTGACTTTACAGACCTCAATAGAGCTTGCCCAAAAGATTTGTATCCGGTCCCCCGGATAGATCAGTTAGTAGACTCTACTTCTGGGAACAAGCTGCTCTCCTTCATGGATGCCTTCTCCGGGTACAATCAGATCCAAGTAGATCCAAAAGATCAAGAACATACCACGTTTGTCACTGATAAGGGTCTACATTGCTACAAGGTGATGCCTTTTGGCTTGAAAAATGCTGGGGCTACTTATCAAAGGTTAGTCAACAAGGCATTTGCTGATCAAATTGGAAGAAATATGGAGGTTTACATTGACGATATGATGGTGAAAAGCGTGGATGAGCAGTTGCACTTGTCCGATCTCCAAGAAACTTTTGCCAACTTGGCAAAAGTGAATTTAAAACTAAACCCTGAAAAGTGTGTGTTCGGAGTGCAGTCCGGGAAGTTCTTAGGGTATATCATAAGTGAGCATGGAATACAGCCCGACCCGGACCAACTCAATGCCTTATTCCAGATGGAGCCTCCTCGAAACATTCAAGAAGTACAGCGATTAACGGGGAGATTAGCTGCCTTGAATAGATTCATCTCCAGGTCTTCGGACAGGTGTGCTCCATTCTTTTAAACTTTGAAGGGTGCAAAAGGGTTCGAATGGACCCCACAGTGTGGTGAGGCATTCAATGAAATCAAGAAACATCTCTCCTCCCCCAAAACTTTGTTCAAACCAGTTGACGGGGAGACTCTTATTGTGTATCTGGCCGTTTCAAGTTGTGCTATCAGTGTTGTGTTGGTAAGAGAGGTCGATGGTTGTCCCTACCCAGTGTACTACATCAGCAAAAGCTTGATTGATGCTGAGAGGCGTTACTTGAAACTCGAAAAACTGGCATTAGCTCTGGTGATAGCTGCAAGAAAAATGAGGCCTTACTTTCAGGCTCATCCTATCGTCGCCCAGACATCTTTCCCTTTAAAGAATGTCCTTCAAAAAGCAGACATTTCAAGCAGAATGACGAAGTGGTCAGTAGAGTTGGGGGACTTCGACATAGACTTTGCACCCCGAACAGCAGTAAAAGCCCAAGTTGTGGCTGATTTTCTGGTTGAATTCCACTCCGATAGGGATTCAGAGCAACCTACTGATTCAGACAAGAAAGTGTGGATTGTCCGAACAGACGGAGGGTCTAGCACCATGGGATGTGGTGCAGGAATATGTCTCACTTCCCCATATGGGGACAACATGTACCAAGCTATTTGTTTTGCTTTCAGGGCGTCTAATAACGAGTCCGAATACGAAGCAGCTATAGCTGGGTTAAAGTTGGCCCACATATGTGAGGCTAAAAGGGTCAAGCTTCTAAGTGACTCCCAGTTACTTGTCCACCATACCTTAGGCCAATCTGAGGCTAGAAATGAGAAGTTGGTAAAATATTTACTCCTCCTCAAAAATGAAGCGCTAAAGTTTAAAGCTGTTGTCTATGAGCACATTCCCCGGGCAGAAAATGAGCTAGCAGACTCATTGGCAACGATAGCATATACAGAGTCCTACCCATGGATCCATGTGCTTGAAAGCCCTTCTATTCAACTTAGTGAGGGTGGAAAAGAGGAAGTTTTTGAAATACAAGTGAGTCAGCCTCAAGACTGGAGATCTCCTCTCATACAATATATGTCCGATGGTATTATGCCTTCAGATAAGTCACAAGCCAGAACATTGAAATACAAGGCTCGTGGTTTCATTATGTTGAGAGAAGTGTTGTACAAAAAATCCTATAGTAAACCTCTCCTACATTGTTTAGGGGATAATGAGTCACAAGTGGTCCTCTCTGAATTGCATGATGGTGAGGGATCAGCCCATTGTGGATTCAGAGCTTTAACAAGAAGAGTGTTACTCTCCGGATACTATTGGCCATCAATCATGAAAGATGCTAAGGAGCTGGTAAGAAGGTGTGACCCGTGCCAGAGGTACAGCAATGAAATTCATGTACCAGCCATTCCTTTGGAGTCAATTTCTGAGCCCATCCCTTTTGCTCGATGGGGATTGGACTTGGTTGGGCCTCTCCCTGTGGCGTCCGGAGGGCGTAAAACTATAATTGTGGCCATTGACTACTTCTCAAAATGGGTAGAAGCAGCTCCCCTGGCAGGGACAACATCGAAAGCTGTCATAAAATTCATTCTGTCCAATATATGTTGCAGATTCGGTGTCCCACAGAAGATAACAACAGACAATGGGCCACAGTTTGACAATAGAGAAATGGAAAGCTTCTGTGCCTCAAGGGGTATACAGCACTGCTTTTCTTCACCTTTCCACCCACAAGCCAATGGGCAGGTTGAAGTGGCTAATAGCACTATACTGTCCGGTTTAAGGAAGAATCTAGAAGGGGCTGCTGGGAAGTGGCCTAGTTATCTACAAGAGGTCTTATGGGCCTACCGGACGACGCCTGGGGCTGCAACACAAGAGTCTCCCTTTGCCTTGGTCTATGGAATGGATGCAGTAGCCCCCATAGAGAAAACACTCCCTTCCTTTCGTATTCACAACTTCTTCGAACACGCTAATGAAATGGCAATTAGAAATCAACTTGATTTGATAGAAGAAAGACGGGTTAAAGCTCATCTTAGAGTGGCACACTATCAGGGCTTGATGAGAAGCAGGTTTGCTTCTAAGGTTAAAAGAAGAGATTTCCAACCAGGGGACAAAGTATTAAGAAAGGTCTTCTTGCATACTAAGGAAAAGCTCTTCGGAAAGCTGGCCCCAACTTGTGAGGGTCCGTATACTGTAGTTGAAAGAATCAAGCCTGGGACTTATTGGTTGGAAGACAAAGATGGCAGGGTTTTAACTCACCCTTGGAATATTGAACACCTTCGAATGTACTTGGAATAACACTTGTGTAAATATTTACTTGTTTAAACATCCATGTAAAT
The DNA here is from genome assembly GCA_036936605.1 of Limnanthes douglasii subsp. nivea. Taxonomy (NCBI): domain Eukaryota; kingdom Viridiplantae; phylum Streptophyta; class Magnoliopsida; order Brassicales; family Limnanthaceae; genus Limnanthes; species Limnanthes douglasii. The sequence continues at coordinate 168,845,274 of JAUPFV010000004.1, read as the reverse complement.
ATTTGGGGGCATACCTTCCCCTCTTCGGTGGCACGGAGAGCTTTCAATGAAATTTGATGCCTTCTTCAAAATTTTCTAAGTATTTTAAAAATTCTATCTCTTGTCATACTACCCGGACTGAAAGGTCTAAGGGCTATTTAAACTCTAGCCGGAGAATCTTAACACTCTCACAATGCAATAACTCAAAGCTACTTAAATTCCAGCTATCTAAACTAAAACAAATAATGAAAGAAGATGAAGGTTGAGCAAAATAGAAACATTCATTCAACAACTTAAAATTGCCTTGGCCTTCCAAGGACTTTTGAACAAGTTAGGGTACAACACAAAAAATCTGTCCGAATAATACCGGACACCACAACAAAAATAGTGCCTTGGCCTTCCAAGGACTTTAGTTTGAGTAAAGGATAAATAAAGTACACCATAAATTAAGGCTGAGCCTTTGAAGATGGCTCACCCTCGTCTACTTTCTTGCCTTTGATGTCGCTCCCCCCTTCGACCACTTTTTTGCCCTTGGGATCATTCTCCTCTTCACCTGGGCTCTCTCCGGTTTTCTCTTCATTATCAGAAGAGAACTCACCGGAAAATCCCTCATCAACCATAGTATAAAATGGAAGGTCATCATCATCCACATAGAGCCATAAGTCCCCCAGTCTCCTCTTCGGGAATTTTTCGTGAAAAAGGAGAACCATATCAGACTTCACCCTTTGAACTATTAGCTCTTCGCTTTGTATCATCTCCCTGGCATAGGCGTTGATCTTGGCCTTGATTGTGGCCTCTTGGTCCCTTACCAAAGCAGCCTTCTCTTCAGCAGCCTGAGTCACTGCATTTTCCAAAGCAATCTTGTCAGTGGTCAGGTTGGTGATGAGCTTCTCTTTTGCAGTGGTCTCTCCCCGTGAGACCGTGAGATTTTTCTCCATACCAGACAACTTCTCCTGGAGATCTTTTATGGTTTGCTCTAGGGTGGCAACTTTTGTGTTGCTCTCATCATGACTCCTCTTCAGCTCCTCGTGTGCTTCCTTGAGTAAATCAGCATTGGTAGTAGCAGTCCGGAGGTCTTCGGACAGCTTATCCTTCTCAGACTTGAGGTCTTTGATGGTGTCTGCTTGGCTCCGGACTTGTCTTTCCAGTGTAAGAACTGGTTGCACATTACTAAGCAGGGAATGGGCAATAGTGTCCTTCTCACTAGAAACCATGAAAGTCTTACCGTTAAAGTTGACCGTATTGGAGCTGCTCGGAGGGATGTAGGGCCCTGCGAACTCGTCTCTGGGCAGGCAAAGGAAATATTCACCAAGCCCGCCCAAACCGGTGATGTCCACTTCATCCAAGTTGAGCTCTCCCCCCTCGACTTCATCAGTGTGAAACTCTCTGGGGATCTCTTCGACCAGAGTTGGGTCTGAAGGGCCAGTGGGAAAAGAGGGCTCCGGATCCCGGAGAGCGAGCTCATCTCCTTGTGAAGTCTTTTTCTTCTTAACTACCCGGTCAACGCTTTTACTTGCTTGCTTGCGAGTCCTCTTGGGAGCCCTTGGAGGTTTTCGAAGGTCTACTTCCTGCCTCTCGGTCTCTTGCTCCACCACCTGCAAGAGGGTTGCATCAATTTGAACTTGGGCTGGCCCCTCTGGATCTATTAGGGCATCCTTCTCAGCATCACCTGCCACCTTCTTGCCTTTTCTTCTGCCCTTCATTTTGCTTGGGGATTTGGCCCGGGCAGGCAGGTAGAGTGTCCCATCCAGTTCGTGGGACCTTCTCAGCACAATGTCTTCATCAGGCTGGGTGGTGAGCTCCTTCCAAGTTAGGTCTCTTCGACCTGTGGTGTTCCACAGGTGAGACCTTGCTAGATTCCCAGGGGTGAAGGCCTTGTGGAATCGATTCTCCCAATTCTCTGTGGTCCAAGCATTGATTTTGCCACAGGTAGTCTGTCCGGCCTTCAGGTAGTCCCCGAACTCCTTTGGCAGCTCTGATAGAACAGAAGAAAAATTGGTTAATATAAACTTAACTTAAAAAAAAACGGACAGAGACTCAAGTTAAGAAACTTACGGTCACTCCTCCACCTACTCCTGAGGAGGCTTGGGTTCTCTCCGGCCTTGATTTTCTTGCCGTTTTCCCAGGCACCACTAACGAACAGGAATTGGCTTCTCCACTTACTCTCTGATTCCAGGAGATCATCAACAGCCTTGAGATCGTTCCCCATGTTGAAATGGTAGAAGGGGAACTGATGATGCTTGAACAGGTTGGCCACTGCTGCGAACTCTTCCATAGGAAGAGGGATCCCAGATAACCTAGACGCCATGATACATGACATTAAGGTGAACCAACCATTGGGGCTTAGCTGTGTTGGGCAGAGCTTGACCAGGTGGAAGTAGCGCACGATCTCCGGGTCTAGTGGGAACCTGAGCCCCCAGTTAAATAGCTCCGTAAAGAAGACTATCTCGTTTCGTTTACAGTCCATTGGTCCCCCATTTTGTGCGCATTCTACCCAGATCAGAGGTATGGATGAATGCATACTTGGTCTTCTGCAAGGCCAAGAGGTACTTAAGCTCGACTTTGTGGAAGCACGGCCTCACTTTCCCCTCAAGGCACTCCGGCAGGTCCGGATGCCTCAGATACAAATTTTCTTTGCCCTTTTTGGCAGCAACAGCAGTGGTATCAGCCTGTCCGGAGGACTCGGACTCAAAGGGGACCTCTTCAGTAGAGTCCTCCATTCTCTCCTCCATAATTGTTGGGGGGACTTCTGTGGAAGTGGTTCGGGGAGGATTGAAGCTTGGCATAGCCTGCCCTCCGGACTGTTGACTGCCCGTATTCATCTGACTTCTCACCTCAAGTTGGGTTTCTGAGGCAGAAGATTCTCTAGGGGGTACTGGGCTACTGGCCTCCGGACCGGACGGCCTCTCCCGGGGAGCTCTAATGGGCACTCCAGACCCAGAGTCACTGTTTTTTGCCCCCGACTTTAAGGGAGTATTTCTGGAGGTCAGTCCTTTGACTAACCGGCTAGGCCTCTTAACGACTAGCTTCTCCGGGGAGTGGTCAGAATCAGACCCCATGGCTATAAAAGGTGAGGTTTTCCTAACGCTTGTAGCGGTGACTCCTGGTTCAACAGCATGTATTGACTCCTGAACTGAGGAACCAGATACTATGGGAGAAAGGGTGGATTGAAAGAGCTTTTTGGGCTTGGTACCTTTGGAGGAGGATGAGCCTCGATCTGATTCCGTAACAGAAGCAACCGGTCTATCAACTGGTGATGATGGTAGCCCTGCTGCTATTCGCCTTTCTTTTTCGACCTTCTGCGCTTTCTCCAACTCTGAAAGATTGAGCCAACCACCTTTGATCAATGCTGTTCTTGCTGTAAACATAAAACAGCCAAGAGAATTTTTGTTCTAGAGAGAGAAAGCTCTGAGTAAAATTGCAGAGTAAGATTTGAGAGAGATAGTAAAACAGTGAAAAATGAATGTGAATTTATAGTAGATTTGAAAAAAAAAGGAGTTGATTCCTAGGAGAATCCGAAAAGTTGGGTAATGATTAAAAGACGGCGCTAAAGTCACTATTGGCAATTAAAGAGGTTACTTGTTAAAGAAGGTGGTGCGAAATTCAAGGTGAAAAAACGGCTGGAGTGGCCAATCAAAAAGAGACACGTGTCCCACTAACTCTGGCAAAAACCGTTTGGAATTCGTAACGTTTAATCTGTCCGGGTATACCCACAGATCTGTCCGGTTTAAGAACCACTTCGTACATCGGACTGTTTTTCAGTTCTTTGACAAGGACACTTGCTCAAACACCTAAAAAAGGGGCTCCTGATGAGTCCGAATTCAGCATGCTCCCCGGAAGGGCAAATCAGTCTAAGTCTCCCCGAATACCGGACAGGCTACAAGGACATAAATCAGACAGATCATTTGGACCGGACAGATCACTTTGAACACTGTAAACTTAAGGTTGTTCGAACTATGACTAAAGTACTAAAAACATAAACACTTCCTGACTAAGCTACCTGCCCTTTTGCTTAGAACTCATGGGTCTTTAAACATGACCCGGGTCCATTAAACATGACCCGAAAGCCCATAAGGGCCCAAACATCATACTATAAATACCCAACCACCAGCATTAACTATGAATAATGAAAATTAACTGCTACCAAGCTGCTTAATTATCTCTCCACCGTTAAACACCCATACACCACCGTTAAACACCCATACACCACCTTGAAACTCCACTTAAAATTACTAGCCTACCCTCAGGAAATTATTATCCACACCAATGTACATTCCTCATCTGGTCTTTCAGCGAATTCATCTAATCACCTATACGGAGAAATCAGTTTTTCATCTCCTCCCGGTTGACTGATCTGCGATTAGAAGAGTGGGTTTTCCTCGAGCGATTCTCTTAGACGGTATATCTCCATAACCTGCGTAGTAGGAGATCTGACGCTCTGATACCAATTATGATATAAGCGGATATGGAAACAGAGTTGACGGATGCAATAACTCAATAAAAGAAATGAAAACAGTATGAAACCCTAACCCTAGGTTAGAGAGAAAAAGAAACTCAAAGAAAATAATCCCAAAACTTAATTCATCAAAGTCTGATGGCAAAGTAGGGTTTGAGAGAATTTTATAGAATGCTCGAAATTCTACACAAAATATTATAAATCGTTCTCAATGTAATAAAATAAAGCCAAACCTAATTTCAAAGCGATTTCAGATGTTTAAGTATTTTAAATAAATCCAACAAAATAGTATAATTTTTCTGAGAAAACACAAAAACAAATAAATGAGGTCCTAAACGCCTGATTTTTGGGCTTGAAATTCATCACCCGGCTTCACCATGTGATGCTTCTGAAAGTCGTTGGGCTTCTTGACGCATTCTATTTGAGTAGTCGCGGTGCCTAATTCTGATAATCGAGCCCCAAATAAGGTCTGTTTTCGTTTGTACAAAAAGGTCATATAGTCGTTGGCTTATCCAACTACATCACGAAGCCGTGAGCATCCAAATTTAAACCAGAATGTATGTTTGCAATCGAACATAGCACCAAAAGCTACCCAAATTAACTTTGGAAAACAAAGTAAGAAAATAAAAAACCGTCCTACTACACACACTAACAAAGGTCATAGAGTCTAATTTCTTTGGAAGCTAGTAGTAACAGTTATGACCCTTATAAGACGTTGGTCAGTCAAATACCAAAGTTTTTCCTAAGCATCACAAGTAAAAAAAAAAATTAATTGCTCCTATTACATCATTTTGCATTAGCACAATTCTTTTAAAAAATAAAGAGAACACATAGATTTTTTCTAAATTATCACAAGTATGAAATAAAGCGCACCTAAGTAACTACAAACCCATTATTCGAATTCTAGTTCATTACGGGTAGCTTCAAGCCTACTACTTAATTATTGCTCGGACCTCATCTTCTTTTCAAAGCATCTCTCAGAGTAGCACTTGTTTCAATAGGTTCATACGCTCCCTGAAGTATTTTTTGGAGATCACCAATATGGTTTGCAACATCGACAACCCACTGAATATAATATGGAATATGAAATAAAAGCAATATTCATAGAGTTAACATGAAGTAAGAAACTAAACAACGCTAAATACCAGTTCACCTCAAAATCCACGCTCAAATTCCCATGTGCCAACTTTAAAGGAGAACGGGAAACATAAACAACCCTTTGTGTAGTCAATTTAGGATAATAATAAATAAGATCAAGAATTTGTCTTGCCGGAAGTAATGGCGAAGATAAATAAAAAAGGAATCATTCTGAAAAGAATAAATAACACTTGAGAATACATGAACCCCAACACTCGTACCAACAATCACAATGAAGTGAAAACATAACAAACTTTATGCATAGGAAGGATAACCACAATAAGAAATGGTCAAAAAATGGGTGTCACACTAGAATAAAACTTAGTATAATCCCTCAAAAAACTAGAAAGAGCTTGAGTGGTAAAAGAATTAATAGAATAATCATTGGATACAAGATTATTCCCCTCTAGATTAATACCACCTCTCGTAGAATTTAAGATAATTTTAAAATCATCAAGAGCTACAGGTATAACAGAAACATTCTTACATAAGTCACGCCTTAGTTTATCAAAAGATAGGATAAAAGGCCCTGAAATAGGATATGCGGACAGATCATCATAACATTTTTTTCTGCTCACTACGCAAATGAATGAACTTCCCATGTTTGTTATTAATATATATATATATATATCAAAATGTTTGTAATCCTACCCATGAAAGATTCAATATTGTAGGTAGGAAAAAATTATATAATGGTACAAAGTTAAGAATAATATATTCTAAAAAAAGAGGGTATAAGGGTATGGACACTAAAAGAATCAGCGATAAAAGCATATTCTAAAGCAACAATAGAGCTTCTTCTGAGTAGCTTTGATAACACCTCTCCTATCACTTAACTCATAATTATTTTCAATAACATTGATAATGGAAGAACAACCGTCAATTGTTGAAGATACTTTTAATCTTTTACTTGATGTTGCATTATCTCCAATACCAAGCATGCCTGCATCAGAAAAACGAAGGTTCTTTCTATTGCAAAGAATCAGTGACTGTAAAGATAGTTTGAAAAGTTTGAGGAACACTAACTTTATATTGTTACACCATACGAGAAACAATGATAGAGTCTTAAGCCTTTTTGCAACGACTCACCGATGGAGAGCTAGCCACAACCTTCTTAGTAATAGGCTTCTTCATTACTTTTTTCTTCTTTGGTGAGGATTTTATAACCTTTTTTGAAGGAGTAGGCTTGTCAGTTTTACCCACGGTAACAAAAGAAGGAATGAAAAAATCACAATATATTTTAAGGATGACATTGTCTACTCTCAGCGATATGGTTGGAAGTCGGAATGGAAACATAAGAATTCAAAAACTTATTAGCCTCCCTCATTAAATGATAATATAAATATTTGATCCTTTCGAGTTTATCCTCTACTATGGGAAATTTTTTCGATAGGAGTTTGGAATAAATTACATGAGATATAAAAAACAATTAAAGGATAAAAGGCCAAGGACTAAAACTTACGAATAAAACTTACGGACTCGGCATAAGATTTAAAAAACAAGTAAAGGAGAAAAGGCCAATGGACGAAACGTACGACTCATAGACCACTTCTAATGATTGGGGGAATAGCTCTACCATGATCCATCTCCCAAATCTTCTTACAAATCTTGTTGGTGAAAGGAAAATCAATAATAATCTTGGAAAAGTATGCATTCTTAACAAAAAATAAAAAAGATAGCCGCACAGTGTAATATGAGACTCTATGATCAAGAAATTCCTCTATCATAAAAAACCTCCAAAAATTTAGAATAATTTGTGAACGACACATGTGGGTGTCTTTGAGAAAACTCAACAAGATCTCCCGTTAGAGGAAACCGAAAACCTTGGTTCAGTTAAATGACCATAACTCGAAAAAAGAATACGAAAATACCATTGGTTTTGTTTTTTTAAGACGAAAAAAACTGTTACCACTCATAATATGTTTTGAATTTTTTTAAAAAAATATATATATTACACACGTTTCTCAGTTATATGGTTTTGCATCTAGTGACTGGTTTCACATCTATCAAAATAAAAAAGGTTTCGCATCTATCAAAATAAAGAAGGTTTAACATCTATCAAAATAAAATATGTTTCGCATCTATCAAAATAAAGAAGGTTTCGCATCTATCAAAATAAAAAAGGTTTAACATCTATCAAAATAAATAAAGTTTCGCATCTTCTTCATTTATCTTTTAAATTTAAATTTTTAGAAAGTTTGTATCTCTTAAACTATAACTCGGAAAAAAATCCAAAAATACCACTAGTTTTTTTTATAAGACGAACTAAACTAGTACAACTCATGATATGTTTTGAATTTTTTTAAAAAAAATATTTTTTTTTGCATCTATTTAAGTACTTCTCAAATCTCGTTTGTAAAACATAATTGTTAAGCTCTGTATGTTGAGGTTGGTAAAGTGTTGAGATGGATTATTGTGCATCTATAGTCTAAATACTTGAATACTAATATAACAAACAAAACTCCCTGAAGCACGCATTGTTTATTGCTCAGCTACTGGTGCATCAGAACCACGAAATTTAGGTTATATGGTCTTTGGGGAGATGGAACAAGTTTTAGTGATTTTTCGAGTTTTCTAGGTGCGTTTCTATTTTTAGATACTTCATCTTGTTCTATCCTTCCTTTAAAAGTTCTTAAAGTTTGAAAGATTGTTATTGTTATTGTTTTTGTTAGAGAGAGAAAGGAAGAAGAATTTAACAGATAAGAACGAAGAGAGAGAAAAAGTAGGGTAGAGTGTTAAAATCTTTATATAAGTGAGTAGGGGTATAAAAGGTATTAGTGGGTTTTAAGTAGTAAATATTTGAGTAAAACGGATCTTTCGAAAAATATATATAAAAATATGGGTTGTTATTTTGGATTGATTTATAAATTAAAATATATGTTTAATAATTATAATATTAGAAAATTTTAAAAAATAAAAATAAATTACTAAATTAATAATAACATTTCACTCGAATTAAAATAAATTTATTATTTTGGAAATAAAGAGTATCATTTGACACTACAATATAATAATTAAATTCTTTAATTTATTTTGTCATAAAACAAACTATCAGTTATTTCTATTGAATGTCACATTACGTTTTCTAGTTTTTTCATTAATTGTTTATGATTAAAACCTACTCACTTCAACATATATCTCAAATATAAATAGTAATACTGCAATAACATAACATCTCAATATTTTTCAAAAAGGATTATATATTCACCTGGATTTTAAAATGACGAAACTTATTTTATCGATCGCAATGGTTATATTAGTCTTATCTCTTTCAACAGGTATATTTTCTATAATATTTTATTTTAGTTTTTTTTATCTACGCATATATAGTGTGTAGAAAGAATTATCATATAGCCTTTAGTAAAATACCTGTGTAGTTTTTAAACAACTTATTGCGACCAAAATAAATAAAAAAATAAAAATAAAAATGTTGCTTTTATTAGTCTAAGATCTGTAAATGGTATATTCATAGTATATATACAAATATGTGTTGCATAGTAGAGAAAATGACACATATATTTATATTTATTTTTTAATTCGTTTATTATAACAATTCATTTGACAAATATAGTAATTGATATAAGCTTTTTCGTTATTTATATTATAAACATAATTTACCTTTTCTTTAAACAATTTAGAAATAGGTGATATCTCTTAACTCGTGTATAGTTTTTATTAACATTAGTAATATTTTATATATACTTTTTTATTTTTCTGAAATGTGTATAAGTTTTGAATGATAGTTACAGATGCTCAGGACTGCACAGCAGATCTAAGTATCCATCCTCCACCTAACTGTACACCCTCTTTCTGTTTAACTTATTGTGCAAAATTTTATAAAGGGCGCGTGAAATCGGCCACTTGTACGAATTCTACATTATGCACGTGCGTGTTGAAGTGTGCTGTTTGATTTTTTATTATTTTTGAAATTGTCATCGCCAATTGTAATAAAAGATAACAATAATGGGTTAGTGCTTTGTCTCTTTTTTAAGATTAATTATTTAATATTTATGTTATGTTCAAACTATAAAAGTTGGTGATATGTTTAAAAATTAACATGAAAAGATTGAAATTTTCAAAAATTTATAAAATAAACTATATCGCAAACTTAAATGTTAAGATGTCATCAGGGTCGAAACAAAGTTTTCATGAAATTGGAGTATTCGTGAGGTCAATCATATAGTTATATTATTATTTTTAAATAAATTTTAAACAAATAATTCATATCATTCTATAATGTATTCTATACTGCTCCGTTCTTTAAAATCTAATAAAATATTAATATTTTTTAGTAAATAATATTTAGTTCAAATTTGTTGTTTTATTTTCTATAGAAATTTAAAATTAAAATAGTCCCGCCTAAATTATTTAAATATACCGTAGAAAAAGAATAAACTTTTTAAATATACCTATTTAAATATGTTGAGATAGATGAACTTATGTTTCCTATTCACTAGAAAGTTTTGGATATATTCTATAAATTAATAACATCGATAAAGTTTATAATTTGTCCAGTTTTAATGTGATGCACATACAAAATTATATCCCTCGATAAAATAAATAAGATAATGTTTATTTGAGATCCCAATGTATACATATATTGATCCGAGTAAAACTATAAATTAAAAGTTACTAAAAGATTTTCATGAACTTAACAAACTCAATTAATTTATACTAAAACACTTATCTATAGTCACTTGTTTTCTTTTATTGAACGTCAAATCTACATTACGTTCATCTTTAAATATTATCATTAGAGTTTGGGCATTGTCTTCTTGTATTGTAACAGAACATTGTGAAGATTTGTTGCCACATGTCATGCCTCTTTCTGAGCGACCAAATCCAAAGCTATTGAATCATCCCCAACTTCGTCATCGACCATATTCTAAATAGCCTCCGCAACAATTTATCTAATGCTTTGAACCTCATAACATTAATTATTTTCACATGAAAATGTAGCAAGTGATTCACATACATTGTATGCCGACAATGCATACCTGTAATCAAATTCTCAACCTCACAAATGTCTTCTCAAAAAATTTCATCACTTAAATCACTTGAGCCGGTTGGATTCGTCGAACAAATTTTACAATGTCGAAAGTAATTTTCTATGTTCTTTTGTTGCACATTTCTCGAAGCCGAGACGACCAAATTAATAGCATCTAAACATTAATATCTCCCGGAGAAGAAATATCCAACTCATAACCTTCCAATTTTTTACGGTAAAACCTTTTACGATAGTAAATTTTAAAGGTTCTAATTGTTAGGTGCGACCAAAAGTCCCACATCCCACATCGGTTAAACATGGGAAGAAAGATCAGTATATAAGTTAAGAATACATCTCCATTAGTGTGAGGCCTTTTGGAAGTGGACCAAAAGCAAATCCGTGCGGGCTAGTGGACCCAAAGAGGGCAATATCACACTATTGTGGAGATAATAGTATTCTTACTTATATACAAAAGCGGAATATACTGACCCAATATTCCCTACAAATGGTATCAGAGCACCAGGCCCAGACAGACAGAACGCGATTCATCAAAGAGCAGCGCAGATTCATCTATAGATGGAGCGCCAGGTGGCTTGATCAAGGAGCGACACAGTGTCATCGAGTAGGCGGATGGAAGTCAATTGAGAGGAGGCTAGAGTGGTACTTTCCTCGAGAGGAGGATTGTTATGTGGGACTTTTTTCAATTGAGAGGAGGCTAGAGTGGTACTTTGTTCGAGAGGAGGATTGTTAGGTGCGACCAAAAGTCCCACATCCCACATCGGTTAAACATGGAAAGAAAGATCAATATATAAGTTAAGAATACATCTCCATTAGTGTGAGACCTTTTGGAAGTGGACCAAAAGCAAAGCCGTGCGGGTCAGTGGGCCCAAAGCGGACAATATCACACTATTGTGGAGATCGGAGTATTCTTAGTCATATACAAAAGCGGAATATACTGACCCAATATTCCCTACACTAATTATCCAAACATCACATGGTAGAATTTTTGAAGTCATGTTTGGAGGTAGAAAAAAACTAAATGTTTTGCAACCCTTGGATATTATTTGAATGTGCTAGACAATTATCCACTACCAAGAGACTTTTTAGATTGTGGATTTGTTCATCGAGCCAACAAACATATTCTTTGAAAAGCAAATCAGTCATCCATGCTCTTTTGTTGGCACGGTATACACAGTCTAGGCTTTCATGTTGATATTCTTAAAAAATATGGCTTTACATACTTACCAATGATTAATCGAGGAATTTTTTCTGAGCTATCCTCATTGCAACATATAACAATTGTAAGTATTTCCTTGTCATTTTTTGTTTTATTACAAGTGAATGGTCAACTTGTAACCTGTAAAACAAACCAGTTTCATCAATATTAAAAATATTTTTCAAAGAAATTGATCAATTTTATATCTTAAAGACTCCAGTTTCTTCTCCATTTCATGTGAGTCGACTTAGCCACTTTCTTTGAAACGAAGATATGATTTGATACCATGGATTAACTTGAATTTCTTAAGCCAACCTTGTAAAAGTTTCATTTCTAAAGAATCATGTGGATACAAAAGCTTTAATGTTTCAACCTCCTTCTTTATGATTAGCTCGCTCCTTTTATATTCACACGCTCTTGATATTCGAGAAACCATTCATAAAAAACTTTCTCCATATCAGGGTACTTAGCTGGTTTGTAACGCTGGGAAGATCCACATTTATCAATGTCAGCTGATATGAACTCTGATGATTGCTTGAGAGTGTTTGATATTGTTCCTTGAACAAATTTCAAATTGAAAGTTTTCTCAACCCACTACACCAAAATCTAGTTGAGTGCATACTTGATGATCTCTCTTATACTCGCATAAAAGTTTTTGTTGTTGATTGATCATGGTTTATTTTTCAAGACATTTTAGTTTAGGAACCATAGTTGATGTGATATTAAAAAATCAATGGATTTTTTATAGTGATCAATTTCTATAATGTTTAATGCACTACGTTGGTACCATAGATTAATATTTTGGTACCATAAACTAACATTTTTACTTATTAAAAAACAACGAACTTGATAGATTCAATTAGTTTGTGAATGTACATTCATAGAATGTACATTAGAACTTATTTTTGTAATTTATTTTTCATCTCTAACTAATATACATTTTAACTAGTACATTGGACTCATAAATATAAAGGTTATACGTAACATCTCTTTAAATTAATAAATTATTAATTTATCAATATAATAACATCTCACTAAATTAATAAAATATCTTGATCCCAAAATTAGTAATTTATAGAGGTTTTACTGTATATAGATATAGATAAATAGATGGATATATATATATATATATATATATATATATATATATATATATATATATATATATATATATATATATATATATTTGGTGTAAGAATGTGATTATGTTGAAATATATGCATTCAGAGAGAGATATTTGTTGGAAGAGTGTATCATTTTTGTTAATAAATAGTGAATTCAATTTGGATTTGGTTCTAAGTTTGGTTTTGGTTTTAGTTTAGTATGGTAGTATTATTTACAATTTTTAATTAGGGTAGCGATTTTGATTTTGATTTTTATTTGCACTTGGATTTAGATTTAGATTGAGAATTGGATATGGATGGTATTTATATTTTGTTTTGGATTTAGATTTGGTATTTAGATTTGGTATTTAGATTTATATTTGATTTACGTTTTTGGTTTAGTTTTTAGATCTATGAATTAAAAATTAAAAATTAGGAATTGAGCATTATAAATTATTAGAAATTATCGGAAGTTAGAAATTGAGAATTGGGAATTGGGAATTGAGAATTGAGAATGAGGAATTTAGAATTAAGAATTCAGAATTGGGGATTGACGATTCCGCGTTTGGTATTTTAGGATTGTGGGTTCCGCGTTTGGCGTTTGGAGATTGGTGTGCTGTGTTTTACGTTTAGAGTTTCGTGTTTGATGTTTGAAGTTTAGTAATTGAAGTTCAGAGTTCAAAATTCGGTGTTTGGTTTTAGCGTGTGGTGTTCAATCTTGGTTTTGAAGTTTGGAGTTTGATTTTTTATTTTTCCATTTGGATTCGAATTCGATATTGGTATTGGATTATGAGTTCGATTTGGATTCAATTTGGATTCGATTTTGGTTTTGGATTGAGAGTTCAATTTGGATTGATATTTGAACTTTTGACTTGGATTTTGAGTTTTTGTTTGTTTTGTTTTTCATTGTTTGGATTAATATTCGTATTTGGGTTTTTTAGTTTTAACTTTGAGTTTGAATTTGGAGTTTGGATTGGCATTTGGATTACAGTTCAAAGTTTTTCGAAGATTGAAGGTTCAGACGACACTTCAGATTTGTTTTATGTTTAACAAATCCGCAATACTTATTACTATTGTATTGTGAAATTAAGGGAGGGTGTTAAGGTTGTTAAGTCTATTATCCCATATTACTATTTTATAAATAGTGGCTTAAACCCTATGTAATTTCATCATTCTGAAATTATAGTAAAACCTTATCCATATTTTTGTTTTTTTAATTTTTACACAAAAACAAAATTTGGAAAGCGTATCTAATATACGTCTCAAACTTTCATACTTTCTAGTTACTTTTGCAACGAAAGTTCATCTTCAAATTTTGTAACTTCTGGTTTTTGTACTCGATTTTCTAACATATAATTTATTAGGTATTTGAAACAAAACATGAACATAAAAAATAAGATAAACATGTATTATTCGGAGAATATTAAAAAAGTGAATTACTAGTTATCCAATTATATTTCTTACTATCATTTCGCATCAAGTGAATACAAATCTAAGTTACTAAAAGTATCTCAAGCCATCTGTATTTGATACCAGATAGTAAGTATACCTATCATCGCTAAAAAAAATAGTTTCCAAAAGTTTATATAAATTAATATGTATATTTTAAAATATTTTGAATTGGATAGATAGATATACATGCGTGGTTTTATTCTTTTGATAAGTTTTCTTAGTTTTTTCTGATTATTTTAAACATAAAGTAACTAACTAAATTATACATGATAGAGAAACTTGTAATATGAAATTATAAAATACCAAACTATTTTGCATTTTTACCAAAACAATACTTTATCTTCTTTATCTCTCTAAAATCAATGTTTTATGTCCTCTAATTTTATATCTTCCAATATTAAATCCAAGCTACCAACGATCATCACAAGAAAAATACAAACACGTTTCATTACCTTCATTGAATATTTGTTTTATGCAATTTTTTACTTTGATTTGAAATATATATTTTTCTATTTATTTAGGTATTTTATATGTATAACTCGGGTTTCGAACACATAACCCAATATGGTAGGCTGATTCTAAGTTATTGTCTTGGACCATCTGCGCTAATACTTTTCAATGGAGGCAGAATGAAAAGTATATAATATATATGTTTTGCATTCGGTCGGTTCGGCTTCAATTTCGCGAAAACCGAAACCCGGCCGAATCTAGTTCGGTTTGAAAAATCGAAACCAAAACCGAATTTAATATTTTTTAAACCGACCAAACCGATAAATTTTGGTTCGGTCGGTTCGGTTTTTGCTCACCCCTACTAAACATTGTTTTACTCTAACATCTCCTCCAAAGATATTTGAAACTATAAACTATAATGAAGAAAACTAAAAAAATCACCTCACAATGGCAAGATTTTTGTTCTCAGGTACAAATTTTCGGATCTTATGTTTTTTCTGAAAAATAAAAAAATGAAAATAATTATATTTATTTCAAAATTTTGTCGGAAAATGTATTGTTTATTTGTTTGTCTAAATATTAATTTCATTTTGATATTTAAAAACTTTTTAATTTAATAAGAATGGTTTGTTGTTTTGATTTTATAAAATTTTAAGTTTTCGAGTTTGATGATTACTTTTATATATAATTTTAGTTAATAATTAGCATTTAGTAATAGTAAATAACTAAATGAATAAACTATCCCTTTTTTAATGATATTTGTTTAATATTTATAAAACTCAAAATATATGTTTTTGATAAATTTGATTTTTAAACTATTTATTTTTAAATAATTACCATAAAAATATATATTATATTATATTATATGTTTAAAAAGTTTAACCACATTTGTGATTATTTTAAATTTATTTATTTATGTATTCTCTCTTTTTATCTTTTCACTAAAAATCGATTATTAAAAAAATTATATATATATATATATATATATATATATATATATATATATACTTTATTTGTGTTTTAACTAATGAACAATTAATATTTTGTGTAAAAAAAATTATGTTTAGTTTTTTTAGATGAAAAATACATCAAATAAAAATAAAAATGGTTCTTACAAATATATAGGACATACTCTGAGAAGTGGCAGTAAGAGCCATGAAAGAAAACAGTACGATGGTAAGTTGACTTGAATATGGCCAAAACAAAATGAGAAAAAAATAAGCGAGAGTGTTAAAAAACCAACACGACCAACGTGGCAGAACAATAGAGTCGAAAAACATGCGAGTTTGTAGGGGTTGGGGTGGTCTTATATCTTCAAGGCTATCTTGTACACAGCCTCTTCAGAAATCACATTTTCGCAACTTCCTGAATCGATTACGATTTACATACCTTCCCTCTGATAGTACAAGTTGACCGAAAAATATTGTTTCGCAACCAATCACCCTCTTCATTTCTTGTCTTAGGCGTAAAACAGACACGCCTAAGAACCAATGCCTGCCCAACATCCCCTCTAGTAAACTGTTCTGACTAAACCTCATGAACAACATACTCCAATTCCTCATCAAATTGTGGCCCAACTTGCAGATCAAAATCAACACCTCTGATGAATAAACTCCTCGAGTGATGTGGTTTTTGTCGTAATTTAGGACATTGTGAAGAAACGTGCCCTGGTTCGTGACAATGATAGCACTTAACCTGTGCGCGACTAAGGACCTGAGTAAATACATGCATGAATAGGGGCTGCAGTTGGTACTGCTGGGCTAAGACTTGGAACCATCCTTTTTGGAAACACCATCGGTGTTGTTCTAGCAGTATCTTCTCCATATAGCCTTCGCGGAAGAGCTTTCTATAGATATAAATCACGCAGACGGGCTTCAGATACATCACAAGGTCAAACATATTCGGCTGGTCTTGAAAGTGTTGTCTTATCCCACCTATATAACGAGATACTAATTGATCCGTCAAATCAACAATATCCACACGGTTTTGCAACTTGAAAAAATCATTAGTGTATTTTTCAACAATCTTTGACTCTTGTTAAGGTTTTGGAACTGCTGGTACATTATACCTGTATAATTATAGGGCAAAACACACCCCCTCATGTGCTTCAGAAATTTAACCCAGGTTGTTATTTTCAGTTTACCTTCCATCGACATGGTCTGCTTTATTTGCTGCCACCAAAATTTAGCTTGACCTCAGAACTTAGTTGTGGTCAACTATAATCATTTTGCATTCGGAACCTCCTTGAAATCAAGGACTTCTTCCACCATGGCGATTAAATCTAAAAACTTCTCCTATTTGAGACGTCCTAGAATTGTGGGATCTCAAGTCTGAATCATAATTCCCACTGGTTGTTGGCATTTTGATCAAAATCTCTCGTTGGCAACTTCTCAAAGACTTGCTCACGGTAGTTTTGAGGGTAATATGGACCTCTACCATGTTCCCTCAAATGAGCAAACATATTATGTTCCCGAGCGGTCTCTCTCTCAGATGCTGATTGTTGTTGGTCAAACCTGGAGCTCGAAATCCGTTGGTATGGTTGTTCAAAATTCTATGCATAGCCTCATGTACATTCCTCATCTGGTCTTTCAGCGAATTCATCTAATCACCTATATGGAGAAATCAGTTTTTCATCTCCTCCCGGTCGACTGATCTGCGATTAGAAGAGTGGGTTTTCCTCGAGCGATTCTCTTATACGGTATATCTCCATAACCCGCGTAGTAGGAGATCTGACGCTCTGATACCAATTATGATATAAGCGGATATGGAAACAGAGTTGACGGCTGCAATAACTCAATAAAAGAAATGGAAACAGTATAAAACCCTAACCCTAGGTTAGAGAGAAAAAGAAACTCAAAGAAAATAATCCCAAAATTTAATTCATCAAAGTCTGATGGCAAAGTAGGGTTTGAGAGAATTTTATAGAATGCTCGAAATTCTACACAAAATATTACAAATCATTCTCAATGTAATAAAATAAAGCCAAACCTAATTTCAAAGCGATTTGAGATGTTTAAGCATTTTAAATAAATCCAACAAAAATAGTATAATTTTCTGAGAAAACACAAAAACACATAAATGAGGTCCTAAACGCCTGATTTTTGGGCTTGAAATTCATCACCCGGCTTCACCATGTGATGTTTCTGAAAGTCGTTGGGCTTCTTGGCGCATTCGATTTGAGTAGTCGCGGTGCCTAATTCTGATAATCGAGCCCCAAATAAGGTCTGTTTTCGTTTGTCCAAAAAGGTCATATAGTCGTGGGCTTATGCAACTACATCACGAAGCCGTGAGCATCCAAATTTAAACCAGAATGTATGTTTGCAATCGAACAGAGCACCAAAAGCTACCCAAATTAACTTCGGAAAACAAAGTAAGAAAATAAAAAACCGTCCTACTACACACACACACTAACAAAGGTCATATAGTCTAATTTCTTTGGAAGCTAGTAGTAACAGTTATGACCCTTATAAGACGTTGGTCACTCAAATACCAAAGTTTTTCGTAAGCATCACAAGTAAAAAAAAATATTTTTTAATTTCTCCTATTACATCATTTTGCATTAGCACAATTCTTTTAAAAAATAAAGAGAACACATAGATTTTTTCTAAATTATCACAAGTATGAAATAAAGCGCACCCAAGTAACTACAAACCCATTATTCGAATTCTAGTTCATTACGGGTAGCTTCAAGCCTACTACTTAATTATTGCTCGGACCTCATCTTCTTTTCAAAGCATCTCTCAGAGTAGCACTTGTTTCAATAGGTTCATACGCTCTCTGAAGTATTTTTTGGAGATCACCAATATGGTTTTCAACATCGACAACCCACTGAATATAATATGGAATATGAAATAAAAGCAATATTCATAGAGCTAACATGAAGTAAAAAACTAAACAACGCTAAATACCAGTTCACCTCAAAATCCACGCTCAAATTCCCATGTGCCAATTCCAAAGGAGAACGGGAAACATAAACAACCCTTTGTGTAGTCAATTTAGCATAATAATAAATAAGATCAAGAATTTGTTTTGCCGGAAGTAATGGCGAAGATAAATCAAAGAGGAATCATTGTGAAAAAAAAATAACACTTGAGAATACATGAACCCCGACACTCGTACCAACAATTACAATAGAGTGAAAAGATAACAAACTTTATGCATAGAAAGGATAACCACAATAAGAAATGGTCAAAAAATGGGTGTCACACTAGAATAAAACTTAGTATAATCACTCAAAAAACTAGAAAGAGCTTGAGTGGTAAAAAAATTAATTGAATAATCATTCGATACAAGATTATTCCCCTCTAGATTAATACCACCTCTCGGAGAATTTAAGATAATTTTAAAATCATCAAGAGCTACAGGTATAACAGAAACATTCTTACATAAGTCACGCCTTAGTTTATCAGAAGATAGGATAAAAGGCCCTGAAATAGGATATGCGGACAAATCATCATAACATTTTTTTCTGCTCACTACGCAAATGAATGAACTTCCCATGCTTGTTATTAATATATTGTAATCCTACACATGAAAGATTCAATATTGTAGGTAGGAAAAAATTATATAATGGTACAAAGTTAAAAATAATAGATTCTAAAAAAAAGGGTATAAGGGTATGGACACTAAAAGAATCAGCGATAAAAGCATATTCTAAAGCAACAATAGAGCTTCTTCTGAGTAGCTTTGATAACACCTCTCCTATCACTTAACTCATAATTATTTTCAATAACATTGATAATGGAAGAACAACCGTCAATTGTTGAAGATAATTTTAATCTTTTACTTGATGTTGCATTATCTCTAATACCAAGCATGCCTGCATCAGAAAAACGAAGGTTCTTTCTATTGCAAAGAATCAGTGACTGCAAAGATAGTTTGAAAAGTTTGAGGAACACTAACTTTATATTGTTGCACTATACGAGAAACAATGATAGAGTCTTAAGCCTTTTTGCAACGACTCACCGATGGAGAGCTAGCCACAACCTTCTTAGTAGTAGGCTTCTTCATTACTTTTTTTCTTCTTTGGTGAGGATTTTATAACCTTTTTTGAAGGAGTAGGCTTGTCAGTTTTACCCACGTTAACAAAAGAAGGAATGAAAAAATCACGATATATTTTAAGGATGACATTGTCTACTCTCAGCGATATGGTTGGATATAGTTGGAAGTCGGAATGGAAACATAAGAATTCAAAAACTTATTAGCCTCCCTCATTAAATGATAATATAAATATTTGATCATTTCGAGTTTATCCTCCACTATGGGAAATTTTTCGATAGGAGTTTGGAATAAATTACATGAGATATAAAAAACAATTAAAGGATAAAAGTCCAAGGAATAAAACTTACGGACTCGGCATTACTGACCATCAAATAACTTCATCATTAATGCGTGAACAAAACCTCCCATGTATAGATCCATTAATGACCATCAAATAACTTCATCATTAATGCGTGAAAAAAGGGTCAAGCTATATATACCCAATTCGGGTTTAAGTATACCCAATTTTGAGTATACCCAAAGGTGATCTAAGTATACCCAATTTTTTCCAAAAATGCCCTTTTGTGGGTATATAAGCCATTTTTTTACTAAGTTCATCCACTCCACTTAAACCTACACTTTCTCTCACTTCACTCATATCTCTCAATTCTCTCTAGAATCTCACCTCACTTCTCTCTTATTTTTTCCGGCGAACCACCACCACCACCACCACCACCACCACTCCTCATCCTCCTCCTGCTCCTCCTTCATCATGGTCAAGAACAAAAACCCTCTGCCGCCTCCTACGTAAGTCCCCAAATTAATTTTGTTACTTAATTTTGTTAGATTTAGGTATGAATTTTAGTTTTTGGTTAGATTTAGGGTTGAATTTTGTGTTTAGGATAGAATTGGGTAGAGAATTAGGGTTTAGGGTAGGATTAGGGTGAGATTTGGGGCCATTTTCCAGCCAACTCGCCGGCTGGAAAATGGCCGGCGACGCACCGGTGGTGCGCCTTGGGCAGCACCATCGGTGCGTGATGGTGTGCCGAGCGGCACAATGACCTGTGTCGCTCGGCACACAGTGCCTAAACCGAGCGGCACTAGCACCCGTGTCGCTCGGTTCGCCTTATATGGTACCTATGGTACCCGATTTTTTAAAAAAAAACTCCAATTTTTTTGTTTCAAAAGTTTCGGTATTGCATTTTTTAAAAAAACTTCAAATTTCACCATACGTATAGGATTGTTGATGATTTAAATTTTATATGTTAGTGTTATTAATTTCGTGCTTTGTTTTGTATTTTTGTAGGTCAGACGCAGTGGAAGAGCGACGTCTTCCACGATCCAAGGCGTATCCCCCTGGGTCACGTCCGCCACCGCCAGGCAAGAGTATTAAGACTGTTCGCGCTGTTGAGAATGAGCGGGTCCGCGATGCCAAGCGCGGACGAGATTTACCAGATGACCCTGAGACTATTCGTCTTAGGGGGGAGGAGGAACGGATACGGACTGATCGGTCTTTGCGCCGAATCAAGCATGGCCAGAGGAAGGAAAAGGCCATAGCGACTGGGGCGATTGATATCAGAGGTGGAGGCTCCTCACGACGAGAGACGTCGTCATCACATACACATAGATCACCACCTCCCACTGCTAGTGATCCACCACCTCCCTCTCCTTCTCGCAGAGCTGCGTCCCCTGCGCATACTATTACACATCCACCACCTGTTAGCGACAGGGTGGATGCCACCGGGGACCCTGAGCAGGACACGATTAACGAGGAGCACATAGATGCCATCCACACCGAGGAGCAGCGAAAGACGTTTGCATTTCTCAACGTTTGGATGCTAGTGTCTCGTAGTAGTTTATACTTTCTGCAACCTTCAGGTAATCCTCTTTACCGTTATAAATCTTGCTGTATGTGTCGTAGTTTTCCATTAGCTCATCGTATATTTCCTTCCGAACACCTCGCCAACCTTCTTCATGACCATACAACTCGAATGAAACTGCTCTATATCCACAATGTCCATCTGGCTTAACATCATTAATACCCGATATAAAAGGGTTGAAGTGAATCGGAAACCAACACAAAAAACCTTTCGGGTCATGTATTAGTTCTGTGACTCGATCAATGGACGGTTGTATGATGTTGCTACCTAGCAAGGCAATGGAAGAGGTACGAGTACGAGTACGAGGTACTCTAGGCACATCTGCCCGAATCGTTGATTCACTACCAACTGCTTTACTCTTTTTAACTTTTGTTGGTTTTAAAGACTGCATGACTGCGTCATGGCTAGCTTCATCCTCTTTTAGCAGGTACTCCCATCCGCTCATGTCCCGTTTAGTGGATGATGTATCCACCACTAACTTTCTTTTCACCTGTATGCGGCCTCGGTGTTTCTGCTTCTCCAATGGCTCTAGCAATGACGATGTTTCAGGATAAACAACTTCAAACCATTTCTTGTAAATATGTTTGATACGGCTTTCATCTTTCGTATCCATAACATCGCTAACTAGCTTTAGCAGATCATCTTTGAGAATTTCCATGGTCGTACGGAATGTACGAGGCATTATTTCTAACCTTGTCCAGTGGATGTGAAAAGCATCTAGAGAGGCAGACATTCCACCTTTACACCACTTGCGGACCTGGTGATAGCAAGGTATACCATGGGTAGATTTTACAGCGCATATACACTCGCCAGTGTCTTTAACATCCGGCCCATCTTCAATAGCGACCATCTTGGTATCTTCGGCCTTCTCTACTTCAGAGAAAAATAGTTCTAACGCCACGTGGGAAACTTTGCCTCGAATCTCATCAAACAGTTTATCCGCGAACTTATGCAGTGCTATGTAACGACTTTTCTCGAACGACGACCTAATGGCAGCATGTCGGATTTCAACAAGCGAATGAACCCTCCCCCAAAATAACTCGAAGTTTAATTTGCTCGTACGTATGTAACGCTTTAGGTTAGAATGAGCACTCTCGACGCGGTTTGTTGTGCAATGTCCCAAATGCATGTTTTTGTTCGTCTTCCAAACAACAAATTTGTCCATGTACTTAACGAGCCACGATTTTTCAGTGTATTCAATTGCTTTAGGGTAATCTTTGTACTCCAATACCATCTCCCGTCTGGCGTGATCGAATTCAATCTCTGATTCACTATACGCAATCTTCTGCCAAGCACTAACAAATTCTTTATGATCACTTTTCTCGCGGAAGTGCTTTCTTATTTGCCCTTGAACATTTTGGTTAATGTGCCAGCGACATAACATATGCGTTGTCTCTGGGAATACCACTTCTATAGCATTCATCAATGCTAAATCTCTGTCGGTTAGGATGACCCGCGGTTCTTCAATTCCATGAACGGAAATCAACGATTTCAAACACTCTAATACCCATTTGAAGTTGTTTAACTTCTCACCCGACATGAAGGCAAATGCCGCACAGAAAGTCAATCCAGTACACGTCACACCCACTATCTCGAAAAATGACATACCATAATGTATCACTTTATATGTACTATCCATAATCAAAACTATCGGAAATGTGCGCAAAAGGTCAACACTGACAGGATGGGCAAAAAACAAATCTGTAATGATTTGTCCATCGTCTTCACCAGATTTATGCCATTCATAATAATTATGTGACTTAAGCTCACCCCACAAGAACTGAAGTTGTGACCTACCCGCCTTCTTTAGAACCCGATTTTTCTGTCGTGCATTGTAGATCGTCCGCATGGTAGAAACATTATCTTCGTTCAATTTCTTCACACCATTCAGTATATCTCTGGGGTTAGTACCAATGAAGGTCGCTCGTTCAACATACTCCATCTCTTCATCATTCAAACGGCCAGCAAAAAAATGACCATCTAGATGTATAGAAGTGTCATGGTTATGAGTACCACATTTTACTTCTAACTTCCATTGATCTGGGGCAACCATTGACCCGAGAAGCTGAAATGGGCAGTCAATCTTTTTCGTTCCTGTAGACTTCCGTTTGCGCTCTTTTTCTGCAATCCTTGGAATATATTCCCCCCCCCCCTCTCACACTGGAAATATACTCTCGGATTTTTTCTGCTGTTTACTTTGTCGCGCCGACTTATGTTGATACCCATACCATAAAGTTTTCCGATCTTCGTAACCCATTTCACCAACGCATCGTGTGTGTAGAACTCGGTAGTGAAGAACAAATGACTATAATCGGTAGCGGAAGGTGCCTCAGTCCCACTTGCGACATCCGTCCCCTGTTACACAACAAAAAAGCACAATAAACATTCAAGCATAGTTAACAACATAAAAAATCAGGCTTCTTTTCGAAAAACATGCGCAAATCCAAGGTTCTGAGGCCTAAAACCGATGGTTCTAGGCCTCAGAACCGGCCGAACACGGCCATAAGCACCACCGGTGCTGAGGCCATGAACCGGTGGTGTTGGGGCCTCAGAACCGAGCGGACTGAGGCCCCAGGTCCACCGGTTCTTGGCCTCAGCACCGGTGGTGCTGGGGCTGTGGAACCGACCGGCTGCAGCACCATGCACCATCGGTTCCAGCCCATGGAACCGATGGTGCGTAGGTGACGCACGGCCGGTTCTTGGCCAAGAACCGGTCGTGCGTCACCTACGCCTCATCGGTTCCATGGGCCGGAAACGATGGTGCATGGGCCGCCGGGTTCGTGAATACCTTTGCCGGCGACGGTGGTGGCGGTTCTGGCGACCATGGCTCCTTCTCCGGCGACTCAATCTCTTTTTCCGGTAAAAATTCATCATTCCTTCTCTCCAGTGACATCAACTCCTCCACGCTGATCCCTAGTTCTGCTTCCGACATGATCGATTTTGTGTTTTAGTTTGAATGTTCTTGATTTTCTTAGGAAGTTTGAATTAGGTTTCAAAAATTTTAAGAAACTATACTATTTGGATAGTAAATTCAGCAAAGAAGAGTGTTTGTTTGGGTATAGATAGCGAAATAGGACTTTTGGTGAATTGGGTATACTTAGGATACACTTAGTAGTTTTTTTTACTTAATGGCAATTTAGATATTAATTTTCTGATGGAGGGTAAAAATGTCAAAAAAAAGTCAATCGAAAGTCAACTGTTGTTTTTGGGTATACTTAAACCCGTTTTTGCAATATAAATAAGTACGATCAGAAATTTATTTTTATTGCAATAGAAGTAAACCCAAACAAGCGTAGCCAGGATTTGATCTCTCTGGGTCCTGGTTATTGTCCAAAAATAAAATAGTATTACAATATAAAATTTTAAATTTCTATGCACTATCTATGATTTTTTTTGGTTTGTTTTAATCCCAGACTTGTGGTTCCTACATCAGGTTTTACCATGGAGACAGGAGTATTTTAGCATTTTAGAAAGTTTATTACAATATATATTATAACCTCGTCGGTTCCTGACACCCATCGGTTCCTGACACCCATGACATCCGCTGCACCTCCGCCATTCATGCCCATAATCAATAGTGGAATCGGCGACATATACGGGAGTAATGCTAGGGTTAACCTTTCTCCTTGATGCACATGTACGAATTGGACGAAGAGGTACAGGAACCATTCTATCGACAGGAAACATACTACAACCAGAACAAATAAGAACAAATAACCTAATTGTCTGCGACGTTGGTATATGTTTTCTTTCCTTTATTTCAAAAATAAAAATTTAAAACAAAACAAACAATCGGGACAGCAGAAAGGAAAAAAACGAGAATGAAAAGGTAAATATGTATAGCCCAAAATTGTAAGAATGCATTAATACATCTAACGGCTAAATATAATTAAACTAAACGGAACGTTGTGATAAAGGGCAAACCAAAGGTTAAATAAATACACGTCCATGGTTGTGGGTATTGTTGCATAAATAGATTTATTACAATAAATAGATTAATTCCAAACGTATAATTATTTAAAAATAAATTCTCATAATAAAATAAATATGATTATTAAATATATCTCGAATAGCTAAAGGCAGACAGTTGAGTCTACAAATCGTAAGAAAATCCATCGATTGCAGAAGATTTGAGAAAAGAGATAGGTTTAGCATTAACTGGTTGCCTTTGGATCTATGAGAAGTTAAGAGATTTAGAGTTTCGTATTATTTGTTTGTTGAATTAAGTCGGGTCCTGGTTATCTTATGAGTCGGATCTCATAACAATCTTTTAATTTTTGTAAGGCTTTTCTTTTGGCTTAAATTATTTATTTATATATATTATTTCTAATTAACCCACGCCAAAACAAGCAAAAGTTGTTTTGGCCTAGAGAATTTAATTCCTAGACTTTAGCTTTACCATTCAAAAAGAATGAGATTTTTTTTTTTAAAGCTTTCAATCTAAATGGCAAGAAACTGATATTTACAAGAAAGCTTTATCAAAGCCATATAACATAGTTGAAGAACAGAAGCTTTACAGTGTAGTAGCTAGTGGGTTTTATAACTTGTAATTTCTTCTAACACATCTTTTCTTTTGTCTACCACTAAAAGCTGCTTCCCAAACTATACCCAAACCACCTTTTTTACATAGCAACACACCACCAACCCTAACTGACTGACTCACTAACTAACTAACTAAAACCTGTTTCAAGTACAAGACTTGATCAGTCCCAAGTTGTAAAGAACCTTTTCCGACCTCGATTTGAATAGATTTCCCAAAGAAAATCTACCCGTTTCTTGAGATTTAGACAAGGCCTCATCTTTCACCAAAAGGATAGAGTGGCCGATTTCTTTACGGACCGACCGATTCGATTGTTTCCCTCTTCACTTGATTTCCTGAAGCATCTGTCACGTAAAAAGCGTTCACAGCTTGCGCTCCTCGAGTTGTGACCTCCGCACTTGTAACTGATAAACCATTTTCTCGAAATATGCAGAGTCACGTCCGATAGAAGACCTACTCGGTCATCACCACAAAATTCTAATCTTATTCCCTCGCAAGTTCGCCTCTTAATAGCAGCCTCCAGGCATTGAATCAGCCTTTGCCTCTCCGCTTCTGAACTTATTGGGCATCCATCCATATGCCTAATGTAGTATTCCTGAAAAGCTTCTGGTTCTTCAGCTATAACAGTGCCATGATAAACAACATATTGCATATCGGTCAACGTACACACAGTATCAAATAGCAGCTTAGGACGATCGGGACACTTTACATTCACCATAGCGTAACCCTTATCAGTACAATTTTCAACAGTTACAAGCGGTTTAATCCGTTCGGTTGTTGACCGGACCATGCTATCAATATAATTCATATCATAATCGCGATCAGCATACATCAACTGATGCAATCTGCGTTCTTTATGAGTTGACCCCACATATAGAGCGGTATTAGCACTCCTTTCATCCCGGTCGCCTTTCAATACATATAGGAGAAGCTGCTGGATATTGGCGAGACGATCTGGATCGTCGATCGGCGACGTGGTGGATTCATGATCGGTGATGTAAACAGCTGAGGCCATTCTAGAGTTGTGTGTCCAGACTTCTGCGGCTTCGACGTTGCAGTTTTGGTCGGTTAGAACTGCAAATACTTCTGAAAGTAAACCAGGGCGGTCCGTACCGGTTAACTCGATTGTAGTGTGTCCAGATGCGGATTTCACATCAACTGATCTTTTTATTGATCGAAAACTATACGATCGTTGCCCAAGTGACTGCTGAATTCTTTCAGCAATGATATCTTCAGATACTTTGTTCCCATGTTGATCTGAACAACTTCTAACAAGCTTCCTCGTTTGTTCGCACTATCCACCTCAATCAAAGTCGTTTTCCTGCTCGAGTTATTATCAATCGTAACCTTAGGAGGGTTCATTCTGATCACGAGTTTCTCGAACTCGTCATCCGTAGCGTTTTTCGAAATCCAACAATCCATTTTTCGAAGAAAAGAAAGAAGAAAAACAAGTTGGTGTTGTTATTTCTCAGAATTTCTGGGTTTTTCCTCAAGATTTCTGGGTTTTTCTTCAAGATTTCTTGCCACTTTCTTTTTGTTAATTGTGAGCTTCGGGTGGGAGTTTGTGTGTTTCGCGTTGTTTGTTGTGTGCCTAATTTGGTGGCCCTTTGTTTCGCCAAGAGTTTTCAAGCGACACACCAATTTGTATAAATACACTTTTATATAAAAGAGAATACCAACTTTTGTAGAAATTACATCAATTTTTACAATTTTTTATTAATTTTTTAATAACTTTGTTAGTTTTAAAAATTAATAGTTGGTTTTGTAGAATTTATTTTGTTTTGGGGAACGAAAGAAATTATGTGATTTTCTAGGTTTCATATTGAATGAATTTTGAATTTTATTTTCATTTCCAAAATTCGAATTTACATTAATGAGAATTAACAATAATAAAAAAATCGATTTCTCCCGACAAATTTTTATTCCAAACTATGGTTAACGAAGAGGACAATATTTGAAGATTAAAATCGGATTTAAATGTGATGAGGACTGGAATATTTAAAAATTAAAATTAGATTTAGACAAATATTTATTTTATCATTATAATGTAGTTGTTTTATTATTTAGTTATTTTTATATTTATTTATTTTTTCTTTTTTATTCGGAGGGAACCCACTCGAACTCATGACCTTTTGGTCATAAGAATGTCATACTCAACCAACTCGGCTACCCCCTTGGGGCTATATTTATTATTTTATTATTGGTTTCAATGTATTTTGAATCATGGGTTACTAATATACTTGGTTTGGCTTATTTAGTCCATTTAATTTAATTTAGCTTATAAATAAGTTTTAAGAAGAATTTACGAGGATAATCATTTACGATTAAAATAGACCTTCTCTTTAAGCATTTATTTAAGTAGTTTAATTAGCTATCTTTCTACCAAAAATTAACTTGTTTTTTATTTTACTAAATAGTCCATCGACTAAAATTAATTCGCATCAAAAGGTGATCATAGTAGGAGTACTTAAAGATACTCAGATAATGAAATCATAAACCTAACATAGAAAAATTCACCTTCGGAACCTTCCAAAGGATGAATTCTGAAATGTAGATAGATCCTACTCCAGAGAATAAGAAAGTTAGGATCAAAGAAGAATCTCTCTGAAAACCTCATACGAATGATGAAAACCAGGATAAACTTCCCATGCAATACGAGTGGGATCAGTTACGGGGACAAATTGAGGCATTGAGGTCTTAAAGAGAAGTTGAAGTGAATCTTATGCGTAAGGTTCAACCAGAAAGTTAAAATTTCGATGGACGAGAGGGAGATCCTAAATATAGCCCATAAATATATCAAACTTCGAAAAGGAACGTAGAAATAAAGATTGTTCTAGTTTTTTAGAATCTAGTAAAGAATCAACCTCTAAATCCGAAATATCCTCGTTTTCTTCGATCAGTGATCGCTGTGATAAGAAGAGAATTAGTCACCATTAGAAGTGATAGTCAAAGAAATGTTCAAACCGACATCACAAGTCAAGTAAACAAGATTATTCGGGTAAAAAGAAGCACCAAAATAATAAAGATAAGAAAAAAAATCCAAAAAAGAAAGTAAAAGTTTCATAAATTATAGACCATCTTATGAGTGATCAATTCACCATCCAATCTGAACCAGGTATATTTTCAACTTCCAAAGAAGATCATCAGTTTTGCTAAAAGTGTAATTAGAGGCAGTCACCTTTGTCTGTTGAAATCTTGTCTTATCATTTACCCAGATGGTTCAATAGTTTTAAAATAGAAAATTTCTATGAGCAAAGAGTTGGACAATCACCTCGAATAATTCAAGAATTTTACAATGAATTTTGACGATGATGATAAGATGTTGGGTAAGGCTATTTCTCAAACCTTTAAGGGCAGTATCTTGAAGTGGTATAACTCAATTCCACCTATAATGTTCAATAAAAAAAATTGACATATTTTGGATGGGATTCGGAAGACAATTTGTGAGAAGTAAAGATCTTAGAGAAAATTGAGATATAATAATCCACTTTGCAAACAAAACCTTAAAGAAATATACCAAGAATTTTAATGAAATAAAATATGGATTTCTAGACTGCTTCAAACAGGTATCATAATTGATTTTAGACAAGGGATTTTATCAGGGAAAATAACCTGATATTGTTACCAGAAAAGAAAATCATTGACGTGAGGAGGTTTATTGTCCCAAGTTGGGAAACAAATCATAGTGGAAGAAACAAAAAGATTGAAACTACCAAATAAGTCTATGAGTAGCTCTTCATCCTTTCAACAACAAACTACCACAAATTATCGTCTGAAAGAGTCTAGAAAAAGTATTTATCGATCTAAAGTTAACCAGCATTCCAAAAGGAAACAACTTAGACCTGGAGGGAAGCAGTGGGTCCATCCTGATTATTTTGCATAATTAATTAAAACTATCGCAACCATTTACAATAAAAAAAGAAGTTTTTACAATATCAAAGGCCACCACCCATTCAAAACCTTAAATATGATCTGAACACCGGATTCTGTAAGTATCATAATGATGTAGGGCATGATATTAACGATTGCATTGCTTTAAATAAAGAAATCCAAACTCTAATTGAGAACGAAAAAATGACTATTTTTCTTAAAGTTTAAGTGGGGAACAGATAAATACCGAATATGAGTGGGGTTCAAGCAGGGCATCCTACTGTTCGAAGAGATACCATAGAAGCGGCGCCCAAACATAAAAATAAGATGGTAATTATCAAATAGTATAATGAGTTTGATAAGGACTCAAAATATTTGGATCCAGATTCGGACCGTGGTCGGATTATGATTGTATATGAAAAAAGGAAAAATTCTCTCAATTATGTCAATTCTTTGAATCATTCACCATTTTTTGGGGGATACTATGATTTCCCCCTCATGTTTTTCTCAAAAATTTCATGTACTCAGCTTGACTACACAGTTGGAAGGGTAAATATCTACTCTAAATCAGAATCCAACTCTGTTTATTTTATTTGATGAGGATAATTAAGAGATGTTTCCGGGAAACATGAGGCTGTTATAGCGATTGGGGCTATAATTAAGGGAATGTAAATCCAACAGATATTGATTGACACTAGCGGTTGAGCTAATGTTTTGTTTTTATACACTTACAAGCTGATGAAACATCTGCCCATCATTCTCCGATCAAATAGAACTATAGTGAAATGTACGGGAGTTCTGTTGATGTGGTTAGCGAGTTTGAAGGTGAAAATATCCTCAAAAAATGACCATTTAAAAATATTGTAAGAGTTCTTTTTGTAATGGTTGATGGTCTGAATCCTTACAACGCAATCTTTGGTAGTTCCTTGATATTAAGGGCATGTTTTCGCTTCAACAATTCACCAATTCTTAAAATACGAAATCGGAGGCCTGGTAGGAGTCGTTCAAAGTAGCAAAAAACTGTCTATAAAATGTTATGTCACTGCCCTTACCCCGGAAGCATTATAAAATGTTGCAACTAAGAAGGAATATAAATTAATAGATTCGTCTTCGAATTTAAGAAAAATAGATGATCCAAGAGAGACTTATAGTGTCGTTATTCCAGTCGAAAAGGTTGTGTTACACACTTTTCCGGAGGGGAAATGTGTTAGGATTAGAGCTAGGTTACCATAAAAAAATAAAGGAAAAATTGTTATCATTCGTATCCAAGAACGTACATGTGTTTTGTAATGAGCATGTAAGGGGTGTACCGATAAGCATCATTTGTCAAAAACTAGCTATACGATCTGATGTGGGCCCTGTTATACAGAAACGAAGAGAATTTTCTGTAGAAAAATATGAAGCCATTATTAAAGAGGTAGGTAGACTGAAAAAGTTGGGTATATTTATGAATCTTAATACCCACTATGGACTGCTAATCTAGTACCTATGAGAAAAAAATGACAAATGGCGTATGTGTATTGATTTTATAGACCAAAACACAACATATCTGAATTATCTATTCCCTATTCCCTAGATAGATCAACTAATAGATTATACTTCTGGTAAGAACCTGCTATCTTGTATGGACGTGTTTAAATGGTACAATAAGATATATATTTATTTGAAAGATCAAAATCACACTACATTTATCACAGACATGGGCTGCATTGTTATAAGGTTTAAAAAATGTTGGGACTACTTACCAACGTTTAATAAAAAAATATTTTACCACTAAGATTGGAATAAATTTTGAGGTTTATATCAATGATATGTTGATAAATATTTTAAGGGATGAGGATCACTTGTTTAATCTCAAAGAAACTTTCTTCAATTTGGAAGCTATCAACTTGAACAAATTTTAAGAGATGATGATCCACAGAAGTGCACATTTAGAGTACGATCCAGAAAGTTATTAGGGCATGTTATAAATGAAAAATATATTCAAGCCGACCAGAACAGTTACACACATTATTTGATATGGACCCTCTCAGATTCACCAAAGAGGTCAAAATATTGACTAAGAGACTGGCTTCATTGAACAAAATTATAGCAATGTCGCCTGACAAGTGTGCACCATCCTTCCAGGTCTTAAAAATATAGGAATTGAAGTGGTCTCCAAATTGTGTTGAGGTATTTGTTAAGATCGAAGATAATTTGTCTTCACCCAAAAGGTTATCCAAGTCGGTGATGGGAGAAAGGCTTTACATTTACTTAGCAGTATCCGACAATACCAATGTGCAGTTTTGGTTAGGGAAATTGATAATTTCCCTCGACTCGTTTATTACGTTAGCAAGAGTTTGTTAGATGCTGAAAAGAGCTATTTGATGTTGGAAAATTTAGTATTAGATCTTGTGATAGCAGCCAAAAAGATGAAACCTTATTTCCAAGCACACTCTATTGTTGTTTGAACCTCTTTTTCGCTCAAAACTATGTTGTAAAAACCAGATGTGACAGGTAGGATAACCAAGTAGTCTATGGATTTGGGGGATTATGATATTAATTTCGCTCCTCAAAATACAATTAAGGCACAAACTGTAGCAGATTTTCTGGTTGAATTCCATTCGGAACGACCACATGTGGAATCCCCTATTGAAAAGCCTATGAAAGAATGGATAGTTCGAATAGATAGAAGGTCTAGTATGTTAGGCTTTGGGGCAAGAATTTATCTACTATCTCCCTTCGGGGATTCAATATACCAAGCAATACGTTTTGGTTTTAAATCATCAAATAATGAAGCTAAGTATGAGGAAGCAATAGTTGGGCTAAGACTCGCCCAAATATGTGGTGCCAAAAGAGTCTGATCGATAAGTGATTCATAATTACTCATACATCAGCCTTCTTTAAGTATGCGAAGTACGAATATGTACCAAAAGGTGAAAATTTAATGGCAAATTCATTGGCCATTATCGCCTATTATGACGCGTATCCCTCGATCTTGAGACCAGAATGCCCTTCGATAGTAGCAGAACTTGAAGTTGGGATATGGATTGAAGAAAGTATGCAAGTATCAACAATAACAGATAAAGATTGGAGGCATGAGATCAAAAAATTTATCACTAAGGGAAGTGTACCCGTTGATAAAGTATTGGCTAAAAAGTTTAAGTTTAAATCACATGGATTTTTAGTCTTGAGAGATGTACTCTATAAGAAATCCTTTATCATGATTTTATTGCGATGCCTCAGGTATTATGTATCCCATGTGATCTTATTTGAATTGCATGATAGGGAAGCTTATGAAAATTATGGCTACAAAATTTGAACAAGAAGAGTTTTATGATGTGATACCTGCCAAAGGTTTGGAAATTCAGTACATGTGACGGCAGTCCCACTAAAATCAATATATGAGGGAATACCTTTTGATAAGTATGGACTTGATTTAGTAGGAAACCTACCAATGGCGTTCGGAGGTTGTCGACCTATTAATTAACATTGGATTATTTCTCTATGGATATTTTCTATAATTCCAAAGGAATTTGGCATTGTTTTTTCACCTTTTCACCCTCAAGCAAATGGTCAAATAAAATTTGTTAATAAAACTATTTGGATGAGTCTAAAAAATAATTTGAGGATGCAATAAGTATTCATTTTCATTTTTGTTTTCTTCTTCAAGAAAGGAAATGGTCTCTCTTTGTGTCTTGACCTTCCTCTCTAGTTAAGTAATAGGTTTTATGAATCCCAACACTAAATATGCCACGGTTTCATGTTCCTTTATCATCTCAGAGGGCACGTCATCATAAACCATATTTGTGTCATTGCTAGTCGATTCGGGGAAGTCTTTTTCAAAAGTATCAAAATCAATCCCACCCATAGGCCCTATCGGATTGTCTTCGACATATGTTTCACCATTTAATGATGGGATAAAGGAGAAGGTGGGTCAGATACTGGAAGTGTTGGGGGAGAAATGGATGGGACTGTAAGTGGAAAGATCTCCGAAATGGGGGACAATTTATGAACTGGTAGTTGTTCTTTTCTCTTTTGTCACTGTTGTGCGTGTTTCTCTTGTGTGTTTTTTTATTTTTAGGAACATGAAGCTCCATATGTGTGTCACCCGCTTCAATATTGGCAGTGACAGCAGCTAGCAAAGATTCATCAATTGTGGCTGGTAAAGTATCACCGGACTGCACCACATATTTAACCTCAACTTTGTATTTCTTAGAACCTCTCTTGGCCTTTTCCCTTTCTTAGCCCGATAGTTGGGAGTTCAAGTCCTTGTAGGAACAAATAATTTACCATTTACAACCTCGATTATTTTAAGGATAGTCATTTCTTAAGGAGGAGTGGTCAATTTCTCTCGTATTAGGTCCGGTTCGCGGCTAATCCTCTAAAGGTGACTCTAAACTAAATTGTTGAGGGTGAAGCACTAGTGGAAGCCATTTGACCAATTCTCCTCGGCCCATTTGTGCAATTTTTATACGACAGTCTTGACACCGTCCAGTTATTGCAGATGAGATATTTTGTATCGATGTAAAAGAAAAGTTAGGTATATATTGCGAATAATAAAGATAAGCAACAATATAACTCTGAAGGACTACTTGTATTGTTCCAAAATCGGGTGAGCCAACTTGGATTACCTTTTGAGGTGATTTTCTTCCCATTCTTCCACTAAAAATTGATAAATATAAATTCCATCTTCCTTAACTTTTTCTCCTCATACAGATCATCCAAAACCTTATAATTATCATCCATGTTATAGATGTAAAATGTGATTTGAGAATTTTGAGACAAACCAGCAATTGCAGCAAACTGTTTCATTCACGTCGAGAATTTGGATAACCTAGATGCCATGATACATGACATCAGATTAAACCCAGCATTCAGACTAGCCTATCTTGGAAATATTCCCACCAAATTGAAGTATCTACCAATTTCAGAGTCTCGAGTTTAGCACATCTGGATAGACAGCTGACTCAATCATACTGTAGTTTATTGGGGTTTCTCCTTGTGTGGGAAGTCTGCTTTTCACCTCTTTTGAGAATCCCTATTTCTTGCGTATGACCTCTAGCTCACTCTCTTGAAAATAATTTTTAGATATTCCGTCAATGGCCAAAATATATTTAGATCTCACCATTAGAAAATTAGGCCTTTTGCATCCGACGAGCGACAGGGGGAGTGTTTCAGCTTCTGTTTCACTTTCTTTAGCTTTGCCACCCCTGCCATTTTTTCCTTTCAAATTTCTCTTCTCAACTGATTTTGAAATCTCTACATTCTCCCCGGATTGACCAAATGTCTCCAAGGGCTATTTCTCACTTAAATTCTCGACGTTATCCTGAAACTCCCTCAGATTGGATCCAGAAGGCTATATATATTTATAAAGAGTATTTATATTCTTGTTCAAATGTTGTGAGGGAGTCGAATTTGATCAAGAAGAATTTGCCTATTGAGAGATAATATTTCTCTCTATGTTCGGTTTTTATAAGTGAGAATCGATAAAGGGCTGGTTTTGTTGAATGGTCTCATGGTCCCTATAAGATGGGTTTTTATGACCTTTACATTATCTGACTAAGCTTGGAGGTGATTTTTCTTCTATATCAGAGCCCATCACTTTAAATGTAGAAAGGACTCTTTGATTTGTGGCACCTTTGAATTATGTTGGTCTTAGTGAGCGACTTTTTGAAGTTACCAATTGAGCGGTGGAAGAAGAATCTGGTGGGGTGTCGTGTTTATTGTATGGATATATATACCCCCGTAATCGATCATTTGAGTAACAATTACGGTGCTTTCGGACACGGGCAACCCTGTAACTAATCTGGATCTCTTTCTATCCTATGTTTTATCAGGCAGACGCAACCAATGAGTTAAATCTGTTCTGGAAGTGAACATATAAACACAGAAGCATCACCAGAGATGAAATTCACGGTGATGAAAGTTGTGGAGGAAAGAAAAATGTTATCGACGATTAACTTTATAATGATAATCAGACGCGTCTTCTCTCTCTAAAAATTATTATACTTAAAAAATGAGGGGATAGATTATATAAGGGACTGTAAAAGACCAATATTTTTTATTCTAGAAAAATGGAAGAGCCACCAACGGCTATAATCTCAAGGGAAGTATAATCGTTTTGAACTATAAACACGCCTCATCTATGGTAGAGTGAGATCATGGGTCTAATGAAATGATGATACGTGTCACATAATGTGTCCAATTAGCAGTCATGAAAAGCACCACAAATTTATCATAATGATGCCATGAGATGAAATTATACCGTTTTTAATGAGAAAACTTGAAGCAAAACTCCGAAGAAATATGTCCGAAGAGATAATCAACCCTTACACGAGGAGCTTGTTTTTAGCCCTCGTATATGTCTTCGAGAGGGCTAAGGGGAGGTTGTCTGATGAGGACGAAAATATTTGAAGGGTATAATCAGACTTAGGCCTAATGAGGGTGGAAATATTAGAAGGGCAAAATCGGGTTTAGGCTAATATTTATTTTATCATTGAAATGTAGTTATTTTACTATTTTACTATTTAGTTATTTAGTTATTTTTATATTTAATTTTATTGTTATATTATTTTATTATTGGGCTTAATGGATTTTAGACCATGAGCTTGACACATAAGCTTGGTTCGCCCCATTAGGCATATTAAACTTAATTTAGCCTATAAATAGGTTTTTAGAAAGCATTTATGGGGATGGATCACTGTAGACTAAATCAGACCTTCTCTCTCTAAGAATTTATTTAAGCAACTCAGTTATCTCTCTATTTTCCACCAAAAATTAACTCATCTTTCTTACTTTACTCAAAAGCTCCGAATAAAATTTATCCACATCAATAATTAATTGGAAATATATTATTTTAAAAGCAATACCTTCCTTCGTTTGGTTATATTGTCTCGAAATTAATAGTCTTTATATTCAGTCTTTAGGAAAGACTAAGGGGGTTACTTAGAACTTAAAATAAAAAATCAAGGATCAAATTACTTCAAAATCATATTCATTTCCTTATCTGTTATTAAAGGCTAGAGAGGATACTAAAATACATATGTGAATATGTTAGGCCAAAATTAGAAAACAAAGTAAACAAAAAGAGTCAAATTAAAAAAAATTCAAAGAAAAAAACTAAGATGGTCGAAGCGAGAAACAAAAAGATTTGATGAAAATAAAATGAAAGAAAAAAAAATCGCAAGGAAAGATAGTCATAAGGATCGTCAACAAAAATTCAAAATCTTTAAACCAATGACAATACTCAAAGATCAAACCTTGTTCAAGCAAGGTAATTAAAATAAAACATATATTTTGACAAGAACTAAAGACGAATCATATAACCAACATGCGCATCGACAAAGATCAAAGAAGGGTTCGACCAATAACAAGAATGCTTCGAACAACATTGGGCTAGTCTTCCTTCGTTACTCTCATCAAGATGAGATGTGATATCGATAAGGGTGTAATTAGTCCATCCTGAGCCAATAAGTCCATTATCTTATACAATTGTGTATATATCTAAATAGACTAAGTCAAAGATACAACTAACTACATATCTTAGTGGGTATACAAATATTATCCATGATCCCTTAATATTAGAGAAGATATACATTATAACTTGACCTATATATAACGGTTTGGCTTCAATCAATAAATATAACGTATCTTTACTATTTCTTATACTTTTTTATTCTCAAATTCTCTATATCATTTACTTTCATTGTTCTTAAACATTTATATAATTGCCTCTTAGATTAGTCTTATTTATGCTAAACCCAACATCCAAATTTATCGACATTAATAACATATTAAACATTTAAAACATTTTAATCAAAGAATTCAAATAAATTCAAGTCATTTTTTAATTTTTTTTATATTTTAAAATATTAAATTAAAAAAGAATAATGGTTTACAAGATTGTGGGACATTCGTCGTGATAAAAAACTATAATTTTAAAAACAAAATACAAGAAGAATAAACACAAAAACAAAATACAATGAAAAATGGTCTAGAAGTTATCTCTTGGAAAAATAAATATATAACTAGAGACATTCAACAAAATCCTAGCAAAGTTTAAAAGGGTTCGGGTGAGAAAATCCAGTAGTTCCTCGCGCAATCGGTGCAACAAACTGCTCGACAACCATGAACTCCTCAACAAACTCGAATACTACACATCCAAAACGTTAAGTTATATCTATCATAAACAATACAACTTAGTATAAATCAAACGAACAACTATATATATATATATATATATATATCAGATTTTATAATCTAAAACTTATAACTCAAATATGTAAACGTACATAGATCAATTTTTTTTAAACAATTATATCATAGATGAAGTAGTAAGTACCTTAATAGTATGCTGAAGTTGGATTTTGAAAATTTAAAACTTTTAAGATGGAAAATTTGAGAGTTTTTACCTTTTTGTAAAAAATTATGTGTTTTATGAGTTGAGATCTAACAAAAAACTTATATATATGAACAGAAAAATGGTAAAAACGGGATTGAGATCCAAGATATTGAGAATGAGATTTAGTGGGGTTGAGATCCAACAAAAACGATTTATGATTTAGCCTAGCCCTTAACATATTAATATTTTCCACTTTCACCTAAATACTCTATATTTCAATTTGAAGTGATCATTTTCATAGGCAAAAGAACACGTGGGCCACTTATTCTGGTTTTCTAAAGTAGCCAATTTGTTTTATAGGGGTTCATGACTTACTTTTGGATTTATCTTAAGAATAATCTTATAATTGGCAAGGAATTCGTAGATTCCTTGAAGTATCGAAGACTACTTTCATTTTGGTCGTATCTTTAAGTGTTGTGACTCTCGGAGTACCAGTTTTACCTTGTTTTAAGCTCATAGCTTAATAAAAATATTTATATTATTTTGTATTTTATTTAGTCGAATTCTTAGACTAGGGTCTTTGTTCTATAAAAAAATCTTAGATTCACTCCTTGTTATATCTTAGAAGATACTTTAGATTCAATCTTTTATATATTTTAGTATAATCTTCATATTCACGTTTTGATGTGTTTTAGAAAAATACCTTAGATTCACTCATTGTAAAATAATGCATTATGTGTTGTAAAATCATTTTATTGATTGTCAGATGTATCTAATACTAGTACATCTCATACGAAAGCAAAATATTTTACAAGGTACCTATGATAAATAAAGTAGTTGTCGTTTATGGGGAGTATTATATTTTTAACTGTTTTATGTTCCACGGATGCGGAAGCCACTTTCCTTCCTCATCGAGAAGTCGATATGTTCTTGGCTTAAGTTTAGCTTTCATAATTTAAGGTCCTTCTGAGTTTGGGGCTTGTTTGACGATGTTCTTTTGTTTTGTATGTAGGAATACTCATCTTAAGCCTTTGTATCATGACTCGATACTTCAAAATCGAACATTAAATTGATATATGTTATACATTAATGTTTTATAATGTTTTAACCCGATGAGGCCTTTTACCATCCATTTTTTCCTCTATATAATCGAGTTAGGTCGGCCTTGCTTCGCAATTTTATTCCTTCCTCGTAGGTTGAGAAGGACTTATTGCAAACAATTATGGCTAACTTCCTGATGCTTCTTCCAACATGTTTTTGATTCCTTCGGAAATGGTTTGGTAGGTACCTTCTACCCTACCATTAGCGTGCGGATGGAACATAAATGATATTTTTTGTTTTATAAATTTATTTCTTCATGATAATGTAACTTTATAATTCTAAGATTGAGTTTCATTATCTATTATGATAACCCTTGGTATTCTATAGCGGTCGTAAATATTTGTTACTAGAAAGTTAACTACTTTTTTTTATATGATGTTAGTTAAAGCATAACATCTAGCCATTTAAAGAAGTATTCTTTTGCTACTATTCGAAGTTTTCTTCCTACAGAAGGCTTAGGAGTGATCTCGTTATGTTGATGCCCCATTTATCAAATGGAATTGCTATGGATATAATTTCCAATAAAACAATCGGTAACTAGATAGGACTAAAGAATCTGACATGTGTTATAATGTTTAACTTTTCTATTTGCATACTCTATTATCGTGGTCTAGTAATATCCTTTAATTATCACTTGATCTGAAGCACCTGAGTAAGGTTTTGGTGAAACCTTTTTTATACAAATTATCTGATATTCATAAAAAAAACTTATAACCATTACTCTCGAGTCCAAAACTATGAATATGAAGTTTTCGAGAAATGTGATTGATAGTTTATCCTGAAAAATGACTCATACTCCAGATGTCATGCAAGCTAAAAATACCAAAGCACCAGCATATTCTGCTTTTTGTACCTACTTAAAGTCTACTTGTTCAAAAATAGTTATCGAACGCTAAAGCTCTTTTAGATATTAACTTATGTTTTCCTTCTTTTCTTCGGCTTGGACTAATACTTGATAAACTACAAATTTAAAATCTGTGAAAAGTTGTATTCTTTTGGCTCCACAAATGTTTGATAGCTGAAAACCTGTTATAGTTGCCTCGTATTCTACTTCATTGTTTGATGCTACAAAGCGAACCTTTGAGTATTTCTATAGTTTGTAATATTAATTGAATTCCTTCTATAGAGACTTGACTGTTAATTTTTCCATCTGTATGAAGTTTCCAAGTTGATTCGATTTGGTACTTTGAAGCGATATACCTCTCATATTGGAATTTTGTAAGAATCTTGTTAATGATTAATTATTCTTATTATCTTGTATAGGATGTTATAATCCCCCAACTCCATTATACATTGGGTAAGTCTACCGGATACATTTTACATGACATTCTTTGATGAAAAATATGTTATGACGATGATTGTGTGAGCTTGGAAGTATTACCTCTAAGATATGTTTGACTAGTTATATGTGAGGATATTATGGCTGGAAATATATTTTATTTAAGTGGGTATAGGGTGGTAAATTAACAAACGAGTATGTACTCTCCAATAAATGAAGCCCAAGTAGGAAAATGTTAAAGGCATGTACTGGTTTACTGTATGTTTTGTATTACCATAATTGTTATATAAATCATATATTTCAAAAAACATGACTTATTAAATTTTATGTTATACGAACTACTTTCACAACAATTCCAAGTCAATTATTACTTACGCCTCTAATGTTGATTTTGTAATCCAAACCATTTAATCTCAGTTTTAAAATCAACAAACAATGGATTAGAGCCCATAAATATTACATTTTTCGCTAAAATGTAATAAAATTTCAAAATGAATAAACAATGGATTTAAACCCTCACATTACATTCATAAACAAGAAGAAAAATAAACATAAACAACAAATACAAATAAAAAAATGTGAAATGAATGACAAATTTTATAGTCAAGGATATGTCTTATCTTATAATTCATTCAATGTGAAAGGCATGACAAATTTTATAGTTAAAGAATACACCATTTATACCATGATATGATTTGTCTTACCTTGATTTATTTTTAAGAAACGCTTAACATATTTTGATATGTTTGACAAATTCTGCTAAAAATCTATTTATCTTATAATCCATCAAATATGAAAATATGAAAAATTCTATAGTGAAAGAATGCATGAATTATACCATGATATAAGTCGTGTCTTGTTTTATTCGTAAGTAAAAGATGACATATTCTTACCTCATATATTCTTGTCTAATACAATGCACGAAATATTTTTGTATTTTATTTTTTGATGTTGTCCAATACATGATAGATTTTTATAGTTCATTTTTATTGTTTTTTTTTCAAACAATGGTATATTCTTATATGTGTTGTATTTCTATCAGCAGAAATCATGACATATTTTCATAAGTTATAAATTTATGAATGTTAGTCATCTGTATTTTGAGGGTGTGATTTGTCCATTATCTAGTTTTAAGAGTTATTATGATACCGTTGAATATGTTATTATTATTATTTTTAAAATTTATTTATTTATTCATAAAATCAAAATATTTATTTAATAAACATATTCAAATAATATTAACATTATAAAAACATAAATAATGTAATTACTTAAACAAATTAAATTTGTAACAAAATATAAAATTTAGAATTTTTAACGTATTTTGTCTCATATAAATTATGGAATAAGACATCACATATTTGATGTTATTCATAGTTAAAGTTAAATAGTCTAAAAAAAACTTTTTTCTTAAATCACACAACTATAACAAATTAATATCACTTTCAATAAAGAAACAAATATCACAAAATTGCCTAAAATTAGGATGATCGGATTTATTATATAAAATGTGATGGTTATTTAAAAAAAAATTGTCTCATTAAATATTTTTTTTACGATATTTTATAAACTTTCGAATTACGTTTTAGTATTTTTATTGGTCTATTTT
This sequence comes from Limnanthes douglasii subsp. nivea, assembly GCA_036936605.1. Taxonomy (NCBI): domain Eukaryota; kingdom Viridiplantae; phylum Streptophyta; class Magnoliopsida; order Brassicales; family Limnanthaceae; genus Limnanthes; species Limnanthes douglasii. The sequence goes on along the minus strand of JAUPFV010000004.1, from coordinate 168,802,912 downwards.
TTATACCTTATTTTATTACACTTTTAATTTAATAACCAAAAAAGTTATAATCTATAATTAAAAAAGTAATTATATTTTTAGATTATTGTGTAATTAAAATAAATAATAAAAATTCATATTTCGTTTCTATCGAATATTTTTCGTCGTTTAAAACGTTCTTTTACTTTTAAAAATATGTTTTATTTTTAATATTGAAAAAATAAGGATATGCATAGATTTATCAATTTATATAATATAATAATATCTATTTGTTGAGGATGAGTTGAATGGTGTTGATAGGGTTGTATCTGCTAATACAGTCTTGTGTTATAGACACTCTGGTTTGTGTCCTTTGGTACAATGTGCTTTGTGTCCTTTGGTACAATCTAATGTAATTCGATAGCGTGCATTATAGTTTATAGTGAAGCGCATATGAGCTCATTACGCATATTATCGGATAAGTATTTTTAATCTCAATAAATAGATTAGTAGGACCGCACAAAATGACATCTAAAAATTTGTAACCATTTTCTATCATAGTGAAACACTTTCTCTAGCGACGCACGGGGACGTAAACATTGGCACATGTGAACATAGACATTTGTCGAAACAAATTAAAATCATGTATTTTTCTTTTATATTCTTTATTTAATTTTATTTGATGTTTGAGAAATTTGTGATAGATTGCATATTGTTTCACACTAAATTGGTATCCGAGCTTATCGTTATGAAATTATGGTTTACAATGGCTTATACATCAACAAAATACTAAATCGAAATATTTGATAACAGATCCAGCTTTGTGTTGTGGAATATTAAGTTAAAATCTTTGTTAGTACTACAAAGGTTATGAAAGGTCGTGGAAAATAAGTAACAAACAGATCTAGGAACAAGGCGCGTTCTTATGAGAAGAATAATTGAAGATCCAAATCAAGAGCCGAGAACTCAAACTTTTATAAATGTGGTGAGGAGGGTTATTGTAAACTTTATAAAATGTGGGAACAATTCTGATGATAGTGAAAACAATAACACAAAAGATGTGTTGTCGATGAGTTCAGACTATGGGGAAAATTCGTGGGTAGTCAATATTGGTGCTACATATCATGTGTATCAGTTGAAGTAGTGGTTTGATACTTATAAGCCAATGTATGAAACTATTTATTTAGGGAACAATCATTTGTTGCGTGTTGGTGGGATCAGTAATGCTAGGATGCGACTGTTTTATGGTGTTGTTAGAATTGTAACGTGTTGGAATGTTCCTGAGGCGAAGAGAAACCTGATATCTCTTAGGACACTAACTCTCGGGGTTACAAGTATTTTGCGAATGATGGTGTAATCAAAGTGACAAACCGCTCAATGATTTTTAGGAAATGTAGTTTACCGAAAGGCTTTACATTTTCCACAGACTAGGGTACGCGCCGCAGTTGACGTCACTCCTTTCAGTCGCCTGATTGAGCCGTCCTATCATATGCACACACACTCCAACATGACGGAGGTTTTTTTGGAACGGTGACATATAGAAACAAATAGTTTCCATTTTTCCTTCGGCGAGATGACGATCACGCTCGATGACGTGCACACCATATTGGGACTCCCGGTTCGTGGTTCACTTGCTGTTTTTCCTATTACATCGGACAAGTCTATGGCCATGTCTGAGTGTGCTGAGGTGCTTATGGTGGACGAGGTAGACTTCGTGATGGAGGTTGAAAAATGCAAGGGCGTCGGTTTGGGATTCAAATGGTTCAAGAATAGGTTTAGTGGGCCAGAGTTCTGCGACGACAACACTGATCTCACTGATCTTATGGTAGATGCGGATGCGCGTGCCTACATATTACATATGTTCGGCACCATCATATTCCCGGACAAGAGCAACATGTACGCCAATTTCAAATATTTGTTTATCTTGCGCGATTTGACTTCGGTAGGTGTTGGTAGATGCGGTTGCGCGTGCCTACTTTATGTTTCTATTTGAATGTATTTTTTTGTCTCTTGTTATAGTTCAAACAACATGAATACGTTAAACTCAAACATAAACTGAAACACAAACTCAAAAATAAACTGAAACATGAACTCAAACATAAACTGAAACACGAAATCAAACATAAACTGAAACATGAATTCAAACAAACTGAAACACAAAGTCAAACTTAAACTGAAACATGAACTCAAACTAACTGAAACACAAACTGAAACATAATTTATCTATCAGGCCCGTTCCATTTCATCAACTTCCTTTCTTCTTTCGCAATCTGTTAGTCATGCATTTCCTCTACCTGTATGTCAATAATGTCAGAACGGACTTGATCCATTTGCGCCTCTGTTAGAGAATCCGTGACCTGGCAGTTAAACTGGTTACACGCAACACGGCGTTCCAAGTCATTGAGGTCAGAAACTAGATGTACACGGAATCTGACTAGGACTAACCACCTAGCTTTCACCTCATCTACACTCCTAGAAATTCTAGGCGGCTGGACATCATACCTTCCGTATATGAAATACATCTGGCATAGCATTGCCTCATAGTATTGTTTAGTCCACTCTTTGTGGTTCGTGTTACCAATTTCAATTGATACTTTCATCAGATTTTCATCTTCCAACTCAGTCCATAGACATATTTTTGCTTAATTTATCAACTAGTTTATCCTTTAATATGGATACAATGTCTATTTATTGACAACTTTGTCTTTAGATAACGTAATCTAGTTAGAGCAATCAAAACGTGACACATGTAAAGTAAGGATGACGAAAGATAAGGATATGGACGAATGCCTAAATTACTCAGTGTAGTTGCATAGATGATTAAATTCAACCGAGACCCAATAATAACTCCAACCGACATAATAACTCCCGCGAACTCTCATTAACTAAAAAGTCCCACCAAAAACGATTCTCATTAACAAAAAAACTCCCGCCAACATAATAACTCCCGCCAACGTAATAAATCCCGCCAAGAGTAACTCTACTATATAAACATGACACGAAATCCAGTCTGAGAAAATAGAAACCAAGCATCTAATTTAAAAAAAAACTCTAAACACTTTAACAGATGGAGTTTACGGCTGATGAAGACTACCATATGCTTAAGGCGGTGAGGGTTGCCCGCCGAGAGATGGAGGAAGATAGTAGCGATGCGTTCTTTGATCGTTTCCTATGTATGATGTATTTCAACTAAGGTCTTTTAGGAACATGAGGTCTTGTTGTGTGAAACCATGACGAAATTAGGCATAAGTACCTTTTCGTCCAACCGCTACAACCTTTACTTTCATGCCGGCTAGAATAAAGAAAGAAACGCCTTTGGTCTGGAACATGACGATAGTAGACTACATCAGTAGGGATATGGTGGCATATCTGGAGGATAGGATTGTAAAAAGGAATGAGCAGGACAATTCAGATGACAATATGGGATACGATTTCGACGACTGACCATTTAACTATTTCTTTGATTGTGCCTTTGAGTTGTTATGTTTCGAGTAGTCTATGTTTCAACTATCTTACTCCTGCACGTGTGTTGTTTTAGATTAAGATTTCCTTTCACTGTTGTTTCAAATATATTTGTTATAGATTGTTAATTAAATGCATCGTTAATTTAATCTTGCCGCCTAATTAATTAAATTAAATGCATCATTAATGTTAGTATATGCATCGTTAATTTAATTAAACACTTACTTAATTTAATACATTGTTACTTTAATTAAATTTTGAAATTGGCATTTCGACACACACTACGCAACGGGCATTTCGCCAACCAGTGGCGGCAATAGGCCAACAAGTTGGCTTCGCCTCTGTCTTTGGACAAACTGAAGCAAGTTTTGGGTCAGTTCGCCACCATTGTGGCGTAACGCCCTATACCCACGTCAACGGTTGGCGTGAGGTGCCATGTCCACGCTGACGAGTGGCGTATGAGGCACTCGTTACACCAAATTGGTGGCGAACTGACCCACCGCTTATGATTTCCGGGAAAATAAAAAAGTTCAAACCACTAAAATTTCTTTAATCTAGGTAGTTTAAGGGTTTGTGAATAAAATACGAATTTAGTTTACAACACAAAAAACAACGAAAATAAACACAAACTAAATCCGATTTCAAATTAAAAATTACAACACGTACTCAACTAAAAATCTTTACTTAAGTCCACTAGGGGTTTGTCAAATTCAACAGGATGTGTCGGTGTGGGATTTTGGAGTCTTGAAAATAAACGGAATCTATCTAACAAGGGGATTGACCAACAAGTAGTGTATTCTCTCGTCGTTCACATCCACGTTGGATCTATAGTCGGTAAAGGTGACCCTTTAACCAAATCAACCTACAAATTGACATTGAATCTCAATGCGCGTTAAGAAAATAAATGATTAAATGCATGTGAAACTAAAAGTTCTTTACTCACGTGAACAAAATAGTTTTTATTGACGAATGCCACACCGATCTCCTTTAAAGAACCCTCCTTCGGCGGTGCATTTTTCACCGGTAGGTAAGTTGTACATACATCGGGAGTGAGGCAATAAAAAACACAATTGAATGTCGTCGCGACTAGTTCGCCACCATTTTGGCGTAACGCCCTATACATATGGTTGTGGGTTGTGCCTATGACATTTCGACCTGGGCACAGTACTGACATCGGGATTTAATATGATTTTGTTTCTAAGTAACAAAATACATTTTTTTTAAAATAAATAAATTATTTCGACGCATTGATTTTAATTATGCTTTATACATTAAATAAAGTAACTAAACGCGCTTCAAATGCATATTTAGTTTTAGATTAATTCAATAAACGTACCCGAAACAGTTGAAGCTTTAAATCTCCGCAGAGAAGAGAGTAAGAGAGAAGGTATAAATGTAGTTTGACCATACAAGAACATATGGAATAATAATTTGCCATACTTTGATTTTGGATTAATAAAAAATTAAAAAATTAAAAAATTAAAAAATATTAAATTAAAAGGATAAAAATAGAATTAAAAGTCGATGATTTATTTATGAAACTCCTATCATTTAACTATGGTGACACGTGCCAAAACCAGAAAAAAAAACCATGCGTCCCGAAACTAACTTTATAAATTTCCAGTAATCAAATAATCTTTATCTGTAATTTTTAGTCGAATGACTAAATAGCATAAAACGACCATTTAAAATTTTACAATTTTATTGTTAATCATGATGGCCCTAACAATACTTAAGATATATGCAACGGAAAAATATATTATTTGGATATAGTTATGTAAATGATATAAGTTTGTTTAAGATAGGAGCCACTAGTTCTGTAAGGTCCATGCTTTTATTTCCTTAATAAATGTATAGATTTTATAAACTTAGAATACAAACAATCTGATACAGGTTATATATAAACTTTGATTATTTATGCAATTTATTTGAATTAATAAAATTTTATTAAATAAAATATGTTTTTTTTTTATATTTGGGTAAGAGTATCCCAACATATACTCTATTTCTTCTAGGTAAATATGGATTATATTTGAATAATGTAAATATAAATATTACGTTTTTGTTCCAATAACTACTCTATATTTAAAGTAGTTACTAATCCCCAAAATAATAGGAGAAATTTAAAAGAAATAACAAATAAAACTTTATCTATTAGGTAACCGCAACTCTAAATATACCTAGTATAATTTACGCTAATAAATATAGATAGTCTTTTACCGTATCTGTTGGAAAGATAAAAATCATATATAATCGTTAAATTTATTTTCAACTGCCAAGTAGAGTATCTGTTGGGGATATTCTAATATAATTTCAGTATTTACATAGAAATGAGCATTGAAACAGTGATGTAATCCACTTTTGTTTTATTTCTTTATGTCATAATGTGTTTTTTCTGTTTCGATACGAAGGATAGATTACGTTTATATTTTCTGTTCTTTTATCGATCGTTGCTTTGTTCCTCTTCCAGGATTGGCAATTCAAAATGATTTTAGGTTATGTTAGTTCGGAATGATTTTGGGTTATCTTAGAGTGTCATTATTATGATAAAATGTATATGGGCTATTTAATATTAAATTGTATATGAGGTAGGGTTTATTTTCTTTCACATCTCAAATGTTTTTTTTTTGTTTCTAGATTATTCACTGAATGATATTTGTCTACTTAACATCTTCAGATCCTACCGTCATGTATTCCATACATATAACACATTCACAATTCTCTCACCATGGTATTAGAGCCATAGCCTTCAAATCCTAGCCTCAAAAAATTCTCCCTTTCACCGGCGTGTTTCCGGCATAGTCTTCATCAGCCGACGTTTATCCGACCTTTGTTTTCTCGAGACCGACGTATTTCCAGTTTTTTTCCTTTGCATCGACGTGTTTCTGTCATAGTCTTCATCAGCCGACGTGTTTACGGTCTTTATTCTCTTGAGACCGACGTATTTCGAGTATCTTTATTTTTGCGCTGACGTGTTTCCGGTATAATCTTCATCAACTGACGTTTATCTGGCCTTTGTTCTCTCGACACTGATGTATTTCTGGTCTTTTGCCTCTTGCGCTAACGTACTATCGTGTAGTATTATTTGCATTCTCATCACCGACGTTTTTATGGTAGTTTTTTAAACGCCCCTGATTGCATTTGCGGTTGAGTCTACTCCTCGAGGTACTTCTTTGTTTGCCTCGCGTTATTCTAAGCATTTTTGTACTTATTGTCACAAAATTGGTCATGAGAATCCAATTGCTACGCCAAACATGGATATCTTGCAAGTTGGGTGAAACGTTCGGGCGCTACACCACCTCACGGCCATGTAGAGAGAGGTCTGCATGGACCGCCCGGAGGCGGCGGCGCTCCAAGGCCGCCCAACACGACGACAATGACAGCCACCATGGTTTCGTCGGCTGCGGTTATTACTGAGTTACTTGCTGACGAGGATTTTCGTTTTTCTGGTCAGTTGCAGCAGTTGCTTTCCCTTCTTTCAGCAGACAAAGTTACCCAGACTGATGAGCTTTTGAGTATTGAGTTGTTCAGTACCCCTTGGATTATTGATACTAGGGCTTCTAATCATATGACAGATGATATCTTTATATTGAAAAATATTACTAAAATGCCAGCGTATGTAGTATCTCTGCCCGATGGTTCTCAGGTTACTGCTACACATTATGGTAGTGTGCGCTTGTCTTGTCAGTTGTCTTTGCAGAATGTATTTTTGGTTCCCAAGCTTACCTGTAATCTGTTTTCAGTATCCCACTTGATTGATGATCTCGGCTGTATTTTTTGTTGTGTTAAGTTTGGTTGTGTTATTCAGGACTGACGATCAGTGACTTTGATTGGACTAGGTGAACGAAGAGGTGGAACATACTAATTCAGCGGTGTTGAGAAAATCAAAGTTTGTAGTGCTGCATTGGTTGATTGTCATGTTGAATTGTGGCACCGTAGGTTGAGAAATCCTTCAGCTAAGATAGTTCAGTCTTTACCTTTTGTTTCTAGCACTGCTGATAGGATTGTAGCTCACCCGTGTGATGTTTGTTTTCGCGCTAAACAGACTCGTGAGTTTTTTTGTAAGTAATTCTAAAGCGGCTACTTGCTTTGAATTAATTCATTGTGATTTATGGGGTCCTTATCATACTTTGTCCTCTTGTGGTGCACGATATTTACTCACTATGTTTTATGATTACTCTCGTGCGGTATGGATTTATTTGTTGGTTGAGAAAACAGAAGTAACTTCAATGTTTTTATATTTTCTCGCAATGGCTAAGAAACAATTTAATGGAGTTGTTAAGATAATGCACAATGACAATGACAATGACAATGACAATGACATTTAATTTTTCTCTATGCACCGTATTTTTGATGAGTTGGGTATTGTTTTTCAATCTGCATGCATGGATACTTCTGAGCATAATGGTAGGGTCGAACGGAAACATAGACATATTTTGAATGTTTCATGTGCTCTCAGGTTTCAAGGTAACTTACCTGTGAAATTTGGGTGGGGGGAGTGTATTTTGACTGCCGGGTATTTGATTAAGAGAATTTCTTCTCAATTTTTAGGTTCCAAGACACCATTTGAGATGTTTTTTTGGTGTGCCTCAAGTTTTCTCTGAGCTTCGTGTGTTTGGGTGTCTGTGTTATGTGCATGATCAGAGGTCTAAATGTGACAAGTTTTCGAGTCATAGTCGTCGGTGTGTTTTTGTGGGCTACCCGCATGGCAAGAAATGTTGGAAAATATATAATTTAGAGAGTCAAGATATTTTCATTTGCATCTGTTACTATGCTCTCTAAGTTGGCTTGTCCTAAGAATGGGGTCAATACACCTCCTATTACTGCTCCGGAGTTTTGGGAGGAAGTTGAGAAGGCCTTGCCTATTGAAGAAGGGGAGTCGCAGCATGGCGGCGTCCCTGTAGTAACGCCACTCGTGGAGGTTGCCGAGGTTGGTGATGCAAAATCTCGGCCTCCAGTGGGTGGCAAAGGTGTCTCAGATTCGCCAGTAGTTTTGAAAGTTGTTTCAGATACTCCAGACATTTCTTAAGATCTTGGACGAGGCAAGCGTAGTAAAATTCCTTCTACTCGTTCGAAGGATTTTGTGATGACTACAGTAGCACATTCAATGCCATTTGCTGCTTCTGCTCCCAGTTCTAGTCCATCTCATGATCTCGGTATGCCTTATCCTCTCACTCATTATATAAACAGTTCTCGTTTCTCATTGGCACACTGCTTTATTCTTGCATTTGTTACCTCTAGGGATAAGCCTAAGTCATTCTGAGAGGCTATGCGGCACCCTAGTTGGAGAAAGGAAATTGAACATGAAATTCAGGCAGTAGAGGATAATCATACTTGGACTTTGGCGTATATACCTCCAGGGAAGAAAGCTTTGGAGAGTCAGTGGATTTATAAAATTAAATATCATGGTGATGGGAGAGTAGAGCGCCTCAAAGCTCGTTTGGTTGTATTTTGTAATCACCAAGTAGAAAGGGTTGATTATACGGAGTCGTTTGCCCATGTTGCCAAGATGGTTACTGTACATCTTTTCTTGGCGGTTGCAGTAGCTTAGAATTGGGAGTTACATTAGATGGATGTACATAATGCTTTTTTGCATGGTGAACTGGATTATGAGGTTTACATGAAAATTCCTCCAGGTTTTGAAAGAGGGCGCGAAAGACAAGTCTGTCGCCTTCGTAAATCAGTGTATGGCCTGAAGCAGGCACCTTGGTGTTGGTTTGCCAAGTTAGTGGCTGCACTGAAAAGGTACGGGTTTGTTTAGTCATATTTTGATTATTCTTTATTCTCTTATTCTACGAGTGGTTGTCGTATGCATGTTTTGGTGTATGTTGATGATCTTATTTTATCTGGGAATGATCATGGTGCATTGGTGGAGTTTAAGAAATACTTGAGCACTTACTTTCATATGAAAGACTTAGGTCATCTCAAATAGTTTCTTGGAGTTGAAGTAGCACGGAGTCCCGCAGGTATCTTTATTTGCCAACGTAAATATACTCTGGAAATTATTTCAGAGACAAGTTTACTTGGCAGTAAGCCTACACAATTTCCCATGGAGCAAAACCACCACCTTGACAAGAGCGAGTCGGGACTACTCATTGACGGGTCCGCGTACCGCAGGTTGGTCGGTGTACTGATTTATTTGGCGTTTACACGACCAAATATTTGTTTTTTTGGTACATATTTTATCTCAATTTCTGCATAAACCACAGGAGGATCATTGGCAGGCTGCATTACGAGTTCTTCGTTATCTGAAAGGTAGCCCGGGTAAGAGAATTATTATGCCGAGTAGTTGTAATTTCACTCTGACGGGCTGGTGTAATTCTGATTGGGCTAGATGTCCTAAGACTCAGCACAGTGTGAGTGGTTGGATGGTGTTCTTGGGTGATTTCCCTGTTTTTTGGAAGACTAAGAAAGAAGGTTTTGTTGCATTGTCTTCAGCTGAAGAGAATACTTGTTTATGGTAGGACTAACTTGTGAGTTGAAGTGGTTGCACAGTTTGCTCAAGGATTTTAGGGTCTCACACTCAGGGGCTATGCAAGATAGTCATTCGGCTTTACATCTTACCCATAATCCTGTGTTCTATGAGCGTTTAAAGTATATTGAAGTAGATTGTCATTTTCTACGGATGAGATACTTGGTGGTGTTATTTATAACTTTCTCTTTTAAATGTATTTAGGATTATTTATGCATATTCAGCATAAAAAAATCTATTTGTTCTAACGTCTAAAAAACCAAAATAATTTGTAAAATAAAAATAAAAAACAAAATAATTTATTAAAACTGGATTGGGTTACCATGATAATGCCCAAAACCTTTAAAACTTAATCACTTAAATTAGACTAAAAGTAAAATTTGGAAACGTGTGTTTCATTAGCCCCAAAATAAAAATCTATAAACTAATACTGGAAATCTAGTTTATAGAATTGTCTCAATCTTGTTGATATTTGGCTTCCAAAGATTAGGCGCGCTTCTTTTTACACAGTGCTCTTGTGATTTTGTTGGAATTTTATGTAATTTTACTTAGCTAGCTCTTTTATTTTCTATTTCAACTAAATTTTTATTTATGACAAAGCTAAGATTTGAGACGTTTTTTGGTTTCAAAGAAGCTGGATCGATCTGTGGGATCTTGAGCAGTGATAGAAGTTCAAACTTTCTTTATAATAGATAAAAATTTAATATCCTTTCAATCAAGAACATGAAATCGTTTTCTTTGATTTACAGATTTCTTTCAATTACTAAGTTAAGTTATATCTTCACTCATTCACAAACTTGCCATCAATTCTTTGTGAAAACTGCTTCATATCCATTTCCAGGTTCCATAAACTCAGTTCCATATTCAAATCAATTACTTGCATCTCATTGAGTTTCTATTTTTGTATGAAAAATTTATGTAATTTTAGAAATCTACAAGCTAGAGGAAAGTCAAGCAATACAACTACTTGAACTTTGTTTGTAATAACTCATTAAAAATATTATGGTTAGTAATAACTCTTAAGTTTAGAAATATAAGATATAATCATGATCTTTTAGTCTTTCTATTTTATGAAATGTAAGATAATGATAATAAAAGAAACCATATATATATATGAATAAACGTTTTAAAGAACTTCCTTGTAGAGTTCCTCCATGAAGAGTTTTAAGTTGTAACTTTGCAGGTAAAACCAATTAATATTTGTTCATTGAACCATTTTGATCTATGTTATGTGATAATCTGCTTCAATTACATTTCTAGGTTTTCGTATACTCATTTCCATTTTTAAATCAATGACTTGTGTTTTATTGAGTTGTTATTTTTGTATGGCAGTTTTCTAATATTTTAAAAATCTACAAGCTATAGGAAAGTCAGGTAATACAACTTGCTTGAATGTTTTTAGTAATAATTTTAAAGATTATTAAGAATAACTCTTAAGTTGAGAAATATAAGGTATAATCATGATTGGCAACATATTTTAATGACCGTATTTAACTAGACGACAAAGAATAATTAATGTACTTTTTATCAATTAATCCAATTAAAAACTTACATTTTTCTAAGGTTTTATATATCATTGTCATCCTATGCATTATCCTATTATCTTTTTGAACATGTAACACTCCTAGTTGTGTCAAACGTGGGTGAGTGCTTTACCCCCCACGCTCTTCATGTAAGCCCGATAGTGCTTTTAGTGGCCTCTTCTGCTTAGTAATCGTCTGTCAATAAATACCCTCGGTCGACAATAGGTCACACACATGTTTTTGATATAGCTCGTACTTTCCATATACGGCAGTGGTAATTGCGTTTTGTCGGCCTAGGTCACTCCAGTATTGTTATTTTATTGAGCTTACCTCATCTTTGTTGATAGTTGTAATCCGTTTGAAGGGTTATACCTTATCAGGACTCCATACAGTCCTTTTAAATGTGAACTTCTCTGATGGTTTACTTTTTCAAAAGATTAAGAGTTGACTAGGACGAGGTGTTATGTATTGTGGTTCTTTTTTGCTTGTCATGTGTTATTTACACGGTTTTACCTTTAATATGTAACGACAAGCGTGCGTTATGATTATGTCAGTACTAATTTGTAATGCGTCATGTATGTAATGTCTATTTCTGACATTGGCAAAACCTATTTGCATGTCTTTACCAGATGGCACTTCATATTTTATGCCCTTAAATTATTCAATATTTTTATTATTTGCAGGCACATTATAATGTTATGGGCCTGCGATTTTGGTGCTCTTTGTTCTATTATTTTAAGAAGCGGTATAAATTGTGTTTGATTTAGTTGAATATACTTTCTTCTAATTCATATCAATTATGGAGAGAGTTGAACGATTATTCTTGATGCTTCACTCTAGTCATACCCAGTTTTCTAAAGCTAGTAATTAAAAGGTAAGATATCAATGTTCTTTTTTTCATCTTGCCACCTCTTTCTATTTTATTGGTGAGTAGTATTGATTAGCTTACCATGGTGACTTTAAGATATCCTAACCCTTATTTAAGAAACCTTAAATTCCAGTTCTTTTCTGATGATTATCTATTCCCCCCCACCCCACCCCACCCCTCTATAAATGCCTCACAAAGGAGTTTCCAAGAAGAAGAAGTCATCTACTAACACCATTCATGACCTTCCACAAGAGAATAAGATGGAAGATAAATTCGGGACCGTTATTTCGATCACCTGACCCCTGATTATAAAAACTTGACCATTGAGGGGTACCATATATTTAGGTTAGCGTACGAACTTTCCGATTTTGTAGAGACTAGGCTCTCTGACCTAGGTGAATAACCTCATCACACTCAGGAGGGGCAAACATGCTTTTACACAACCCTTTTTTACTGGGGATTGTGATTTCCCCTACCAAACTTCATCGATGAATTTTGTAGGTACATTAGGATATGTCTCACTCAACTTAAGTTTACTTGTTAGCTCTAAAATTTTAAATATCCTTGTATGCTTGGCCAATTTTTTTATCTAGTGTCGACATTACAAGTCATTCAGGACCCCCTACTACATATCAATACATAGTGGTGACAAGATCGTTAACTTTATTGACTTTGACAAACATTGGAAGCATTCGTTTGTTTTTGTTTTTGGTAACTGGGAGTACCATCTTGGAGATAATAATCTCTACTTAGAACGGAGATGTATGACTACATGTAAGCTTAAAGCTAGTTTTGGTTTACTATTTGCTAATGGACTGTTGATGTTACTGATTGTTGTGTTTTTGTTTGGTTGAAGGTAAAACTTTTGGCAAGTACCAAGAATTATGGAGGAAGGTTTATAAGGAAGAAAAGGTAAATCATTTGAAGAGATTGTCACATGCTGTGTTTACGACTTGGTATCTTAAATACCCTTGTATATCCACCTCCGTAAATGTTTTGTTAGCGGGGTTATGGCATGTTCTAGAGATTATGATGTCGATGGATGGAGATGTAACAATTACTGGTACATGATATGTGGCTACCATTGATGGGGTGAGGTCTGTACTGTTAGAGAGAGTGTATGGGAAGAATCTTTTCGGTATTAGGTTGGAGCTTCTTGTGAGACTAGTTGGGAAAGATGAAGAGAATGTGCTAGTAGTTGATGTTGCTAAAAATGGCTTGTCGGGATGCGGATCTTATGCAACCCGAATGGAAAAAGAAATAAAAATAGTATGGGTGGTTGAGAATACTTGTCTGTCTGATACCACATGGAATTTGACTTTATCAGATCAAAGATATTCGAGTGATTGTGTCGAATTGTCCCCTTCTAGGAAGGAAGATGGCGAAGTGGGATAGAGGATTCATTCTTTTTTGTAAACTTTATAATGTCACTAAGAAGAATACGGTGTTGAAGAATAATGTAACTCTTATTGGAGGGAAGCGTGAGGTTCTTGATCTTCGACCAGACACCACGTTAGAGAAACTAGCCATGATAGTGAGTTTGACCCTCACAGTTGTGCGTGATGACCATTTGTTGGGAAAAAATTAAATAGGCGTCCCCTCAAAATGATACTATTGGGATTGGTGATCGTACCTCTCATTCTATCACCACTTATCGGGGAAGTGCGGTTATTGAGGATCCCATGGTTAAGGATCCGAGTGCTGCCCATTCAGCTCCCGGTTCGATGGGTGTTATGGGTGATGGTGGTAAGAGAGGATACGATTCTATAGGGATGACCAGTGCAGGAATTGTGGTTGTCGGGCCTCACTTGGGCTCCTCATCCATAGAGCAATCATCAATGTCTAGGTTAGGAGAACAACTGGTCTTGGTTAGCATAGTGAAGCCCTCTCTTCTTATGTATCATCAATTAAAACAATGCTCAGAGCTAACCCACTATAACAATATGTAAATGGTCGATATTCTTCAACGCCAACTAGAATTGGGAGTGGAGGTGAGTTTACATATAAATATTTGTTTTATAGGGAATTTTATAGTATGATGGGTGTGTTTATCTTCTTATTTTGATGTGTTTATGTTTTCAGAGTCAGCATAATTCGATGGTATTGGCCTATCATAATATGGTCTCGGCTGACACCAAGGTATGGAGAAATTCAAGCTCGAGTCTTTAGTATTTGGAATTGGTTGGAACTATTACGTTATAAAAGGGCTTATGGCTCGTCCAAGTTGCATTGTGGTAAGCTTATGAAGGATAATTCATGAGTGGAGAAGTTGTTGGCTGCACTTAGTGTCAAGAGGTATTCTTTGAAGGCACGAGATGCGAAGCTGACCGAGAAAAATGATACTTTGGCGAAGCGATCTGCCGAGTTGATCGAATAAAACTTTGTAATGTTAAAGAAAGTTAAGGATTCTACCATCAAATCTTATGGCATTTTATTTGAGATTATTACTAATAAGTATTTATCTGGTATCACAAAGTAAAATAGAGAGAAGTAAAAGGATGTAGAGAGAAGTATATTCTAGAGAGAGAAAGTCAAGAGATAAGAGTAGTTAATCTTAAAAGTCAGAGAGCTTTATTAGTTCAGCCTTGTCCTTTATAAAGAGAGACAAAGACTTAAGCTTTAACTGAAACGGTTACAAAAAAAGGGTCTAATTGCATATTAGTCCCTCATCAAAACATAAAGATTTAAATCTCTCCTATGATGATGCAATCTTTTATAAAAGTTTTTATTCTTTTACATTTTGGTCCTCAAAGTTCTATTTCCTTATCAGTATTTGTTAAGCCATAGCTTACTCGGTTGACAGCAGAAATGAATGATGCTAAAAAAGAATGGATCGATCATGTTACAAAAACTTATGTTGATGGGGAGAAAGATACAATGAGGGTTTTTCAACGTATTCTAGGAAATATTTGAAATGATGCAATTGTGGAGGTATGGAAAATGAACTCTAACCTAGAATTGGGAAAGCTGAAAGAGCTAGTACCTGAAGACGACTGACCTTGGGAGACGGATAACGAAGAGGATGAGGAGGTTATTGAAAAATTCGTCAATGTTGATGAGGGGGGGATGGTGTGGCTAAGGAGCCAGTTGATACAGAAAACACTTTGGTCAATGCTGAAGAGGTCAAAAGAAACAATTCAGAGGAGAAGAAGCATGTCAAAGAGAGCGAGGAGGATGTTTGTGCTAAGGATAGTTGTTTAGAATAATTTCATATCTTCTGTCTATACTTTTATTTAAGGCAAAGTGTATTTACTGTGTGAACTATAAATTAAGTTTTGGGCATGTAAGTCTGTTGAACAAGTAACATTTTTTTGTGGTGTTGAATATAATTTTGTTTAACTTTTTAGTGTAGTACATGTGTTGAATAATAACTTCTCTGTAGTTGAAAGAGATGGGGAGATGGGTCTAGTTTCTTTAGTTAAGCACAGTTCGGCATGTTGCATAGCTACCTAGGCTTAGCGTACTAGCTAGTTCTCATATTAGGCTTTATAAGTCCAAGCTCAATATAACCTATTGCATGTATTAAAGACTTAGAAATTATGTATGTTCTCTTAATTGATCAGTGTCGCTCGGATACACTATGGTACCTAGTGTAGCCTTATAGGCTTGGTTTTTAGAACGAATTCTTTTTTCTTGATTGCTCGAGTGTGGGCTTAGTGCGGCCCGTTGCGTAGCCATATCAGCATGGTTTATTTTTACCCGTTCGCGTTTATGTTTTTAGCCGACCTCCCCACCTCCATTTTCGCATGTTGTAGCTGATATATTATTGATGGAGCTGTATATTTACTTCATTGATCATTAAGTTTTTAATACTATTATTTAAGCATAAAAGTTAACAAAAAAATCTAGAAAAGGGAGATGTTACTAAATTCTCCCCTTAAAATATGTGTCATTAAAAACCGTTAAGCACCACCAAAAGATAAAAATAGTGCACATGTGCTCTAGATGGCATGATGATACATTTTCAAATGATTATATTCCAAGGTCATAGGGAGAGCTCCGACCAAGTCTATCCCCTATTTTTCAAACGGGCATGGTTCACTTGTTATATGACATTCGTTATCAAATTATGAAAATAGTGACAACTTTGTACGGGATTTTGTGCGTCGACTCCCAACTTGGGCCAATAGAATCATATCTATACAAAATGTCTAATCAGACTTTTTGTACCCATAATGTGCGCTTGCTTCTCCTTCATGCATGTCAGTTAGAATAAGTTTTGTTTATTCGCTGTTGACGCAATGTAACAGTGGCCGAGTAGTAATTTTCTTATTAAAAATATTACATAGGAGCGTGTACTTAGCTACACGTAGATAGACTGACCTCGTATATGCTTTATATCTAGGGAGGGTTTGGTTCTGGATATAGGATATGTATTAGTCCCTTAAGTCTTTGGTTGTTTTAATTGCATGTACCTTGGTATCTGCGTATTATGCCACCATCGGGCTATCTTGGGTAATAATTATGGGGTTTCACTATGGGTAGCCTTTTTGGTGAGTGAATCTGCAATGTAATTATCAAAGCGAGGTATTTATTCGTGCTCGATGTGGTGGAACTTCTGTTCACATCCCCTTAAGGCCTCGAGGTACCCTTGTGTACTTTTTTTTTAGTCTCGAAAGACCTTTTGGCCTGACCAATGACTAACTGGGAATCCAATCGGACGAGCATGTTTTTGACTTCACAGATGTGAGCTAACTTCAAATCCCATCAGACAACTTCATATTATGATGTGTTGTTTATTATTCTGAATTTTTCTTTTCGTTTTTCTTCTTCAAATGGTGCTTTAACACAATTCATGCACCCCCAATAGCTTTAAGGCCTCGTCCACTTCAATTAGCCATTGAGGGTTATTCTCCTCTTTTGTTTGACTTCTAATATCATCCGAACCTCTGCACCATACGAATCCTTGATAAAGTTAGACACCATTTGGCCTTTTATTGTTGTTTGTGGCATTCTCCTAGCTCGACTAACTATCTCGGAAGTCATCTAGACATATCCAGCTTCTAGAGTACGCTTCTTAGCGGAAATATTTTACGCATGATAATAGTGTGACTTTGGAAATACAGGTGCATTTTTCTAGTTACTACTACTAGGTTGAGAGCTAGTTTTTCTAGGTTGAGATATTTGGCCATAATAACGAATAGTCCTTTGCTGAAGTAGTAGACCGGTTTTGTGCATCTTTCGTCTCTCGTACCAGTACATCGCTGACCGTGTAGCTTGAAACCGACAAGTAAATGTAGAGAGGTTCTCCGGAGTTTGGTGTTGATAACACCTCTGGTGATGTTAAATGCATTTTTAATGCTCAGAATGCCACATTAAACTCCTTTGTCCAAGGGATTTTTTCCCCTTTAATATCTTAAAGAAGGGTTGGTTTTTGTCTAACGCTCTTGAAATCAAACATAAAATAGCAGTGAGACACCCGCTTAGTCGTTGAACTTCCTTAATGTTTATAAAAGGTTCCATTGTCAATATTTCATTTAGTTGGATTGGGCCAGCCTCGATCTCTTTCTTACTGACAATTAAGCTAAGGTTCTATTGTGCAGACCAAAAGAGAATTTTACAGGTTTAAGTTTAAGGTTGTACCGGCGCAAGGTCTTGAAGATTCGTTTTAGTAGTTCTAAATGTTGTTCGTCAAAGTCGCTTTTGATAATCATTTTTCGGTATAAGTCTCCATCATTGTTCAAACCGAATTGTTCAAATATTTGGTTAACTAATCTCTGGTACTTTGACCCCGCATTGTTCAAACCGAATCGCATGAATTTGTAGCAGTAAAGACCCCGCTTGGTTTAGAATGTAGTGTTCTTCTCGTTCATATGGTTCATTCGTATTTGGTTATACCCGGAATAAGCATCCATGAACGAGATTAGCTCTTTTATTAAAACGACATTAACTAACTGGTCAATTCTTAAGAGATATGAAATATTTTTTAGGCATACCCAGTTGAGGTCAGTGAAGCTGAGAGACATACGCCACCAGGCATTCTTCTCTTTAACTAGAATGGGTTTTGATATATACGTCGGGTATTGGGCCTGCCGAATGTGCCCGAGATTGCATTGTTTGTCTATTTCTCGGAAAATCGCCTACAATTTTTCTAAGGAGAAAGTCTGTCACTTCTGTTTAACAAATTTGAATTTTTTGTCGATGGCCAACAAATAGCACATGAATCCTAGACAACCCCACTACCCTTTTCAGCGCTCCACATGAATACATCCTCATTTATCTGCAGCATTGCTACCAGCTTTCTTTTAAAGAAAGGGTCTAGTTTATTACCTACACGAACGAACTTGCCTTCTTTCAATGGGACGTTGCTTTCTTCTCTTAATGGGTCTTTTCTACTGTCGTCGTCTTTGGGATCATTAACTTCCAAGTAGGTGGGTTTGGTTTATTGTTGATGTCCCCCGACCTCCGGGCTAGCTGATTTCTATTGAGTTTGTTTTCTAAGGTTAAATGCTATGGCATAGCAGTTCCTTGTTGTTCTTTGGTTGCCTTTAATTATTCATACAAGGTTGTCGATGAAGTATTTGACACACTATCTAATTGAACACGAAGTTGCTTCAGTTTTATGGAGACATGGTCGCCCATTATTGTGTGATATGAGCTTGGTGCTTCAGATATCATGAATAACGTTCTAACCACTTTTTTATGTTTCTATGCCATAGCATGACTGGATGTTATACTTTCCACACTCATGTGGTTAATTTTCCTTTATAACTGACTAGCTGCATGTCTGTAGCTTTAAATGGAGGTACCCCAACAATTTGTTCATAACTTGCCTTGAACATGATGTTGGTCAAGATATCGTTATCAACCAACACTCGAGTGATCATTACCCTGAAATATTGGTGTTAATGGTCAGGACATCCTCATGAGGAGTGACAATAACCCTCGAGTCATCATCATTAAATATTAGATCGACGACCCACTCTCGATAATGGTGGTATAATGAGTTGTCCACCAGATGAACATTCAGATCCTTCCTATGTATTTTTTAAGCAGCAACATTGGCCCCTAACAGGGTGTATCCCCATAATATTATGCATAGTCACTTCTACTTCTCCTTCTACTCATTCGATTTGTCGAAGGCCTCTTCTATAAGGTCATCTAACCTTCTGTCCTCACTTGTCATGGTCTCTTTCTGTTTGACGAATTAGACAAGTTCTCCATTATTGATCAGCCTTTGGACCTCCTTTTTTAACTGCCAACACTCTTCAGTGGGGTGATCTTGGTCATTGTGGTATACACAGAAGTAGCGCTGGACCTCTTGTAATCGGTTGTGAACATACTCCTAGAGCTTGATACTTGGCACTTCCTTTGGTTTTTTTATATATAGTGGCTATATTATCCGTGAGATTTATAAGTTTCCTAACAGGATTATGAAAATAAGAAGTTCGTGATCTTCTTAATTCAATTCTGAAAGAATACATGCGGGGGGCGTCCCCTCGTAATGTATATTATCTCCGCTCATAGCTTTGGGTTCCTATTCATTTTTCTAAGAGAGAGGTATAAGGTCCTCATTCTTCAAGCCATCTACTCGGATAAACTGATCCGCCCTAGATAAGATATCTCCAATTTTTTTAACAGGGAATCAGATGAGGTCTATAAAAATAGAATCTTGGCGACCAAATCCCCTCTTGAAAGTAGCTCCAACCACCAGCTCTTCACAGGTTGGTATGGAGTTCATTTCTCGAACGAACCTCTGAACATAGCTTTTTAAAGTTTCTTATTTCTATTGATACAGATCCATGATAAACTCGTTCTCTCACTTATGCTCCTTGTTTCGAACAAAACGGTTGTTAAAAGTAACCCAGAGCCTTTCGAAATGTTTGATCGAACCCTTTGGAAGGTTGTTGAACCTGTCGAGGGCGTTCCTTTTGAATGTCATGGAGAAATATCTACATAGTAAGACGTCTTCTGGGTTTAAAGCCATCATCATATTCCTGGATTTCTTTGGGTGGTGTATAGGGTCTCCCGGTCCATCATACGAATCCATCTTGTGGGAGTCAAATTGTTTAGGGAGTTTTCCCTCTAAGATCTCTTTGACGAACCAGGACTCCTGCAAAACGGAAGCCTTTATATTTGGCCTTACGTGGTCATACTCCACCACTTCGATCCCTTTGCCTCAACGAGTAACATCATTTTTTGACAAGTCATCCTGGTTATAATCTAACGTTCTTTTTTTCTTTTGCTTTTGCTTCTTGCTCTTGCTCTTGCCAATGCGTTTGTTTCCATGAACGCGGTTTTTAGTCCTACATGTACCATCGGCCTTGCTAGCCTCTCGGAGAGTATTCATTTCCCCATGTCCTCTGATAGAACCTTTTCTCTTAAGCGTTGAAGGTTTTTGGTAATCTTGTCGAGATGTTGTTTGGCTTTCTCGTCCCTTTCTTACTGTCGTTGGGCAGCCTTAAGTTGCTCCTTCTAAATCTCTTATATCTGAGATTTTAAAATTTGCACACTAGAAGGAGTGAACGACATACCCAGGTGAAGAGGTTTATCCTCCTAGGTTTCCCAACCGGTAGTGTCTTCAGCGTTTATCTAAGATTGGTTGTTGTTTCCTACTGCTACTGTGTAGGTTGTTTGACGGTCCGCCACATTCGCCCCAAGATCCCCTTCGCCACTTGGAGAATTTTTAAGGATCCCCTAAACATCGGTTTGGTTGTCCTGCACGTCGTAAACGTGAAGGATTCATGGGATCTCCCTTTCGATTCCTGGTCTATCTAACACAATAAGATATTTTTAACAAAACAATGACTAATTCTATTCCTACTAACGATACCAAAATCTAGTAAGAGATTTTAATGACAATAAATAACTAGAAGATAGAGAATAATTAATGTGCTTTTTATCTATTAATGCAATACCGATCTTATATTTTTCTAATGTTCTAATCCCTTTATATATTACAATCATTCTATGTATTATCACATTATCTTCTTGAACAATTACCACTCCTAGTTGTGTCAAACGTGGATGAGTGCTTTGGCCCCATGTTCTTCATGACAGCCTGATAGTTCTTTTAGTGACCTCGTCCTCTTAGTAATCATCTGTTGATAGTGCCCTCGATCGATAATAGTTCACGTATACTTCCATGGTATAGCTCGTACTTACCACGGATAATAGTGGTAATTGCGTTTTGCTGGCCGAAATCACTCCAATATCGTTCTTTAATCGAGGTTACCTCCTCCTTGTTGGTATGTGTAATTCGTTCGAGTGGTTATGCCTTATCAATAATCTTTTAGTCTTTGTGTTTTATGAAAAGTAAGAGAATGAATAGAAGAGACGCCATACATATGAATAAACAATTAAAATAACCTTTTTCAGAGTGTCTCCAAGAAAGGTTAAAAGTTGTAACTTTATACGTAAAGCCAATTAATATTTGTTTATCAAAACCTTTTGATATTTGTTATAAGATTTCAAATATCATTATGATAAACTGTTTTAGCTCCATTTCTAAGTTCCATAAACTCATTTCCATCTTCAAATCAATCATTTGCATCTCCTTGATTTTCCATTTTTGTATGAAAATTTCTTTTCAGAGAGACTCTAAGAAAGGCTTAAAGTTGCTTACAGGTAAAACCAATTAATATTTGCTTAATGAACACTTTTGATCTTTGTTATAAGATTTCAGATATCTTTGTGATAATCTGCTTCAACTCCATTTCTAAGTTCTATAGACTCATTTTCATCGTCAAAACAATCACTTGCATCTCCTTGAGTTTCTATTTTTGTATAACATTTTCTTTTCAGGGTGGATACATAAAAAGTTTTAAGTTGTAACTTTACAGGTAAAACCAATTGATATTGGCTTATTGAACCTTTTTTTGTCTTTGTTATAAGATTTCAGATATCTTTGTAATAATTTGCTTCAACTTTATTTACATGTTCAATAGACTCATTTCAATATTCAAATCAATCACCTGCATCTCATTGAGTTTCCATTTATGTATGGAAATTTCCTTAGCTAGATTGATTATTGTAATCATTAGCTCTTGCATAACAACAAAAGCAAAATGTAGTCATTCATTAATTTTATTGCACGACTAGTGTTACTGATAAGGTTGAATTTCACATGTCCAATCAAAGCCTTATAACAACAACACATCTGGTGACCGATGTCTTGGCCCTAGATAATGACATCACGTGGTTGATGCCCCTGTCCAATCTCACCATTTATAGTCGTCACAGTCTTATAAAATTGACCACACGATGAATATAATATAATAAATATAATTCATTACTCCCTCTGTCCCAAAATACATGTCGTTTTAAAGTTATACACGGGTTTTAAGGAAAGTCATAATTACACATCTTTTTCATAAAAAGTAGAAAAAAGAAAAAGTCTAATTGGTAGATGATTATAAATAATATTAAAATTTGCATTGGTAAATGAGAACGACATGTATTGTGGGACAAAAAATATTTCCTAGAACGACAAGTATTTTAGAACGGAGGGAGTATAATTTATCCTATATAAGGAAGATAGATTCATCAATAAAGTTCATCTACTTTTTTATCTACTACTTTACTAATATTTTACACTAATCAAGGTTTATATGGAGCATCAAAATAGATTTATGCTCTCGGGTCGAGAATTGAATATGTATAAACAACATGTTAAATCCCTATATAATATGAAATAATCACTTAAAGACTTGACACAAAATTTTTGATCATGTCATAATATCTAATGGATTTAGCCATGAAACCAATTGTTTATACCTAAATATCCGGAATAAGTAAGTTGACTTACTTATATTAGGTAATAGCACAAGAGATTGTTGAAAAAATATTATATCTCCAATATTCATGACAAAATATTTTGTAAGAATTATATATATATATATATATATGAATGACAATATGGGCTGATCCGGTCCAAAACGACCCGATCCAGCCTGACTTGGTCTGGTTTATCCTGGCCAAACTTAAAATAAGACGGGTACAGATATGAAACTTATACTCATATGTGGGTTGGGTTTGGAATATAGGATAACTGAAAATTTTATAAATTAATGATTTTTTTTTCTTCATTTTAGTTTTTACGTTTTTGCGTGTGCTTAATCACATTTTTGTTTCCTTTTCTATTTTTGGATTGATTTTATGTTCGAATTTGTTTTTCTATCAACTTTTTTTTAAAAGAATTACGATTTATCTTTTAAATATTTTTAGATTTTGATTTCACTTTGGATTTTATTTTAATTTTAATTTTAATTTTTTATTTTCAATTCTAAATACAAATTATTATCATTATTACTATTATTATTATTTTGTTATGCTATTTCCTCCTCGAACTATGATTGTCATGAGATTTTTCATGTTCTTTTGCTTTATGTGGATAGTAAAGATTACAAAAGAAACAACAATTGTTTGTATATTTTAAGCTTGATAAAAGAACTATGGTTTTATTAATTAAAATAAGATAAAATAAAATTATGTAGATTTTAAACCATCATTTATAAATAAAATAATGAGATTTGTGGTTTATGTAGATATTAAGAATTCTAAAACAAGATCCTATTGTTTGTGGATTTTAAGTTCGATGAAAAAAAATTTGGGTTTTATTAACTAGAATAAACTAAAATAATATTTGTGTAGATTTTAAACAATTTATAGATAAAATATATGGGCTAAGGGACCTAATATGTCTAATATTAACACTCTCCCTCAAACTCAATGCAACAATAATAAGCATTGAGAGTTTGTTAGAAAGAAAACAAAACTGCTATGTTGACTAAGGATTCGTAAAGATACAAAAAAACCTACAAATCTGATGAAACATTTTGGAAACGAGATGGTGTCGAGCTAAAGATGATGAGGAGTCAAGTGACAATCAATTTAATGTTCTTCATCCTATCATTAAAAACATTTTTTTTACAATCTGCATGATGCTTTTGTTATCACAATGTAAGGAAGTGGGCTTAGTAATGGTAACTTTCATATCTGCAAAAATCTATCATAACCAAACAATCTCACATGTAACCAATTCCATAGCACGATATTCAGCCTTAGTAGACGATATTTGAATAATGTATTGTTTCTTTCTTTTCCTTTAGATTAATAAATCTGCACGGAAAATAAAAAAAACGAGTAGTGGATTTACGACCATAAGGATCACTATTTCAATCAACATCACTATAGGCATGCAGTTCAAGTGAATAAGTCAAATGAAATAAAATGATATGGAAGTGAGTGCCACGAATATATCTCAAGATACGAAAAACATCACCCCAAAGGATAGAAGTACAAGCAGTATAAATTGATAACCACATGAACACCATGAGCTATCCCCGACCGACTAACTGTGAGATAAACCAAGCTCCCCAGTAGAGTAGCAAAATAATGAGCCAAATCGTGTTTTAATGCCTCAATTCCATCAATATCATCACATGTAAGATCATGTCATCTACATATAGGGATATAATAATTTGTCCAACACTCGTACATCTGATAAATAAAGCCGAATCAAGTTTACTAGCATGAAAACTATGTGAAGTAATAACTGTAAATAATTTCTAAAACCAAATATGAGGAGCTTGTTTGAGACCATATAAATATTTCTAAGTCCACAAACTCCACCTGGTTGGTGAGAAACACCCAAAAGAGAAGTCATATAAACCTTATCATGAAGATCACCATTTATAAATGTATTTTTTGACATCAAGTTAAAAGATCTTCCACTGGCAAGCATATGCAACCGCAATAAGAGTACGAACTGTCGTCATTTTTGGAATTAGGGAAAAAATCTCATCATAATATATACTATACTTTTGCAAAAAACTTTATATCATTACATATCTTTTAATGGACCCGTCAGATTTTTTTTGATTTAATAAACCCATGGAGAACCAATTCTATACTTAGCGGTGGAGGTGCACCATATCTCTTGTATGAGTTTGATAAAGAGTAGTAAACTCTTCGGTCATAGAATTTTACCAACGAGGATCACAAACAAATTCTTTAGATGATGAGGTTAATATAAATCATCACTTTGTGGAGAATATGTTGTTTCATTAAATGAAGAAGCTAACTCATGCACTGATGAAGCAAAAATAATATCAACTATAATATATGTCTCATGAGTTGGTACGTTAATGTCAATCAATGTATCGCTATCAGATTAAAAAATGATAAATAGCCTAAAAGTTTGTCTTCGCTATGTTGTAAGATTTTACGGAACCCAATAGAAAGGGATATGCTCGAGATATGTGACATGACGAGATACATATAGCTTATGTCTGGTGGGATCATAACGATGATAGCTTTTTTATCTAACACCATAACCCATAAAAACACATATATTTATGTTGGGACCCAATTTATTGCGTTCGACATAAAGAGAAAGGACAAAACATGTATATCCAAACACTCGTAAAGAAATATAATATGGAAGTTATGTGTATTACTTATGAAAGGGATACATATTTGAATTATGAGGAATGGGAAATCACATAAACAACATACAAAATTGCTTATTCTTAAATAAACAGTAGGAATTTCAACAGATAAAAAGAAAGAATGAGCAATCTCAACAAAGTGACAATGTTATCTTTCAGCAATATTATTATGTTGAAGAGTGGTTGTACAAGATGATTGATGTATGATACCAACATATGCAAGTAAACGAGTGAAATAATTGGAGGTATATTCACCACATATGTCACACCTAAAGAACTTCAGCACAACATAATCTTGAGCCTTAACAAGTGCTCTAAATTATTTATAAATTCTAAAGAAATATGAACTTTATTTCATAAGATACACTCATGTGTATCGAATATAATCATCAATAAAACATAAATAATAGGACGAACCACCCTTTGTGGAGATACTAGATAGACCCCAAGCATTATAATGAATAATATCAAAATGATCAATAGAAAGAGTGACATTTTGATACATTTGGTAAATCTTGCCAATTTACAACCACTATAATTAGAGATATTACAAGTGTTTTTATGACCTAAAGCACCTGTAGAGACTAAAAACTTTAAATGAAATGCAAATACATGTCCTAAACAGAAATGCTAAAGATAAAATTATGGCGAAAAATGACTTAAATGAAAAGAAGATAAACAAACACTATAATCAATAGTATTAATGACTTCGAGTTCATCCAGAACGTAGAGTTCTCCCAATCCATTACCTATTTTTATCACTCTCTGAGTACATTGATCATGTATAACACAAACATAATCAGAAAAGAAGACCTAATCACTCTTTGAGTACGTTGATCCTGTATAACACAAACAGAATCAGAAAAAAAAATTGACCAGATTTACACAATTAACTGACCAAAACAAGATTCAAAGCAAGGTTTGAAATGTAGTGAGCATTATGGAGAGATATATGAGGGGTAGCAATAGAAAAACACCATCTATGACATTGATGTAGCACTGGCAAACAATACTGATATAAGTGAAATATGAGACAAAGAAACAAACTATGACATGTAAGGTGACATATGACGAGACACACCAAAATTTAAAATCCACAAAGACAAGGAAATTTCTAAAGTAAAAGACAATGATAGACTCGTGTGAGATATTGATGTAGACATGAAAATATGATTAAAAGTAATAAATTATCTAAAGGATTCCATAATCTAGGGTTAATATAGAGGGTGGCGTTGTGCTATCAAAATCTCTTAATGATGTAGATGCAGCAGTAAGCCATAAGGGATGAAATGGAAGATGAAATTGTTAAGGAAGACGAAACAATTGTTGTTGAAAAAGACGTTGTTAATGGGGTTGCTGCTGAAGCGGTTGCTACTAAAGAGGTTGCTGATGAAGCGGTTGCTAGTAAATAGGTTGAGGTTGTTAGTCTATCAGCATGGGCATTGAGACTTCCAATAATTTTCCAGTTTATAGAAAATACATTCATCAAAGGCTATTTTTTTCACCAGTTGTTTGTCTAAACTTATTTGGAGCAGGAGTTCTTTATGGGACATCATGCACATAAGAATATTAGTCATTTCAGACCCTTTATCAACATGAGATTTGGTTCGAGTTTCATATGTAACAAACTCATGAAGTACCGAATCAAAAGTGGGAGGAGAGGATCGATGAAAAATTGGTTCACGCAATTCTTTAAACTCATAATGTAAGGCCACAAAAAACTACATCTATCTTTGTTATTCTCTTCTGGAAACATAATATTTGAACACCTTGAGATCTACAGATTATATAAGAGCTAATTGATCTCGTAAATCATATATGACAGCATAAAAATCAATAATATTCATATTATTCTGCTGTAAAACATATATATCATGCTAGAACACCGAAGTTGGACTAAATATAGAATCTTTCCAAATATGTTGTAAAACATATTTATCAGTATGTGGAAGTTTTGTACTTGAAACATATCTCCACATATGCTTGCCATGGAGAAAAAATTTCATAACATAGTTCCAATAGGCAAAGTTTTTTCCATTAAGTTGGGTATCAATAAATTGCATATAGTCATCTTTTCATGTGATATTTCCTATAATAATCCACAAGCGTTAAACGAATACAATCATACAATCCAACAATATTAAATCAAAATCAAAACCGAGTCGTAATCCAAAATCAAATACTCAATGAAAATCAAATGTCCAATCGAAATCAAGCAATCCAAAGCGAAAAAAAATTTCAATCGAAATCAAACAATCCAATACAAAACAGAATTCCTAATCGAAATCAAATACCCAAAAAAAAATAAGCAATCTAATGCGAACAAGGAGAAAAACTGGGCTACCCTAATCAAATCAATCTATGAATTAAACAATGCTATCATGATGAAGAATAAAAAAGAAACTAAAGCTTTATAGATATAAATAAAATAAGATAAGATTACATATAATTTAACTTTTATAGGGAAAAAACAAAGCTTAGGAAGATGGCTGTGAGCTCCAAGAATCTCTTTTTCTTCTTCAATAATCTCTGAGTATCCTTTACTCTTTTTTTCTACCTGTGATTTCTTATCATGGGTTTCGCCAGCAGCAATGAGGCCCTTAGAGAAGAATTCATTGCTCTTCCCTCGACAAGATCTTCCGAAAATCAGCCCAAGAATTTGAGCAAATTTGTTTGTTGATATGGTTGATCCAAGAAGCTAAACGGAGGTGCTGATTAAACTTGAATTCTGCAAGGAAAGTACATATCATAATACTATCCAGTATTGTAAATAAGTAAATGATTTATTATTTCACCAGTCTAAAATCGCTATGGTGGGAAAATTTAGTAAACGAATACCCAAAAGAACCATTATGTCGGAGTTTTTGAACAGGTTTAAGTTTATGGGTACTTACAGTTTTGAAAAGATGGACTCTCATCATCTTCTTTTGGAATTATGTATGAAAGAAGACGCTTGTCTTCTTTGGTCTAAGAATGTTTGGAATATCGATGGTGAGACTATGAGGCTTTTGCGTTGGAGTCCAGGGTTTAGTAAGAAGTATGAAAATCCTAAGTCATTAATATGGACGCAGTTTGAAAGAGTACCTGAATTCTTGTTCAGTCGCTCTGTAATTACTGATATGGCTAACACGTTAGGTACCCCCTTTAAGGTTATCATCCCTGAAAAGAACAGAGCTTCCACTAATTCCTGTTACGCGCAAATAGAAATGGATATTTCTCTGCAACCTAAATATATAAAATATGGGTGGGATTCGGATCCAATGATGGATGTTGGATCCCAATTAGCTATAAAAATGTACCTGCTTACTGCAACACCTGCTTCCACATTGGGCATAATGACTCTGTTTGCAAAAAGAACATAAGAGATCAGGAAAAAATAGAAGAAAGGAAAGATGATAGTAAGAATAAAGAAGACAATTTTAAAGGGATGGAGTTACCATCTGATGTTAGTCACAACAATGATAATCAAGAGGAGAGAAGCCAAAAAGATCACCTGATACAGAAGGAAAGAAGTAGTCGGCAAATATAAAGTTTCAGTAAGGTGTATAGAAGAAATATCAAGTCAATTGTTGTTGGAAATAACAATAAATCCGAATCTAATGGAGATCAGTATAGTCAGACTCACCATAATATAACTGATAATCAAAGAAGTGAAGACAGATACAATATGGAAATAATATATGCTTTGAAAAAGCCGGATAAGTACACTCACTCTAGTCCTATTGAAGAAGATGTGTCATCTCCATTGATGAAAATATTGGCAGCTGCAATGTCACCCCTACTGAAAGAAGAGAAAAGGCTGATCAAGTTTTAACACAATTCTTAATAAGAAAATCAAATCATCCAAGAAAGACAGTAGAAAACACAAGTTGATCATTAACTCCCTAAAGAGAAGTGAGAGCAAACAACACCAAAGATACTTATCTGAATGATTAGAATGATAAGTTGGAATATAAGAGGTATTAATAATAATCCCTCTTTACGTACGCTTAATTCCATGAAGAGAATTTTAATGACATGATTAGATACACATGGGTGTAGAGGCTCTCGGTTGAAAAGACTTGATAGATCTATGGTGAATGAGAAATGGTTTGATGATTTTAGTATCCAGGTTAAGCACATGGTCAGAACGTGTTCTGACCATGCTCCTCTTCGTATCACATGTCTAATAAAATCTAATAACTATGGAAAAAAAAGTTTTAAATTTCTTAATGCTTGGACTAATGACATCTCCTTCTTAAGTGTTGGGCAGAGTAATTGGGATTTGAATATCAATGGGGATAGCAACTCTATCTTCTGGTATAAGGTAAGAAGGCTTAAAGCCTGTCTTAAGAGTTGGAACATCAGTCATTATGGTAATATTTTTAGTAAGGTGAAAGCTACTGTTGATGAGGTGACTAAGCTCTTAGGGATGATGAGACCTATTGGAAGCAGAAAACCTATAATGGTTGGCTCAAAAATGGTGATGGGAATACAAAGTTTTTTCATGCCTATGGTAACAAGAAGAAAAGAAGAAATGTTATTACCTGTATAAAAGATGATAATACCTGGCTTACAATCCTGAAGATATCGGTAAATCTGCAGAAAGGTTTTTCAAAAATATTCTCAATATTGATTCTTTTTTTAATAAGGAGGAAGAAAGAATTTACATGAATGATCATATTCTTAATAATATACCTATGATAGTCGCTGATAATGATAATGATGCTCTTATGGTTGCCACTAATAAGAAGGAAATCTTAAGCATTATAAAGAATATGAACAATGACAGCGCTGCTGGCATTGATGGTTTAATCTGCATTTCTTTAAACATTTTTTGGAGATATTAATGATGATTTGTGCAATGCATTTAATTATTTTCTCAAGGGAAGCGGTATCCCCTCTGGTATATTTGCCACTGGGATTTGTCTGATTTCTAAAATACCTAATCCTACTGGTTGGTCAAATTATAGGCATATCAGTCTCTGTTCGTTATGTAACAGAATTTTTTCAAATCTTATTAACACCAGGATAGGTAAGATTTTTCCTAAGATCATCTCCTGCTATCAAGGTGCTTTTGTGAAAGGCAGATTCATTGACGAAAACATCTTGATAGCAAAAGAGATGATTCATGATATCAACAGAAAACCCAAGAGTGGAAATGTCATTATCCAACTGGATATGTCCAAGGCATTCGATAGAATGGCCAACTTTTTCATTCTTAAGGTTCTTTCCAAATTTGGATTTTCTATTGATTTCATAAATCTAATAAATAAACTTATTACTGGTGTTAACATATTCATTTTAATCAATGGAGCTGTTATTGGTTATTTCCATCAGAATAAGGGTTTGAGACAAGGAGATCCTTTATCTCCTAGTCTCTGTATCCTTGCTGAGGAAGTTTTAATTATAGGGCTCTATAATTTGCAAAATGAAAACAAAATGATGCTCTATGCTACTAGAACTAACCTGCTTGTTCCCTGCTTAGTTTTTGCAGATGATATTCTTGTGTTTTCTAACAGCAGAAGCTCTTCAATAGACCTGTTAAGCAATCATTTGGAGAATTATCAATTAGTTTCGGGATAAGTTATCAATAAAGAAAAAAGAAGGCTTATTACCTCTCTCAGAATGAACTCTATTAAAAGTAACAACTTGAAGATCAAGACTGGTTACGCTATTGACAATCTTCCCTCTTCTTACTTGGGGATCACCCTCTGCAACAACAACAAAAGAGTAAACTTTAGTCCTCTTATGGAAAAGGTCAGGGACAAAATTAATGTCTGGGATTCTAAATATCTCTCCTTTGGTGGGAGATTGACTTTAATTACTTATGTTTTACTTCCCATAACTTATTATTAGTTGCGGAATAGTATAATTCCTAATCTATTATCAGTAGTTTGGAGACTACTTTTAACAGGTTTTTGTGGAGATACAAATTCAATGAAAGTGCCATTCATTGGTCTAACTGGAGTTATGTTTGTAAGCCTTTTGAGGAAGGTGGCTTGAATATATCAAAGCTCTAAAAGATATCCAAGCTGCCTTCTCTCAAAAGCTTTGGTTTATTTTCAGACAAAAGACTTGTCTCTGGTCTAAGATTTTACATAATATATAGTGTTCTAACTCCCACCCTATTAAAGCTAAATGTAAAGGTACCGATTCACTAACTTGGAAGAGGCTTACCGATATTAGAGATCTTACTGATTCCAACATCAGTTGGCTTCTGGGAAATGGAAACGTTGATTTCTGGCTCGATGACTGGCATGATGGGGCCCCCCTTTGTTATCAAAATCTGGTGCATTGAGGCTCCAATGAAGACCTTTTGGAAAGACAACTCTTGGGATTATGCTTGTCTCAACGTTTTTCTTCCCTGCGAGAAAGTAAACCAGATTAGCTGCCTCAAAGTTACCGATAAAGAGGATACTGTTAATTGGAAGCTTTTGACTAACTACAACTTCAATACTAAGTTAACTTGGGATAGCATCAGGGAGAAGCATAACAAGTCTAGCCTTTTCCATAAAATTTGGAATAACAAAATTCCCAGGAAGTACTCTTTTTTATGTTGGAAGCTTATTAATAATTTTATTTCTAGTGATGATGTTTTAAGGCGTAGACATTTAGTCATTGTGTCTAAGTGTCAGTTTTGCAACATCTCTGAAGAGAAGAATCATCTCTTTGTGAGCTGCTGTTTTGCCTGGCAAATCTGGAATTATTTCAGTTCCTTATTTAATGTCAGAATTGGTCGTTATATATCATTTACGCATATTATTAGAGTGTGGTTTTGGCACTCTAAAAATAACTTTCATATCACTCATATTCTGCCTCAAATCATTTGTTGGTACATTTGGAAGAGTAGAAACTCTTCCAAGTGCAAAGGCTCTCATGATTCGATCAAAAATACTATCGACAAGATCATTAAAGTAATTAGAGGTATTGATTTCTCTAACTGCCTCACCAGTAAGCACTGGTCAAGTTCATTTAATGCAGGAATCAGTTTGGGATGTCAATCGATCGAGTCTAGAAAGAAGAAAATTACTTACTTCAAATGGAGCCCTCCTGAGAGTGACCGGCTGAAGCTGAATATCGACGGGGCTTGCTCACACACTGGTGAAGCTACTGGAGGCATAATTGTCAGAAATTGTAAGGGGACATTGTGACTAGGTCTGGATTCAGGTTTGGCAAGATGAATCCATTGCTTGCTGAAGCTCGGGCCCTAATTGAAGGTCTTCTGATTTGTTACAGAAGAGGTTGGGTGAACGTTGACGCCGAGACGGATAGTTTTCTTCTCGTCAACATGATTTCGAAAGGACTGAATCCTGGATTACTAACTCTCTCATTGACATATGCAGAAAACTTCTTCACTCTAAGATGTCGCTTAGGCATATCTCTCGCGTCCAGAACCAGACATCGGATGGATTGCAAAGTGGATGTTTTCCGGTAACGAAACTCAGGAATTCACCCACATCTTTACTCTACCGAATTGTTATCGATAGTTTTCCTAGAAGGTCTTGATTTGGGTTATATCGCAACTGATTGAGGGAAAGAAGCCGATTTGTTGCTATTAACAGAGAAGAATTAGGGTTTATTTTGGTGCTTTTTTATTTCGAAGGCTAATTTTCGCTAATCGAAAAATTTGGATCGGTTGCTTCTAATTGGCTTATGGTGGTGCTGTTTGCGAGAAAAGCTTAGTGGTTGTTAATGGTGAGCTCGGGTAGTGAGCTTGGATTAGCTTTGTTGTCGAAGCCTTTCTCCTTCTGCATGTGGGTCTTATTGCAATAAGCCCCTGTATTGTTTCTTTTGTTTTATTCCGCACTTCGAACATTTGTTTTCTTTTAATTCAGTAATAAAATGTGTTATTTGCATTAAAAAAAACTTTTATAGATGAATTATATCAACTAATCGACCTAACATCTCTCGTCTCCATAATTTAGCTCGGGTACACTAAGGCCAAAGCTATTTCCTCCATGTTATTTTTTATTTCCTCCATCTTTCAAATTTTCAAAAACACCAGTGACTTGCTTTTACCAAATTACCCTTATTTTTATTTCAAATTTATCACTAGATGCCATTTATCTAATAGATAGTCTTATATGAAAAAACACAGCATTAACCTAACTTTAATCCAAGATATATGATTCTACCTCTAA
Organism: Limnanthes douglasii subsp. nivea; assembly: GCA_036936605.1. Taxonomy (NCBI): domain Eukaryota; kingdom Viridiplantae; phylum Streptophyta; class Magnoliopsida; order Brassicales; family Limnanthaceae; genus Limnanthes; species Limnanthes douglasii. The sequence continues at coordinate 168,769,115 of JAUPFV010000004.1, read as the reverse complement.
AATTAACCTTAAACAAAGAACTTCAATTTTATTGAAGATTAATCATGGAAAATGAAGAAACCCAAACAAAGCCGGAGAACAGCACTCAATCGACAAACAATGTAATTTAAACTTGTTTTTACGTTTTACAACTTCGTAGCTTGAAAATACCTATTTTGAAACTTATTTTTTCAGCTAAACCCGATTTTTACAGTTCTGAAAAAAAAACAACTATTTCCGAGCCGGGAATTAGGAATCAGGTGTAATTTTTCAAAAAAAATGTGCAACTGATTCCGAGAGGGCCACTCGGAATCAGTTGCAATTTTTCAAAAAAAATGTGCAACTGATTCCGAGAGGGCCACTCGGAAACAGTTGTAATTTTTCAAAAAAAATGTGCAACTGATTCCGAGAGGGCCACTCGGAATCAGTTGCAAACCCTCTGTCTCGTTATTTAATGTGATAGCCTTGTTCACTGGGACATTGCACTTGATTCCGAGTGGCCCTCTCGGAATCAAGTGTAAAACACCGATGTATATTAAAATTTGATTGTTTCTTAACCTCTAAACACTTAAACAAGACTAAACAACAAGGTTAAACAAAAAACATCATCCGATAAACAAAACGATACATCCGATAAACATCATTATCATCCGATAAACAAAAAATTACATAGAAAACCTAGAATTTCTTCTCGAAGCTTTCTCTATCTTCGAATCAGCTGTTGTAAGGTAGTGATAATGGTGAAAAATGGGTTTTCTTCTTTGTAAAGTAGTTCTCTAGGGTGAAAAATGAGTTTTCTTCTTTGTAAGGTAGTGATAATGGTGAAGAATGGGTTTTGTTGTACTGAATAGAACGGGTATGTTAGGGTAATGGTTTTGTGAAGAAAAATGGATAAAAGGGCAATTTTGTACCTTCATTTATGGAGGAAATAACATCATGGAGGATTTTTCAGAAAATGGAGGAAATAAAAAATAACATGGAGGAAATAGCTTTGGCCGTACACTAATTGAGCTCGGTTAACATCTCTCGTCTCCATAATTTAGCTCGGGTACACTAATTGAGCTCGGTTAAGGCAATTCGCTTTTACTATATAGTGAATCATTATAAGTTTAACGGGATTGTTGAAAACAAAGCCTAAACTTCGCATGTATTCGTTTTTCTTGATTGGTGATGATAGAAATGTTTCTAAGTTAGATCTTTACCAGAAGAAGTTGGATTCGGATAAATCTAGGAAAGTTATGGCTTGTGAATTTGAGAAATTGGGTAAATTAGATGCCTTGGACTTTTTAAACGGGTCTTGGATTGTTGTGGCCGTTGATTCGCAATCCCGGATTCTTGTTTTGTTGATAAATCTTGTATAGTCATTGATTTTAGTATTTTGATTGATGCTTTAAATCACAAGAAAGTCACTACAACAGTAGGTCCAAGTATGTTATTTCTGCATTCAGTGTCATGATTAAGAGTTGACTATGATTCTGCTCGGTAGTATGTTTTTTTGGAAGCAAAAGTTTCAAATATGATTAGTTACTTAGGAAATGTATCATATGAATGTGATGTTTATTTCTATGTTATGCTGCATTTGTCTGTGTGTTGCATGCATCATGTCTAACTAGCAGCATTCCTGGCATAGTAGTCTAAGTTTTTGAGAATGGCTTCAACCACTTTTTAACTTTCAGACATACCCATAGTCTATATTGTCCCTAAATATTTGAGTTGTCCACTTTATTCCCTTACTACGATTTCAAGCTCATTTAGTTTACGTAATTGTAATTGATGTTTTCATTTGGTTTGTTTTTGTTGCAGGAATGGTCGATTCCGAACTGAAGAACGCGGCATTTATTGAGGTTAAGTTTTAGATCTGGTTCATAACCATTTTGTGTTTATGTTTTTGTGTTCTAGATGTTATTTCTGTTCAATGTCGGATACAAAATTTAAGAGATTCTGGTTCTAAGTTATGGTTGTCTTTTACATAAGTTTTAATCAATGAGCTGGTTCTAGCATGTTAAGTGGTGCTCTTTAGTATGGACATGTGCTTGTCTTTATAAGCAATTTGGTGTCTCGAGTTGAAGTTCTAAGCTTGTTATTGCTTTTCTATAACAGTAAGGATAAGATTGAAAATGATAGCTAAACTAAACCAGTTAAAGCGACAATAATGGCATGTTTTGGTTCTTTAAATGTCATATGATCTGTATAATAAACTATTGTGTTTTGCCGGAAAAATTCAGGAAGCTGGGTACGGGTTTGCTTGACAACTGAATCTATTATTGTAGCCATGAGTAAAAGGTCACCTGTGAAATGGATTAAGACTATACTGCTTGGGAGGAAGACCTCGAAATCTAATTCTTTCAAAGGAAAGGAGGTATTTACACTTCTGAATCTTGATATATTAGATATTTATTATGACTTGTAGTGTTTGGTGTTCTCTTTATGTATATGAACTGGTATTTAATTCATGGGAAATGTCTTTAGAGATGACAAGTTTGTCTTTAGAGATGGCAAGTTGAAGCTTTACCGTACATCCTGAAATTCGTCAAACATGTTTTAACTTCTTTTATATGAATTTGATTTTGTGTAGTGAGCTTTGGGTGAGAAAGATGTTCGTAGTACGGCAAAAGGTGCTGAAATTTACGTTGCGTCAAATCCGTCTTTAGTTCCAAATCCAATCTTCGTTTCTCTCAGGATGGAAAACCTACGAATCCTGATGGTGCTACAGTTTATTTACAAATAAGAAGCAGCCAGCAAATGCTTTTGTTTGTAAGGTATGCTGCATATGAGGTTTTCTGCGTAGTTGAAACAACAATAAAAAATATATTGGGAACACTGACATTTAAGGCTTTTATAATACTCTACCTTTTAAAGCTACGACTTTTGATTATACAATCAATCTGTAGCATAATATATTTGTCATTTCTGTAAACTGTTCTGTCTCTATAACTTAATAGTTTGAGAAGATGGAAATTCTTGCTCCTAATCTCCACGACCTGAGCTATGACTATTTGTTTTTGTGGAAGCAATAGATAATTGTAATGTCAATGTGTGCTTGAGTAGTGAAGACGGACTTCTGATATTTTTTTCATGAAAGAGTACTCAGGGAGAACTGTATTCATGTTTTCTGCCTTTCGGAAGTGATTCAGTTGCTTTGTTAGATCAGCTTACCTTAATTGGTGGTGTTTGACTGTGTAATGTCTGATAATTGAGGTTATGACTGGTTTTGTTGCATCAGCTTCTTTCTCCACCACCAAAGTGATGCCTCTGTGCCTCCAATACAACTCCTCTGCGCCTCCGTATAGCTCCACGATATGGTTTCAACTGCGAAGTAGAATTTGTGAACTAGTGGCAGAGCTCCATTTTTTTTATGGTTTATAGCTGAATTTGGAAAGAAGAAAAGAAACAGCCATGGAGAACTGATCGCTGGTACCTCCATGAGAAAGCGACTGAGAAATCACGGGATTGTCACAAGCTTGGCACTAGAAGATACGCTTAAGTCTTTAAGGTTTTTACTCCTTGAAATTATTGTCAACGAAATCAAGTTTACATTTTTTATTTCTGTTTCCATTATTTTGTACAGTTATCTGATCCTCTTTCTTATGTTTGCAGGAACTTTGCTGGATGAAAGAGAAATATCTATAAACTGTTTTTTTTTATATCAGGAAAGCAAGCAGGAAGTTTGAGGAGATTAAGAATGAAATGAACGTTGTTATTAATACATCAGAGCATAAGAATTAAGGTTACTGAAATTAGTGTTCGGAGAAAAAAAACTGTAAAATTCATAGCACTATTACTTTGTGCAGTATCTGAAAATTACTTTAAACAATATTTTAAAGAACTGTAAAATTCATAGCACTATTAATTTGTGACTTTTGCTTTCCACATTCAAAAATTAACAAAATGGTGGCAACCACAACTTGAATGAATAGTAGAATTATTTGTGCAATTTCAAACTTGAATGAATAATATTGATTATTTGTATGTATTTTTAATTTTGTTCGTGTGAATCTCAATCTATAAAACTTATTATTTGCGCGCAACTTCAATTTTATTCGGGTTAAAATCAATTTGAAAATAAATACTAAAACTAATTTTTATAATTGGTTATAAATAAATGGAGTATTGATGTTCATCGATTAGAATAATAAAAGGAAGGGTCCTCTTATTTTTGTCGAGTAATAACTATAATAGTGTTGTTTAGTTATGCTATTAGATCGAATAACTTGAAACTCTAAACAGAAATAATTTTGAATAACAACAGAAATAATTTTAAATAACAACATGAAGAGGCTTGTTGTTTAATTGTATAATAATATAACTAATACTAACTCAGTACTGTTATTTTGATCAAAATTTATAAAAATTTGTTCTGTTTTATTTCTTATTATATTAGTAATCAAGCATGCTTCATTTATCTAGTAAACAGCTCATGTAATCTATATATGTTCCAGCGATGAAAGCTACCAAGCGTAGCTTTTGTGAGATGGTGGAATGGAGATTATGACCATTATTAGCTTCATTTCATCCCTTACATATGGTTTATGTTTGGAGTTTTATCAGTTTTAGTTTAACTGTTATAATGGTTTTAACTATCTCCATTGTCTCTACGATTCCTTGCCATATCACAGGGATTTGCTACACCAAAAGAAGCTCAGAGTAAGGTTGCAGAATTCACCTTTAATGGCAGTGGCACTCAAGCTCAACTTAGACTCGGGGATGTCGTCATGGCAGCTATCACTAGTTGCACCAATACCTCGAACACTAGTATAATGCTTGGAGCTGCTTTAGTTGCAAAACAAGCGTGTGAACTTAGATTGAAGGTTATCTGACACCAGAACTCCTGCAGCGGCTTGCAGAAGTATTTGAATCAGTTAGGGTTTAACATTGTTGCTTATGGATGTACAACATGCATTGGGAATTCGGGAGATCTCGACGAAGAAGTGGAATCAGCTATATCTGACCATGTCAAACTTTGTTATAACAAATACAATGATTGTTATGATGCTTCCATGTGAATAATTTTTAAGGTGACTTCTTACCACCTGTTCAACAAATGCAGATATAGAGGCTTCAGCTGTGCTGTCTGGGAATAGAAACTTTGAGGAACGTGTTCATCCCTTAACAAGGGCCAACACTAGCAATTGCAACCTTCACATCCTAATCTGTATACATTTCATGATTAGATATCAAAGCTTCATCACATAGTTTATGTACACAACAACATTATTGGCAAAAGACAATTGAAGCATAAGAACATGATCAATTCGACAATATCTTCTCACCACACACACACACACAGGCAGAAAAAAGAGAGAGCATACCTGGTCAAGAGTGGATAGGTCAGATTCGAGAGAGGCAATCTTTTACTGCTTAGCCAGAATGTGAGCATATTTGACCCCTGGCCTCAATCATGAGGAGAGTGTCCACTTTGAGTTGCTGCGTCTCTACCTTGGCTGGAAAGGAATTGGCACATCTTTATAAAGCTCGAAGCAAATGCAAACAAACATGGGCAACCATAAGAAAGATTATACACACCTATCGTTGCATGTTCTTATTAAAATACCACAACAATTTAGTGGAGAAATCATAATCGTTATTTATAAAACTTCTCGGTTACTAGACTGAAAAAACACATCTACTAAGTAGCATTTAGAACCGATCCACGTGTGTGCATAATATTTTGGATAGCTATTTCAGAAATCTTAATGTTTCAGCTTAGCAGGAAATGAATCAACTGTTTTCTAGTATATTACTTTGTACATACAAATATGTGCTCTACCAAATAACGAAAGCATTTTCAATGAATTTCAACCAAATTATAGCTAAATGCGAACCTAATGTAGGAAATTCTTTTCAAGATAAAAAAGGGAAAGCGGGAGAATAGTACCCAAGCAAATTAAGATAAACCAGATTTCTGGCGTTTCTATTTATACTTTCAGCATATTTTGTTTGACATTAAACTAAACTAGAACACACCGAAGAAACTCATAAACAAAGAGCTCCACAATTTGCCTAGTACCTAAACAAACTAAGACATGTAGTATTATCTAAACTAACTTTTAATCTATAAGATTACCACAAAGACTTTTATATAAAAATAGAAAATCACAAGACTGAAAACCAATCTAAATAAGTATATATTACATGCTGTGGAAGAATTCTCTCCAAATGGGTTGCTTCAATCTTACTGGCATCCTCGGTTTCAGCAATTATACCAGCCCATTGCACGGCCTCTACATCAACACGCAGACCTGATACACAAAGCATATCAAATCAATCACATTCGGCTTCGAACAAAGAACCGCTAAACTTCAATAGAGTAGATGATGAACCTGTGATAAAACAAAGATAAGAGACTTTTTACACACAAGAGATGTAAAGATACCAGCAGTTGTTTTGATGGTCCAGTACCATCCTATACCAATTCAAAATCAAACGACATCGCCAATTTAACCAACAATCTCATTGCGAAACACAAATTAGTCATTAATCAACAAATCAATACATTTAACATATCAGCTTAAATTGATAGAAACCAATGGAAAAAACAGGACTTGATTACATGCTGAAATTTGGTCATTACCTCGAAGTCGATAGCATCAGTGCCTTCGTTTTGAAACTCTAGTCAATTGAAAACCTAAACCTAACAACAATATATAATAAACGATAGTAAATCGAAAGACGAAAGAATGGCACAAGAGCGAACTGGAAGAAGATACAATTTGGGGTGTTCTGGGTTAGAGGGAGGTAGGGTCTCTGGACAGTGAATACTGACTTGGTTCTCGGAAAAGAGAGCGGATTATTTCGAACGGTTTGTCAAGACGGGAAAGAGAACTTTACCGGAAGAAGAAGCGTTAGTCTTTGGAGTATGTGGGGTCGGGTGGGTAAAAGTAACAATTGGTCGCATGTTTCGAATTAGTCATCCACTTTTACTTTTATGAGTCAGTCATCTTCCATTTTTCAGAAATTTGATACTTAGCCCTCCACAGATCTTATTTTTTTTAAACCAGATCTTAAATCTTAATTTTTTTTATTGAATGTTAAATTACAAAACTATTTTTGGTTACTCCTCTATCAACTACTTTTCTTTTTAATGTTCAACATAAACTCGTTAGTCTATAAACCCCAAAATCAACTTCAATCTTGAAGATTTTCTTTCAGACAAGGAAGAACCGTTAACTGACCATCTGGAGACTGGGCTTGAGATAAATTTGAAGTTTATTTTCAGCATAAATTATCCACTCACTAAATCGTGCATTGCACTGTACACTTCCACGCAATAACATGGGTGGAAGATATAAAATCGCGCAAACTCGTCCCAAGAGTGCGCAAAATCTTAGCACGAGTTTGCGCGATTTTGTCAAATCTTGACACTAAATCGTGCCAATATTTTGCACAATCTTTGCACCATTTTTTGTAAGATTTGACAAATCTTGGCACTATTTTGCGCAATTTGTGAATACATGGCCGATTATAGCTGAATTTTGTGTTTGTGTTCTTATTTTAAAGTTTAAATACATCTATGAACTTGTTGACAATTGAATGAGTTACTTAGTTATGAAATGAGTTGTTTTGGTTGTTGAATTGAATGAATTGTGATATTGTATTAATTTAAATGATTATGCTTTGTGTAGGAACCGGGAGAAGCACTATGTAATATGGCCGATTATAGCCGAATTTTTTTTTATGGAGAGCGTCTACACCAAATCAAAATTTCTTGCATGGGTTGAGAGTATAAGATTCACTGTTTTGGTCGATAAAGATGATGATGGTTTTAAAAATGGTAAAACTCCAAGGCTATATTTTAAGTGCGAGAGGCACGATGTCTACAAACCGAGGCCCAAACCGGGGATTGTGAAGAAGCACCGAGACTGTTCATAAAAAAATGCAGTTGTCTGTTCACACTAAGGGGAATTCCGGACTTAGAACTACACGGTCACTGGAAATTGGTAGTTAGAAATGGGAAACATAACCACCAACATTTCTTACACTTGGATGGTCATTCACGAGCCGCGAGGCTAAACGCGAAGGAGGAGGAGTATGTTCGTAAACTCACAACAATCGGTTCTCGGCCAAGAGATATATACCGTGGTTTGAAGTTAACAGATCTGGAAAATGTATCTAGTATGCGTATCATTTACAACATGCGTCAAAAACACCATTTGGTAGATAAAGCGGGCAAATCCCAAATGCAATACATGTTCGGTCAGTTAAAACAACACGAGTACTATATTTGGGAGCGAACAAAGAAAGCAACAGACGAGATCCTTGAATCGTTTTTTGCCCATCCTACAAGCATCGATTTATTGTGCACTTTTCCTCAAGTTCTTATAATGGATAGCACGTACAAGATTACAAGGTATAAAATGTCTTTGCTAGAAATAGTTAGCCAAAATTTGACGAATAAAACTTTTTGTATAAATTTTATTTTTATGAGCTCCAAGAAAAAAGAGAACTTACGTGGGGATTAGGCGTTCTAAGGAGAGTGATGGTGAATAACATATGTGCATTACCAAATATCATCGTCATCGATAGGGAGTTGGATCTAATGAACGCTATCGAGGATGTATTTCCGGATGCAACTCATATATTATGCACTTGGCATATCAATAGAAACATTAGCTCATATGCTAAGAAAGTTTTACCCAAAGCGGACATGGTCGAAGAGTTCGTAGAATTTTATGGCTGGGTTGCCCATTCGACGACGATCGAAGATTATAACAAAAACATTTACGAGTTACACCAAGCCTACGCATATTGTCCTAAGGTTTTCGATTATGTGATGAAACAATGGATAGACCTTTACGGACACAAAATCCTAAATATCTACACGAACAAAATTAAACATTTGGGCAACCACATTAGTAACCAGTGAGTTATAATATCATCTTTATACATTACTTTATTTTATTAATTGTTAGACTTCTAAATAATTTAAGTTTATATTATAGGGTGAAGAGTGCTCACTCGAGCCTAAAACGGGCGATCTGCACAAGTTTATGCACGTTTGAGAAATTTTAGGATAAAGTTCACTTGTTGCTTCACATTCAACACTCCACCATCTTTGAAAATTTTGAACAAAGTTTTTTTCGTCCTAGAATCGCATTTAGGGGGGCTATCGATAGCGAAATCAAAGGTAAACTTTCATGTACGACCATAGAAATATTAGAAAAAACTATTAAAAAGGTCGGGGAATTATGGTTCACTCCTGCGATGTGTGGTTGTGTTATTAGGATAATGTATAATTTACCGTGCATATGTGAGTGTGTTATGATCGAAAAAGAAGGTAGGATGATTCAAAAGAGTGAATGTGATGTTTATTGGAGTACTTTAGAGATCAAACCCATGGATGACGTTGGTACCGAAGATGAGTTATCAAGAAAACTTTCCTTAATAGATAGAACCATCCGCGGTTATGGTCCACAAGTGCAAGATCACATAATATATAGTACCATCCACGGTTTAGATCCCGCTAGAAGTCATATTTTCGAACCCAAGGAGTCGGTTGTCACTAAAGGTCGAAAAAAAGTCGGTCCGGACAAGTCAACTAAACGGAACCCATCAGAGTGGGAATACGCTGGTAGTTTAGGAGTTAGTACTCTTGGTACGATAGGGAAGCATGGTTGCCTCGGCAGTTAAGGCATTTTTAGTACCCAAAGCCAAACCTAAATCTAAAGCCCAACCGGAAAAGGAGAAAGTGACTCGATTTAGAAAATCTAATAAAGGAAAAGAATTTAGCGCATACGAGAGTTGATTTCCCAAATACTTACACAACTACATAACTAGCGTCGAAGACGTTGCTCCCAACGGTAATTGCGGATTTATGGTCGTAGCTTTATCGATTTATGATAATGTAATTTCATGGGATCAAGTAAGCATAATCAGTAATCGCATCATCAAAATAATGATGCGTGCAAAATTTCCTCTTCAGCCATGCAAGTCAAGGAAAACGTGCCTCCTGCCACCGCATATGTAACCTCGCTTGCATAAAAAAATATAATATAAACATATATGCAATATAAACTAAAACCGTTACACTACACTCTACATAAACCAATAAACAAGACCAATGCATTGTAACCTAAACCTATGCATTCAAACCTAAACTAATGGATTAAACCTAAACGAATTAATTCAATAACAAATATAGCATAAACCAATAACCAATACCAATCCATTATAACCTAAACCAATGCAGTCAAACCTAAACCAATGGGTTAAACGTAAACGAATAAATTCAATAACAAATATAACATAAACCACTAACCAATACCAATTCATTATAACCTAAACAAATGCATTCAAACCTAAACCAATAGATTAAACCTACACTAATAAATTCAATAACAAATATAATATCAACCAATAGCCAAAATTTTCAACAATGTATTCAACCTACGCCTATAACTATAACATAAACGACATTGTAGCACAAATTTATAACTTTAACAGTTAAATAAACACTAAAAAACTTCCATCATTTTTGAAGACGCTGTAAGCTTTGTGGTCTTTGTACGAGTGAAATGTAGAGTATAGGTCAATAACGTGTTGGTTATATTGACGAAATCGTTGATTCGTAGTGCGGCGACGAGGAACGGGGGCGACAACCATGTTACGTCTAGTACGGACTCGTGCGCTTCTAGATGTCTCTCCTACTAACATCTCATCATTCTCATCCGCGGTATTTGCTTCCAACATATTAGGAGAGCGGCGGCGTGGAGGCATCCTACAATCACGCAATGGATTGTAAATAACTAAAAAAGGATTGTAAATAACTAAAACAAATATCTTAACTCGTAATTGGAAGATAAGAAATGCATTCTAACATGCAACAAAATAGTTAGGATATCAATAAGGGGTTCAGAATTGGGCACAGGCTGATCCAGGCATGCAAATGCATGGATTGTGCCAAATCTGGCACGAATTTATGCGTGGATTAGGCAGAATTTATGCCTGTGGATCAGGCCAATCCACGCACCATGGATTGGGTATTTCTTTGCACGATTTTGGGCCAGGAAATACCGGATGCACGTATGTTTTTGAGTGCATCCGGTATTTCTAAGCATGAAAACATGCGTGGAAATACCACGAACAACGACCCCTCCTCCCTAAATCTAAACCTATGTTATATTACCCTAAATCTATCAAATATCATATTAAATTGAAGCCAATGATGTAACTGACCATATACATGTATTCAAACATCAAAACAACAACTATAAGTATATGAAAATTTGATTTTTCAATCCGAAAAATATACTCTAAATATCATTAAAAATAGACATGAAATTTCTTTTAAAATAGAAAATTCATACCTTAACAAGTCTCTGTTGTTGGAATTAAAAATCTTGCATTTTGAAATCTTGGGTTTAGAGAGAATTAGGGTTTCGAAAGAGAGTAAGTGATGGAATTTGGGAGTTTTAGTATTTATATCAATCACAGTTTTATAAATAAGAGGGGTCTCGTTATAGCCAAAACTGGTCTCATTATAACCGCATCTCGTTATAAAAAAAACTCGTCTTGAATTAGCTTAGCGCTATAAATTTTTTGTCATTACTCACCCTCCATAATTTTGTTCAATTATACACCTTATTTATAGCCTAGTGCCTTGCCATGTTAGATGCCACATAATTTTACTTTTACCATTTTAATTTCATTTTAATTTTTAACCTAAATTAAGTTAGTTTACAATTGGGTTGATCCTGAGTTAAATCCATAATCCCATCAATTTACCCAAACCAAACTTATCCATTAAATATCCCCATTACCCAAATCACCTATTAATTTGCTTGTACACAAGAAGAATTTCCAAGTACTGATTGATCTTCATCCTCATCTAGGTACTCTCTACTAACCCAAACCGTTAAACCCTTTTCTTTTTTATGTTTGGTCTACACAGTCTTGAAAAAATTGAACTAACTCCTTAAATACACATTTAGTTACATGAAATCAGGTTATCAGAATGACATTAGAGACTTCTCATAGATTTTTTATGCATCGCATAAAGTTTTTTACTCCATTATCGTACTATTCTCATATGTTAAATTCATTTCTTAAAAATTGATTTATTAAGAGAATGATATGTAGGCTGATAAACTTTTTGTTTCCAGAATTAAGCCTAGCCTAGTGTAGACCAGAAAGAGCTAACCAAGCTCCACATTTTGATGTCCCTCAGGTCAATAACTTAACTTGCCGATTTAAAAAAAAAAACCTCTATAATTTGAACCATAAGAGAATATGGATCACAAAATTCTAAACATTATCAACAATAAGACGCAAATGAAAAGGATTATAGAGATAGATGTATATGGTTTTGGATCGGCAAGGTTTAGAGAAAGTAGTACATACGAGATTAAGAACGGCTTCGGTTGATTCAAAGAAGTTAGAGTGAGAAGTAAACTCAGCGTAACTTTTCACTTCTTCCACGGATTTCAAGAGAGTGCCACAGTCACCGCACAAGAGCGACACATCTGCCATTCTTGAACCGGTTGAATGGTTCTAATCTTGCTTTTAAATCTAGACTTGTAGTGTTTTTGGAAGATGAAATGAATAGAATTCATATCTGGCTTTCGCTCAATCAAACAAAGATATGTGTGGTATGAGCTGGTACAATGAATAATAATGTTGGTGCAAAAATCCAGGTGCATGTGGACATGAGGAAGAAGATCGATCAGTAATTGAGAATTCATTTTGGGTTAATTCGGGTATTGGGAAGTTTGTTTTGGGTAAATTAATATGCTTACGGATTTAACCCAGGTCCAAAACTAACTTAATTTAGATTAAAAAATAAGATATAATTTAAATGGTAATATTGATGTTAAATAGTAAAATTATGTGACATCTGACGTGACAGCTGACTAGGTTAAATGAAGGGTATAATTGAACAAAATTAGGAGGGATCAATAAAGACACAGAACTTAGATCTTTAGGGTGCCACGTGTCAGATTTTATAAGTTTACATGTGCGATGGGACTGATCATACAAATTTCTAAAACATAGAGGATGATTGGAAGACAAAACTGAAAATAGAAGACTAGTTTGATACACTCGTGAAACATGGAGGACCAATGATGATTTTTAGCCGGGTATGGTAGATAAGTCTTTTATTATTTGGACTAAATTTATTAGTAAAAATTTGGGTTAGTATGTTGTGAGACCTGTTTTTTTTACATAAGATTTTGTTATACTGAGACCTCTTTTCGTTATAACAATACCTTCAATATTTACGATAATGTCACTCATGTAAAAATCCCCTATTTACACATTCAACATATTTTCTCTTTTCCAAACCTTAAAATCTCTCTGATATTGATTTTCGAAACCCTCAGATTTATCAAATCCAAGCATACAATCACGTTAAGGTATGTTTTATCTGCATCATGTGTAATTTGTTTTGAATTTACTTAGATAGTTTTAGTGTTTTTAGAGTTTTAGTTTCAGTAGAAAAATTGATTTTCCTATCTTTGTAGTTGTTGTTTCGAACTAAGGTTAGATGTATATGTTAAGTTAGGTTGTTACATTCGTTTTGTTATATTACTTGTTGAATTTGGGTGAGATTTGGTGGATTTGGAATCCATGAGTATAGCTTCTGGTTCGTGCGAATTCGCGAATGTTGGGCGTCATAGGTAGCCAAATTCGCACGCTCTAGGTTTTCGAATCTGGCTAACTATGTTACCTAGCATTTGTGATCTTGTACATTTTTATATGTGAAATTGCGCATACTATGTGTGTGATTTAGCATAAATTGGGCACACAGTGTACGCGATTGTTATTGTTTGATGAATTATGCTTCTTTAACCTATAATAGACTTAATTATTATGTACCATTGCTTATGTTTCCATGTAAATACATATTAGGGTGTTGTTGAATTCTTTTGGATAAGATTTGGTATATAATAATATATTTTATTTATATATTTTCAGCATGCCTCCTCGTTGGAGGGATCCTACTCCTTCAGGATCGGACAACGATTCCACGGATGACGATCATCGTGAACCTAATTCACTGTCCGCTTAGGTTCGGTGACACTCCCTTATTTCTTTGCATGTCCTTCCACATCGATGTGGGACTCCAGATCAGTTATTCCGGAGAGTCAACCTATATGTAATGGGGATGCATTCGGTAATGAATGACTACGAGCAGCATGAGGCGTATAATGTTCTCAACAATGAGGTAACTTAGGATTGGCTTAAGGTGTAGTAAATTATATCTTATATCGCTTGACTACTTACAGTTTGTTGATAATTATATGTAATTGGTTAGGTATAACTAGGGCCGACATGTATTAGCTCAGTTAGTTTGCTAGCTTGGTTGGTCGTCCTTACATACGACCTTGGGGTTTAATGGTTTTGTTGCTTTGTTGGAGACGTGGATTTATGATCAATTCTCCGTGTTTATGACTACTGTCAACAGTGGATATGCTCTTTCTATGCCAACTATACATAGATACACAACTCCTCGTTTCGATGTTTAGCCAACTATTTATAGAAAATACATTTTATACCATATAGTCTTATGCATGCTATCCATTATACGAACTTGAGGAAAAGTGTGCAAAAAATTTGATGTTTGTTGAATGCGCGAAAAACAACTCGAGGATCTCGTTCGTTGCTTCGTTAGTTCGCTCCCAAACAAATTACACGTGTTGTTTTAACTTACCGAACAAGTATTGCATTTGGGTCTTGCCCGCTTTATCGACCAAATTATATTTTTGACGTATGTTGTAGATCGTACGCATACTAGATAAAATTTCCGGATCTCTAAGCTTCAAACCACTGTACATCTTTCTTGGTCAAGAACCGACTGTCGTTTGACCACGAATAAACACCTCTTCTTCTACTTTTAGTCCAGCGGCTCGTAAATGACCATCCGAGTGTAAAAACGGTTTGTGGTTGTGTTTCCCGTTTACCACTACCAATATTTTTAATAACCGAGTATTTCTAAGACCGGATTGCTCTTTAACGTGAATAGACAACCGCATTTTTTATGAACATTCTCGACGCTTCTTAACATATCCCGGTTTGAGGTTCGGTTTATAAATACTTTGCCTCCCGCACCTGAAATACATCCTTGGAGTTTTCCTATTTTCGTTACAACCATTGTCTTTATTCAAAACTAAAATAAATCATAACTTAGTGCTTTCAGAACCAACCCATGAGACCAAATCAGATTTCGTATAATAGCTTTTCGTAGAAAATATTTTTTGTGTAATCGGCCATCAAACATTGCGGTTGCTCTGGTTCCTACAAAACACATGAAATTATATCAAAATCTACTTTATTTTAAGTAATTATATCAAAATCTAATTAAATCACGTAAATCAGTGCACGTAATTTGTCATAATTGCGCGTAGAACACAACCAATTTGAGCATAATCATAAACTCAGGCTACCTATTTACGTAGCAAGTCGCGCACAATTATGGACATAATTGACCAAAATTGTGCGGCTAATGTTTGCGATTTGTCAAAAACACGCAAGAATACATAATCTATTTTTTTGCACGGTCGCGCGCGTTAGGTTCGTAGTTCATCCATCTTAGAGCACGATACATACATTTTTTACACTAGACATAAAAAAAGTTAGAAATCTACCTCTACTTGTGTTTGAAGATGGTCCGTCAAAGGCTCATCCTCATCTGATGCAAAATCATCCACATTGCAAGAAAAATCGTCATTCAAATCACCCAAATCCATAATATAAGATAATTTTAGAGTTTTTTTAGTTTAAGGTTAGTATTTAGGAGTAGTTTGATTTGAGAAGGTGTAAATCTATGTTTTTAGTTGAAAAAAATGGTTTTTAAATGTGAGGGGCAAAATGGTATTTGCACGCTTATGGAAAAAATCATGATTTTGATATCTCAATATAAAGAAAATAGTTTTCAATTTAGCCACGCCCATACAATTTCTAGTTGTATGAATATGTAAATAGTAAAATATTTTAAAGCTAATTTGTAAGACACTCGTCTCTAGTTGATGATGTTTTGGTTCCTAACCTTTGGAGTAGACCAATAGACCTATCCAGTGATCATATATCTCGTACCGTAATATGATAAGAGTGCTCAGTTTGGTTGTATTAAGATAAAATGCTAAACAATACGGTTATGTGATGAAAAATAGTTTAAAAAATCAAATGAGGCCTAAAACAGCCCACAACAATGTAATTTCCACCAAAAGATCCAACAACGTATTTTTATGCCTACATGGCTTCCAAAGATAAACTCGGTTTGAAAAGATAATCATTTTTGATAAAATAACGAACGACAACATGCCACATGACATGCTACTGTTTAGAAAAAATTGTTGAAAGTATTGTTGGTAAAACAAAATAGAACAATTATACCATTACTTTATCTTTTGAGATCTACAAGTACAAACTTGGTTTGTTTGATTTGGACACCGATTTGTTTTTAGTTTTATTTATTTATTTAGTATGTTCAAAATGATTTTTGGAATGTTTTAGTAATTTAAAATAAAACAATTATATCATAATTTATAATTTTTTGAGATCTAAAAATAGAGGGTTTGTGTGTTTGATTCGGACATCGAAATATTTTGAGTTTTTTTTATTAAGTTTTTTCGAAACAACTTTTGGAATATTTTAATAAGTAAAAAATAATTATACCATGTTTTATAATTTTTTGAGATTTATAAATAGAGACTTGATTTGTTTTAAATTACTTATTTTAATTTTATAATTTTAATTTATAAAGATAATATATTATGTTAATATATTAAAATTATTTATTTTAATATATATAACTTTAATGTAAATATATGTTAAATAATAAGGCAGAGAAATAATAATATATGGTAGGATATTATATGTTAGATTGACGCAGAAGACAGAGCAATATAGAGGAGTGTGCTGAAAGATAAAACGTGATTGATTATGTGGAGTGAGAATTTTTGAAGAATTATTCGAAGATTATGCTCGTGTGGCGCACTTTTGGAAGATGAAATATCTCCACTGTTGTGGGTGATCTAAGTCTCTGCGAGCTAACTCCAACACATGAAACACTATGCTAGTACATTTAGATATGACATCCCACATATAATATATTTTTTTATTTTTTATTTTTTATTTTATTTTATTTTATTTATTTAATCTATTTTATATTTTTTTTAAAGTGACTCTCATACAAGTATCAAATTTAATTCAAAATCAACATTTGATACCGAATGATATCTTATATTTTCTATTAAGAAATCAAGAAAATGTTATAATACCCTTCTTCATAATATTGTGCAGTAACTACGAATAAAAAATGAGTTTTTTTTCTTTAAAAGTCTGTATCTTTTGAATTATAATTCCAAAAATAAAATCTAGACTACCATTGTGTTTATATTTACGAGACGAATCAAACAAGCGTTGTAAATGAGATATTTTAGAAAAAAAAGTTAAAATTGTTAAATAAATTAAATTAATAATATTAAAATTTTAATACTAATAATTAGCAGTATAAAACAAATTAATATTATTTTAATACTATTAATTAGTAGTATTAATGTTACATATGGGTCGAGCCTTCTCTGAATAGCAGTTGTTGCCTTAGAGATAATCTTGTACAAGTATGTCATTTCTTGCATGAGCCAAACTTTCTCTCTGATTGCTTCCGTCATTCCAATATGCATAAAAAACTTTAAAGCTTCAAATTCAACATAAAGAACTTTAAAGTTTCAAATTCTTATTCCTTTTGCTTCTCACGTACTTGTTGCATCCACAGCCGTCATTGTTCATCGTCTTCAAACATAATATGTTTTTTCTCCGGCAGCTTTTTGATGTTCCTTTCCATTTCCTTTTCCATTTGATGCTTGTAAAATGCGTCAAGATTGTAACATTTTTTGGAAGGAAAAGTAGCAGTGTTATGGTCTTCCATGATTTTTTGGAAAAGTTTATTCTCTTCCCAAACAAGCAGATTATCTAATTGTACATGATTTACTTCTAATAACCATACAGTGAACTCTCGTCGCTTGTTCCACATATATGTTTTTTTTATGATACCATACTTTTCTCAAGAATTCGTGACATTCCAAGTCTTTTATTTCGCAGATTTATATTTATTATTCATTTTCATTTCCCTCTTACCTTTCTCTTTTTTTCTATTATTCTTCTTCTCGTTCTCTTTCTATATCCTCGTCTTCTTTAATTTTTCTTCCTTTTTATCCCTCCTACGTTTTTTCTCTTTCATTTTTCTCTTTTATCTTCCTTTTTTTTTCTTTCGCTTCCCCTTTCATTTTCCTCCAATATGAATAATCTGACTCCGACTCAGAACAAAAATATGAATCTTCATCGTCGCTACTACGTCTTCTCCGTTATTTTCTATCATATTTTCTTTTTCATTTTCTTCTTCTCCTTTTGTGTCTCATCTCTTCATCGGAATCTGACTCGGATTCCGACTCAGAATCAGACCTTCTCTCTCGCAAATTTCTTTTGTATTTATTGTGTCTCGTATCTTCATCAAACTTAGAATGTAAACTATCTATGGATCTTGCTCTCGATTTTTTCTCTTCTTTTGTAGCTTCAGGGACGAAAAGGTTTGATTTTGGCCATTTTAGGTTTGTAGCGAGGACGATATTTTGGGTTAGTAAATCAGTAACTAAAGGGTAAACTAGTTATTTTTGGAATATTTGGTTTTACAATGACTTTAAAAAAAATTATGAGGTCATAAAAGAAAATAAACATTTAAGGGTAGACCAAAGATGAATTATGACATATTTGGGTATTGTAATGGAAATAACATTTTTAAATTATGTTTAAATATTTTTAAAAGTTTTTTAAATCAAAAGAAAATACTAAATTTTTGAATAAATTTAATTGAAAGAGAAAAAATAAAAACATTTTTCATAAATATAATATTTCGAATATAAAATAATATAACTTAAATTATTTTCTTAGAAAATATAATGCCACATATAAATAAAAAATTTAATATTGGTATATTAATCTGATTCCAATACGAATTCATCGACATTCAATATTCCATTAACTTTGGCTATAATTAAAGGAACGATGGGTTGGTACTAGTGCTAGGCACGATATATGCAAGTAAAAGAGGAGGAAAACAGTCAAATAACTAACAAAGTGTTGATCATAAACTTCATCTTGAATTTAGTGCACACTAAAATCTTGGTAATTTGTTAAGAGAACGAAGTGAGTAATCATAAAATCAGTTTATTACGCTTGTAAATCGTTTCCGTAATCTTTGTGTTGCAACTTTAATTGCCAAACCTAGTATCTAACTACGACATAGTATTACCAAGATGCACACCCAGTTGTTGATGACAAATTGTATTAGACCCTGCCTATTATACATGGTTGTTGCGAATGAGTCGAATAGTGCCTTGACAGTGTACCGTGTTTGGCGGTACAGTTTTGTGTCATTGACAAGCTGTACTACAATAGATGATTTTCCTAAAAGATTATATGAGCCCGTTAGGCCCACTGTCTAGTAAGTCTATTAATTCCCTATAAATAGACTACTAGGACTACACAAAACAAAATCTAAAATCTGTAACCTTTTCTATCATAGTGAAACTCTTTTCTTTGGCGGCGCCCGTGGACGTAGACAATTATCGAACCACATTAAATCATGTGTTCATTCCAGTCTGTCCTTTGCATATGTTATGTGCTTGACCCATTTTATGATAATTATATAGTAATTTAATAACAAAATTGGTATCAGAGCCACTGGTCAAATTAGGGCTTTTGCAATTAGGGTTTCACAATGGCGTCTACAGCAACAAAATACATGATTGAAAAATTTGATGGGGGATCCAGCTTTGCGTTGTGGAAGATTAAAGTGAAATCTTCATTGGTACTGCAAGGGTTGTGGAAGGTTGTGGAGAATAATTTACTAGAAGAGATGAAAGAAGATCTTCAAGAAAGGGCTTTGTGCTGGATTTTAATTAGTGTGAAAGACAATGCGCTTCGCAAGATTAGTGGTGAGAAGACTGTTGCCTGCGCATGGAAAAAGCTAGGAGATCTTTACTCAGAAAAATCAGTAGTTAACCGATTGCACTTGAAGAAGCGTTTGTATGATTTCAGATTGAAAGAAGGTATGTCCATAACAAAGCACTTAAATAATTTTAAATCAATTATAATGGACTTGAAGAACATAGATATCAATATTGAGGATGAGGATCAAGCTTTGTTTGTATTGAGATCGTTACTAGCTCCCTATGAAAACGTCGTACATACCATTATGTATGGTAAGGATAAGTTATCGCTAGAAGATGTCAAATAGGCACTGGAATCAAAGGAGATGAGGCAGTTGCAGCCAGACAATCAAGCTGAAGGGGAAGGTCTTATGACTAAGGGAAGATCTAGAAGCAAAGCGAGTTCTTTAAAAAGGAAGAACTGGAGGTCCAAGTCAAAGGTAAAGCACTCAAACTGTTATTAATACGGCGAGCAGGGTCATTATAAGAGAGATTGTCTGAAACTGAATGGTAAGAAAAGAAATCAAAATAAAAATACAGCAAACATTGTTGAAGGTGTGAACGATTCTGACGATAGTGAAAATAATTGTAGAGGAGATGGATTTTCCGTGAGTTCAGACTTTGGGAAAAACTCTTGGGTACTCGATACTGGCGCTACATATCACATGTGTCAGTTCAAGTAGTGGTTCGATACTTACAAACCAATGCAGGGAACTGTCTATTTGGGGAACAATCATCCGTTGACTGTTGGTGGTATTGGTAACGTCATAATCAGAATGTTTGACGGGATTGTTAGAATCTGGACATGTTGGCATGTTCATGGGTTAAAGAGAAACCTGATTTCTCTTGGGACTCTAGACTCTCGGGGTTACAAGTACCATGCAGAATACGGTGTAATCAAAGTGACAAAAGGCTCAATGGTATGCATGCAAGACAGTTTGCAGAAGGGTCTTTACATTCTCCAGGGGAGTGTTGTTATGGGTGATATTGCAGTAGCATCATTAGGGAGTAATAGCCAAAGTAGGCAGGATCAAAATAAGTTGTGGCATTAGCATCTTGGTCACATGAGTGACATAGGATTAGCTGTTTTGGGAAAGAGAGATTTGTTGAAATGATATAAAGTAGAATCATTGGGATTTTGTGAGCACTGTGTGTTTGGTAAACAAACTATAGTCAAATTTAGCAAATCGGCTGTAAGAAAGACTAAAGGGACAGTGGACTACATTCACTCAGATCTTTGGGGTCCAAACAGAATTTCATCCAAGAGTGGAGCCAGATACTACATGAGTTTGATTGATGATTATTCAAGGATGGTGTGGGTTTACTTTTCTGAAAACAAAAGATGAGGCATATTCAACCTTTGTCAAATGGAAGACGATGATTGAGAAGCAAACAGGAAGAAAAATCAAACGTTTTAGGACAGAATATGGGTTAGAATATTGTAATCGTGAGTTTAACGAGTTCTGCAAAGCTGAGGGAATAATGCACCATCGCACTTGTTCTAGAACATCACAAAAGAATGGAGTCGCAGAAAGAATGAACAGAACGCTTTGTGACAAGGCACGAAGTATGCTCTCGCATTCCGGTGTGGGAAATGATTTTTAGGCTAAAGCTATCAATACAGCGTGTTACTTGGCGAATCGGTCTCTATCAATGGCTATTGATTGTAAAAATCCTTTTGAGATTTGGTCTGGATCGTCGGCTGATTATGAACATTTGAGGGTGTTTGCTTGTCTTGCGTATGCTCATGTGAGAGATGGTACGCTTGAGTCGAGGGAAAGGAGGTGCATATTACTAGGATATACTACTGGAGTGAAGGGATATAGGTTATGGTGTACCTCTCCAAAGTGTCCAGGTTTTCTCATCATTAGGGACATTACTTTTAATGAGTTTGCTTCGATAGACAGTCAGAATAAAATAGGAGAAATGGCCGAATCAAGATCGATTGTGAGTAAACATGTGGAACTTGAAGTAGAATCAGTTCCTAGCATGTCCAATAATTTAAGTGGTTCTGAGGTGGATCCAAAATTAGGAGGTGAAGTGTCAGCATCGGATGATAGTGAAGATGATGCGTCCGAACCAGAACAAGAACCTTATAGCATAGCATTGGGCAGAGAAAGAAGATATATTATACTTCCAAAAAGGTATGCGAATCTAGTTGCATATGCTCTGTCAGTTGCAGAAGAAGTTGAGATGTAGGAACCTAGTAGCTACAAAGAAGCTATAGCGAGTTTAGAGGCAGATCGATGGATTAGTGCTATGGGGGAAAAGATTGAATCTCTTCATAAGAATCAAACATGGAAGCTTGTTGACATACCTAAAGGACATAAGATAGTAGATAGTAAAGGGGTGTTCAAGAAAAAAGAAGGTAATCCAGGGGTTGAGGCATCTCGATTCAAGGCAATACTGGTCGTTAAGGGTTTTACTCAAAGGGAAGGAATCGACTTCAATGAAGTGTTTTCTCCAGTGGTGAAGCATAGTTCGATTCGAGTTTTGTTAGCCATAGTAGTTTTGCAAGATTTAGAGCTTGAGAAGTTGGATGTGAAGACTTCGTTTCTACATGGTAAATTGGAGGAGCAAATCTACATGATACAACGAGAGGGATTTATCAAACCTAATATGGATGACAAAGTTTGTCTGCTGAAAAAAGTCAATGTATGGTTTGAAACAGTCACCTAGGCAATGGTACAAACGTTTTGATACATTCATGGTGTCTAAATGGTTCACGAGGAGTCCATATGATAGTTGTGTGTATCATCAAAAGATGTCAGATGATTGTTATGTTTACTTGTTGTTGTATGTGTATGATATGCTTATTGTTGCTTGTATAATGTCAGACATTGTGCAGTTAAAGAAGCTACTTAGTGCCGAGTTTGAGATAAAGAATCTGTATAAAGCAAAGAAAAATCTTGGTATGGGGATTATCAGGAACATGAGTTTAGGATCATTACATTTGTCTCAACGAAGTTATATTGAGAAAGTGTTACAACGATTCAACATATTTGATGCTAGAGCAGTTAGCATTCCATTTGCCACTCATTTCAAGTTGTCTTCAGTAGGAGCGGCCAAGGACGATGCTGAGTTGGAACAAATATCAAAGGTTCCATATACAAGTGCAATTGGTAGTATCATGTATGCTATGGTATGCACACGTCTTGATATTTCACATGCGGTTAGTGTAGTTAGCAGGTACATGGGATGTTCTGGGAAAGAACACTGGCAGACAGTGAAATGGATACTTCGGTATCTTAAGAATACTGTGAACGTTGGCTTAACTTTTAACAAGACAGATATTGGTGAATCGTTGAATGATGTTGCAGGATCATTGGTTGGTTTTGTTGATTCTGATTTTGCAGGTGATATGGATAACAGAAGATCTCTGATAGAATATGTATTTGCTCTAGCTGGGAGTGCGATAAGTTTGAAAGAACAGTTGCAAGCTACTGTAGCTTTGTCTACAACAGAGGCAGGGTACATGGCGGTAACAGAAGCAGTTAAAGAAGTAATATGGTTGCAAGGTTTGGTGGCAAATTTGGGCTTAGATAGGACTACTACAAAAGTGTTTTGTGACAGTCAAAGCGCCATACACCTTACAGGGAACCATATGTACCATGAGCGTACAAAGCACATAGATGTCAGGTATCATTTTATTCGTGATTTAATATCAAAGGGAATTGTTGATGTGAAGAAAGTGTCTACACACGACAATCCAGCAGATATAATGACCAATGCAGTATCAGTTCGAAAGTTTAGGGAGTGCCTAAACTGGATTGGTGTTTGCTGGTATAGAGTGAATGCCTTAAGGGCATTTGGTGAGTCGAAAGAAGAGAAGTTTCTTTGTTCATAGTTGATAAGGAGATAATTCGCCGGAATAAATAATAAGGGGTTGATTATGAATAAATAATACTCGACATGGCTATTATTGTATTTATTATCCTTTAGAGGCAAATTTGTAAACAATTTGTGTAATCAGGGACCAAAACGATAATAAAATCAGCCCACTAAGGAAATAAATGGGTCCACCTTACTTTACTATAAAAGGTGACCCACTTTCTTGGTAGGTGGGACATGGAATATTATTCTAATCACTTTGCATTCTCTCTCTCTAGTCACATCAGGTTCAAAAACCCAAACATTCCTTGGTCATTTATCCACTCATAAATAGTGAAGAAAGGATATTCGCCTCAAGGGGAAGATTTGTTGTGAATGAGTCGAATAGTGCCTTGACAGTGTACCGTGTTTGGCGGTACAATTTTGTGTCATTGACAAGCTGTAATACAATGGATGATTTTCCTAAAAGAGTACATGAGCCCATTGGGCCCACTGTCTAGTAAGTCTATTAATTCTCTATAAATAGACTAGTAGGACTACACAAAACAAAATCTGAAATTTGCAACCTTTTCCTATCATAGTGAAACTCTTTTCTCTGGCTGCACCCGTGGACGTAGACAATTTTCAAACCATGTTAAATCATGTGTTCATTCCAGTCTGTCCTTCACACATGTTCTGTGCTTGAGCCATTTTGTGATAATTGCATAGTAATTTAATAACAATGGCCTTCAACATCCTAAATTTAGTCAATATCCTTATCATACTACTAGCAATACTAAGTGTTTGTGGTGGTTCCAACTGCACAAGTGGATCTTGATTTTGCCTAAATGCTTGCAACCCTCGAGGTAGAAAAAGTGGGCGAAAGTTATTAGTCGTCTATATATCATCCAAAGATGTTTTAAAAATAACAAAACATTTCATACTTTGACCAAATACATCAATTATGAATATATTTCTCTTGATTGTTTACAGAATTCTTTCATATTTTAATTGCATATAAAAATGATTCCTCAACATATCTATTGATATTTATCATTTTTTCACAAAACATGAGATATCATCATCACATAAGGTAGATAAGTTTTATTACATCAATATTTTATATGGCTAGTCATCAAACTGAGTAAATTTATTTTTCCCTTAACAATAGGGTATCGGTTCCAAATGTTTGAAAAATCGGCATGCATGAATATATATTATTAACACTAAGGAGACAATAACTAACTTACTCCAATTCTAATATTTGACTTCCTGTCAACTTTAGTTTACGACAACCACCATTTCTTTCATCCTAACAATCAGACAAGCTCCACCGTCAGTGACGGACGTATATAGGGGCTTAGAGGGGCACTAGTCCTCGCTTACCATAAATATGAGTTAATTTATATAGTTTATTTTGGTATAGTAAGTATTTTAACGGAAATTTTAAAATTAAAACTTTGTTAACAAATTTTATTTTATTTTATCTATTTAAAAAAATATTTTATATAATAAATTTGATTTTGTTATATATATTTTTAAATATATTTTAAAATAATATATTAAGAAATATAAAAATTTATTGTTAAATTTTATTTTTATATGTAATAAATATTATAGTAAGATATAAAAATACCTTAAAGTAGTTGTATATAATGAGAGTTTTTTAAAAAAATGATAATTTAGATATTGAAAATAAGACCATTCTACTACGAATGAATCATATAGTCAATTGAATTAATTTTATAAAATTTAGTTTGACCCCTCCTTAATTTAATTCATGGATCCGCCACTTCAATAATTTAACTAAATTATATAATATGAAAGACCAGTTACTAGCCCATGTACGTTAAAGGTAGTATAATCCCAATTTATTTTTAGATACATGCATAAGTATACCAACTAATTTTTATATATTAGATGCATAAAGTAGACTTTGACACCCTTTATTATGATAATTCATCCCATAATTATTTTCAATATTCAAATTTAACTAACCATCATTATATATCCATCAACTAGATCAGTATACCAATTGTTTTTCCATTTAACAAATTTCATCAACTAGATCAGTATACCAATTGCTTTTCCATTCAACAAATTTCAATAATTTTAACTCAATAAATAAGTAAGAACAACACAATCTCAACACTAGTATGATATTGTCCGCCTTGGCACCCGAAGGCCCTCACGACTTTGCATTTGGTCCACTGCCAAAATGTCTCATACTAGTTGAGATATGTTCTCACTTATATACTACTGATCCTCCCCATGTTTAACCGATGTGGGATGTGGGACTTTAGTCGCCACCCTAACAAATCCTTCTCTCGAACAAAGTACATAGTCTCCTCTCAATTGACTTTCATCCGCCCACTCTAATCAGGTTGGAAGACTACCTGACCATAGAGGCACTAAAAATGTTACTGCTCACCTCCTATTAGACCACTCTATCTTGTTCCTTAACACCACTCCAATCAAGCCACACTGTTTGATGAGCCACAGGCACTCCGAACTAGGATCTCTAGAGCAGCAATCAAGCCACACTGTTTGATGAGCCACAGGCACTCCGAACTAGGATCTCTAGAGCAGATCACCTTGAGCATGGCTACTGGTTCATCATGTTCAACCTCCAAGAATATTACCACCATCACGTTCCGTTTTGGTATGGCTCTGATACCACGTGTTGGGAATATGGGTGTTGCGAATTCCACATATTCCGCCTCCGTATATAAGTACGGACAACACGATCTAAACACTAGTATGATATTTTCCGCTTTGGCACCCGAAGGCCCTCACAGCTTTGCATTTGGTTCACTACCAAAAGGTCTCATACTAGTTGAGATATGTTCTCATTTATATACTATTGATCCTTCCCATGTTTAACCGATGTGGGATGTGGTACTTTGGTCGCCATCCTAACAGTGTTTATTTAACTGAATACCCATTTGGGTCAAAAGGCTAGTTTTTTAAGTCATTCGACCCAGACAAATACCAGACCGTCTAGGTCTAATGGTTTAAAAAGACTATCGTTGGACCAAATGGATACCCTGCTAAATAGACGGGGTCTGGTTTCAACAATAAATTTTTCTTATCTAGTTTCCTTTCTCTATAAAAAAACACCTCTTTCAATTTTCATCAGTCATCTATCAAACAAGTTTTTTTATACTATTTGAAAAACATATTATTTTTCAGTTCCAAATTCTAGCAAAGTTCCAAATTCAATTAAAGTTCCAAATTTGATTAAGGTTCCAAAAATGATAAAAGCTCCAAAATTGGTGGTGGGTTATTGGTGATCAAAGACTAAAATGCATTCATCTTCTTTTTTCATCAACGTTCCTTTGGAATCGGTATACTCTATTCATTCTTTCAAATGTGTTATTGTTTGATATTCTAGATGTTTTAATGACATCAAACACTAATTTGATAAATGGAATGGAAAATTATCAAAATATTTTTACTAATGATCGACCTAACTCTTCTCGAACTATGTGATGTATGTTAATTTAGGTAGTAGTCAGTAAAATTTCAACCTTAAAACACAATCATCTTATGTGGGCGCTACCATCACTTTTAGTTCAAATATTATGAACAAAATATCTTAAGTATGGGTACATTTTATTCATCTTACGGAAACACAAAATGTTAAATATAAGCATTGCAAAAAAGAATTATATTAGACGCTGGAAACAAAACATAGCAAAACTAGTAGTATGACACAACATTTAGAAAATCAACAAAAAATTATAGATAAATCAAATTTGAAGATTTAAAGGGTTTCCAAATAACCATACAACCAAATACCAACAATGTATTTTATTATAATAATATTCAATATAGGAATGAAACGATGAAATTTACCCTTAATATTACACTTTCTTTTAATTTTGCCAAGGGGTGGAGATACATAAAATATATTATTCAATCGGTCAAACCCAAAGGCCAATCACATCCCACGAACCTCTATGAGAACATTCATGTTTAAATACTTTAAAAACAAAAAATGACATATTAGTAGTATGATTGCATGCTCGTCATAGAAAGTTTGTTTGAAAAGTGATATAACACAATTTCTCAAGTTTCATATTATGTGTGTTACTTTACAATTGATTAATATTGATGGGATGCATCAAAATTAGAATTATATATTTTCATTATATTTCCAACATAATGTTGCTAAAATTGCATAAGGTATTTTAGAATATATGAATTATTATAATGCTAATGATAAAATTATGATTATTTCTTTTGATAATAGATATGGTAACAAAACAAATATTAAGAGGACATGTGAAACCGCATGGGTTCATGCTGGTAAGAGTACATGTCGTTTCTAAACCAAGGATGTTTTTTCCATTCTTGGGATGAAACTGTGCTCATGATGCCATAAAAACGTGCAAGAATCTCACCGTGTCTAATACATTTAGACGTGTATACTGAGAGTACTGATAGTGGTTATTGATTAAGCTAATGAGAAGGCTGATTGAGCGACATACAATCAGACGTTTTTTTTTTTGAAATTATGGAAGAGTAGTTGTTGAAGTAAAAATTGATAAAATAAAACGGATGAGGATGGATTTCACTCGTTCAACCAAAGCTTTATTTTACCGAATATCTAATTTGGTGAAACATCTCATGGTTGATGCCTAACCTTCAACATATGTTACTTATTAATGGTAATCAATTACAAAGTCATAAAGGCTCGTGAGGGCTATACTTTACCGATTATAAATATGGTATATTAAGTAGAGCAACTAATACGAATATGAATGTAATCAGTCAATGTGCATTAATTACAATATCTTTTATGTAAAGAAGAAATTGATCAATAATACACATCAATCAATCAAAATTATATCTTCTTTCTATTGTTCCTATAAAATATTTATATTATCTCTATATCTCTAAGAAACCCGTAAATAAATCTATATTTTATACTCTCCGAATTAACAACTTCACAAGGGACCGACTGATACCTTAGATTATTTTCTAAACATCAAATATACAAAAAATATCCGATAAAATAAAATATACACTACAAAAGTGAATCAATAGATGACATAGATGAATCACCAAATTATAGATATGAATCCATACATGAAAGATCTAAATCCATGAAGGACAAATATGAATCCATAGAGACCGATCCATAATCAAATAAACTATATTGGAAAATTTTGATTCTTTTTTATTTTTTTATCTTATATATATATATATATATTATGTTTGTTCTTGTGTTTGTACTTTCCAGATGTCTGGCCACATGAGTCAAAGCTAGGAGAAGAAGA